>PKRV01002158.1:492340-821329 GCA_003709505.1 Hyphantria cunea
TTAGGCACGGCTGGCACCGAGCTACGGTAGCTCTCGAGTGGCTCCTTACCGGTACACCTCCTGAGCGCCGATGACGCCGGGCGTGTGCGTGAGCGGCGAGGTCGCGCTCTGCGCGGGCGGCGTGAGGGGGCCCGCCAACATGCTCTCTGCCTCTTCTATGAATCGCTGTGAAGAACAAGATTTATATGAAGTAGACGTTTTTATTTCATTTTTATTTTGACATTCTTTTTTACCTATAAAGTTCCATTTTTCAAGTAGCACGAAGCAGCGGTACTTACATCGGGATCCTCCCTGGGCGGAGCGGGCTCGTGCAACGGGGGCGGTGAGGTGCTGGGCGGGGCGGGGGGCGGGGCCGCCCGCTCGTGGAACGACACGCGCTTGTCGCGCAGCGTGCTCACCGGGGACCTGGACCATACCTCATTACAATTTACATTCTTAAAACGCCAAATAAATCAATAATAAATAAATATTTCGGACATCTAACACACAACGCCATCCAGTCCCAAACTAAGCGGAGCTTGTATTATGGGTATTAGACAACTAATATGAATACGTAATTACTTTTTTTTGTAAATACATACATATTATACATAAAAAAAACCAAACTCCGAAACAAATATTTGCAGAACTTACAAACACTTGGTCCAACCCAGGATTCGAACCCGAGAAGTCATGTACAGCAGTCGCGTAAGGTACCACTGCGCCCCCGGGGTAGTTAATAGTGAGAAATATTGACGTTCTCGACAAATTACCATGATATTACTGAATGATAAACGTTTAAAAATTGAAAATTTTATATTTCATTTCATAACACGAAATCAGAGGCCCGAGTGGCATAAATTATGTAAATTTTAAAAAAAGTTTTTACATAATCAAGTTATAATATTTTAAACTTTTTCTTGTTTCAATTAGTACTATTCTCTAATAAAGAGATATGTGTACACCCAGTACGAACAAATATATCTCTTGCAATAAATAGGTATCGTATAAGACCTTTCTTGGTCACCACCCAAAGGATGACTGGTAGGGAACGTTTAGAGCATTAAGTCCGGCGATGTATAAAGTGTTCAAAAGTGCATAAAGTTACATGAAATAAGTTAGGTGTTGCAGACTTAGGAGAGGGCCATCTGAGGAGGTGGTCCTAGGTACGTCAGGGTTCTAGGGTGCACCTGGTTCCCTAGCTTCTAGTGACTGAGATAGCGTGGGCATGGATATCTGCCGAGACCTCAACCCACGCGAATACGTTGAGAGTATCACTAAAGCGGCCTCACGGAAACTAGGTGTGTTAAACAGGGTGAGACGGTTCTTCTCGCCCGGGCATCTGTGTCTTCTTTACAAGACCCAGGTTCGCTCGTGCGTGGAGTACTGTTCTCACCTTTGCGAAGGTGCCGCACAGTACCTGTTTGACGGTCTTGACCGGTTGCAGCGGCGAGCAATCCGTATTATCGATAGTCCTGAAGCCACCGAGACTCTTGAGCCTCTACAGTTGCGTAGAGATGTCGCCTCCTTGGCAGTCCTCTATCGCCTTTACCATGGTGAGTGTTCTGAAGAGCTCTTCCAATTGATCCCCCCCTCTCCCTTCCTCTACAGAACAACACGTGCCGGCCTTAGAAGTCACCGCTTCAAAGTGGAAGACATACGTTCTCGTACTCATCGCTTTGGTAATTCCTTCCTGTGCCGAGCGGTCAAAACCTGGAACTCACTACCAGCGCACTATGATCCCGGGTCCTTTAAGCGGAGCGTGAAAAAGCATCTCACCAGGCCGCCATAGTGTGGGTCACCATGCTGCATTGTTCTTTTTCGCATTGAGGATGGTGACCACCACTCTTGGATTCTGCTCATGCTTTCCATCAGGCAGGGCAGTCATTTTGGCAGCTTAGATACAAAAAAAAAAAAAAATGCGTGCGGATTGGTGTTGTGGTGTCCGAGGGAATTCCCGCACAAAAAAAAGGTGTATACTGACTGTGGCGTGACGTTGTGCGGCGCGAGCGCGTCGGGCGCGCGGTGCGGCGACAGCGTGCGCGCGCGCTCCGCCATCACCGCGAACGACGAGCCGCGCGCCGGCGGGGCGGGCACGGCCCCAGCCGCAGCCCCCAGCGACAGCGCGCCCATGCCCGCGCTCGCCTCCGACACGCGGCTCTCCTCGTACGGCACCTGCTTACACGCATTTACATTTCTTTAATATTAACAGCCGATTACATTAAAAATAAAAAACATCTCATCGGGAAGATGTGATGTTTAAATTTTTCATGTAATTATTCCTAGCGTTTATTAAACGTTTTCAGTTTACGCGTTTGAAGAGTCAACAATCACAACCATTCACTACACTGCTTCGGCGTAAACTGACAAATCAGAATTAACTTGTGGGTGTACGCCGCAGGCGGTTTCTCTGATTTCGTGGCGCCTGTCCATTGACAAAAGACCACACGTGCCTGGCAGCGTGTACAAAGGCGAACGTGTCTTAGCGAATGGACTATAAAGATACACGAGGCATCAGAGAATTATGACTAACCCCTAGAATACTAGCCTAATAATAATAGATCACTTGATTGTTCACCAGATACAGTTAGAGAAGTACAATTGGCAGCCTTATCGCCCGGAGGCAAACTCTTACAGGCAACCATTGGATGGAGAAAAGACATGGTTAAGAGAAAGTGTAAGGGTAGTGTCTGGTGTAAAACTAGGTAAAACGGATTTTTATTGACTAGAAAGGTTTTCATATACCGTTATAGTAATACATAATGTAGATTATATGAAATAAATACAAAGAATAAGTTAAATACAGAATTCATTACAAACAAAATTTAATATAATAGTGTGACCCAATTGACCAAAAAGAAATAGCTTATTAAGAGACGTTGATGTCTCCCAGATATAATTCCTTTACCAGTCTCTTGAATGCAGTTGTTGTTTGTGCAAGTCTAATGGTTACTGGTGACGCATTCCACAACCGAACCGCTTGGACACAGAAGGAGTGGTCGAGAAATTGAGTTAATGCTAATGTGTGGAGATAAAGTATTTAATATTGTACTGTACTAAAAGATATCAGTCCATTCTAGATATTAAACTCATATTTCTTCCACTATTTAAGTAACTTAAAATTAACCTGGCGAGGTTTCGTCCTATGGCATTATCCGTAACGACGAGTTAATAATGCTGACAATAAAAAGTATAATTGTATAAAGATATTAAAACGATAGTGTTATGACTTCGTTGTCGCTCACCGTTTCAGTAGAATATCCATTAGTGATCTCGGTCCTGGTGTTAGTTTTGAGTATCGACTTAGGAGGGTGCGGGGGTGGCTGCGCTAGAGGTGCGAGGGGTGCAGGCGGCGCGGGGGAGTGCGGTGGGGGGGATGCAGCGCTGACGACCGACTGCGCGGAGTCATCCATGCCTTCTTCCATGTCTTCTGAACCTTCGGCCGCGTTATTTTCTTCCTATTGTTAGAAATTAATACCGAATTTAAAGGCTAATGCCACCCACACCGTCATCACTGAAACTCCACTCCTATACGCCAAGATTTACAGCAAAACAACTCTCAAGAAGCCGAATTGACAACAATATTTTTTCAAAATATTCAAAGGCGTCACGATATTTAAAATATTACTCATAGTTCATAAATTTTCTCTCTTCAAACCTTCAACTCTTCTAATTTAGATTAGCCAAGTAAGACAAAGAACAGTCCAGGACCTAAGTTAGTTTTAAAAAAGTACCGGTTTATTGGTATCGCATAATATGGAACAACAAACGTTGTAGGTATGTGCATTGATTGTAAGATACATTTTACACTCGTTTTATCTATTATCTAATCCAAATAATAATATACCTTAATGAGACAGCAATAATGTTAGTTACATGTAATACAACTAAAAATAAATATTTTCATATTATAACGTAAGTTTAATCAATTATAGGACTAACCTGATCGTGCTGAGCGCGTAACTCGAAGTCTCGCTCTAATTGTAACGAACGAAGCTGTTGATTTTGTACTGGAGTTCTTGAAGCACCCAATGAAACTAGTTGCGCTATTGCCGCGTCCCTTTAACAGAAATCAATGATACTCTACTATACACATCTGTAACTATAAGTGTAGATTACTAGATCTTTTTTATCATGTAAAGGACAAACGGGCAAATAGGCGTTCCAAAGGAAAGGGACAAAGGACGCTATAAGTTTGCCGGACTTTTAAGAATGGAGAACGTTATTTTCTCGAAGGTCGAATCGGTTCGAAAATATCGCAGGCGAAATTTCGTAAGAGGCGCTCATAGCCCAGTTGCACTCGGTGATTAGAAACAATCAGCGAGGGCAAGCAACGAAGGCGCGGTCAGTACCTGGATGGGTGACCGCTGGTGGCATGTTACCATGAGCGTCTCCGTGATTCGGAGGTCACGTTAAGCAGTCGGTCCCGGTTGTTATCATAGGAGAACAGTCGTGAAGCTTAGTTGGAGGCCTTCGGGCGGCTTAAAAACATCCAACGGTAAGATTACGTAGCCACAACGTTGTCTTGCCAGTCCCCAACCCGCACTTGGCCAGCGTGGGGACGTATGGCCTTAACCCTCTCCTGAGAGGAGACCCGAGCCCAGCAGTGGGACATTATGGGTTGTTGATTGATTGATTGATTGAAATTTCGTAACACATATTGGTCGTTAAGATGCCTCTATAAACACAGGAGTAACAAGCGCAGTAGTAAAGTTGCTATTTAATGAAGTAGTGGTAGCGTTGATTAGACGCTGACTTATTTACATTCATCGTAGTTACTCTTCAGTAAGGAGGTTTAGGCATACGACGCTGGGTAGACCACGACGCTGTCGGTATAGAGTTTGTTTCGGCTTTTGCTTCGCTTTGCAGTGATTTTTTCTGCGTAGTTCGATCCTAAGTCGCCACTTACGACACGCATGTGTACACACGCGGAGACACTCGTATAAATAAAGTTAGATGAATATAGGGGGGATAGAGCAGGGCAAACCTCCTAGCGCGGGCTGCCGCTCGACGCGCCTCGGCCTGGCGCTCCCGCTCCTCGCGCTGCCAGGGGTTGTGCGGCGGAGCGGAGCCCCGGCCCGCGCCGGCGCCGCCGGGCCCCGCCGGGTACACCGACACTGCGGGGGGCTCCAGCGCGCTGGCCACGTAGCGCTCTGGAAACCGACATCACTACATCGTTTGGATACACCACCACACAAAGAGTTTCCATGTTTAACAAAAATATATTTGTATGCGAAGATGCTTTCGTCACTAATTATACATTTATATGTAAAAGATTTATCTTTATTATTTAAAACGAAATCATATATTAGATTTGTTTTATGAAACTCTCTTGAGGGAACACATATATATATATATATATATATATATGACCAAAATATACATCTACATCATCAACGCAAAACACAAAAACAAATGTACCGAAAGGTGACTTACGATCATTACTTACCGTCTTCAGGTTGTACGGAGCCGGCTGACGGTTGCTGAGGTTGTGGGTGAGAATGTTGCTGCTGATCCTCTGAGTCCATATCTGTTCGTCTTGTGCCCTACGATTCAAAAATATGGATTGACTTATATTTAACACTAATTTTTAATATTATGGTCATGAAATTGAATAATTTGTCATTATCTGTGTGATGCAACTCATGTAATGGTTAAAGTTACCTGTGGTTTCGGAGCAACGGGCGGTTGAGATCTTTGCGGGGATGGAGGACCGGGTGGTAACCATTCGTACCTAGACATAATCAAACATTAAATTATATTACCTGATTTATGATGGATACAATTTTCTTTTTACAGTAAATTAAGAAAATAATTGTAATACTTGCTTGTATGGTGGTAGTCGAGCAATATGAAAATAGTCTCACATTGTTATGTTTAGGTTAATTTATTTTTAGAATTTTAGATGTACGAAGTTCTTCTGCTTTTTATCATTGTAAAGCTTTATATATTACAAAACTTGTCGAAAAATATCATCATATGAGATGTGGTATCATTAAAATCGTTGAGTGATCCCGGCAGACACGGGTAATATTTTTGAATTAACGTAATGTAACGTATTTACCTCTGTGGCATATGTTGGTTGTGATATATTTGTTGTTGCGGGTGCATATGCTGCAGCATGGGCGACATGGGCGAGGCGGGGTGCTGCAGCGAGTGTTGCGGCTGGCTCTGCTGCATATGTTGCTGTTGACTCTGTTGTAAGAGCTGTTGTTGGTTCTGCTGTAAAAGCTGTTGTTGGTTCTGCTGCAAAAGCTGTTGTTGGTTCTGCTGTAAGTGCTGTTGTTGGCTCTGCTGTAAGTGCTGTTGTTGGCTCTGCTGTAAATGTTGTGACTGAACCTGTTGCAAGTGTTGTGACTGGGTCTGTTGTAGATGCTGCGGCTGGGCCTGCTGTAGGTGCTGCGGCTGGGCTTGTTGTAAGTGCAGCGGTGCTTGACCTAGGACATGCAGATGGAGTATCAAAAAATAAGTATATAGTGAAAGCGTGGAAGTCACCGTGTATGTTAGCAACAGTAACAACAGACAGGATTCAAGTCTTTGACATTTGATTACAAGTGACTGTTTCAGTGACTGTGGGTTTATACCTATTATTAAAATTATGTATCAAGTAACCGGAGATGTTAATAATTGTAAAATATATTAAAAACATATTTTTTTTTGTATAAATCATGAATATAAATCAACCGTTGGCCTAGTTGTTTAAGTGGTACACTCTGTGCCGATCACAAATTGTTGTTTCGATTCATAATGAGGGAGTTGTCTTTAAAATAAAGTATCATATATTTAAGTAAAACATAAAGGTAAGCTTACCCATCATATGCTGATGGAGGTCGGCTAATGGCATCTTGGGATGCATTTGATAGAGCTGCTGTCGTCGCGACACTTCTTCCGACATCTCTGCGAGCTTAGCTGCACGAGCGCTCATTGCATTCGAATGCTGACAAAGTAACCCAATATATTTAAGTTACAATTTTTAAATCCACTTGATAAAAATTTTGGTCTTTTTTAACAGGTAATGTATGTGTGTAAGGTTCTATTAAAATGAATGGGACGGTATTTGAAAAAAACAACTTTATTTGTATTTTTTTTTTTTATATTTAAGCTGCCAAAATGACTCTGCCCTGCCTGATGGAAAGCATGAGCAGAATCCAAGAGTGGTGGTCACCATCCTCAACGCGAAAAAGAACAATGCAGCATGGTGACCCACACTATGGCGGCCTGGGGGGAAGGGGGATGGTGAGGGGGATAGGGGGCGTTGGATTGGGGTATGGGCCTCCGGTATCCTCACTCACTCGATGAAACACAGCGTAAGCGCTGTTTCACACCGGTTTTCTGTGAGGCCGTGGTATCACTCCGGTCGAGCCGGCCCATTCATGCCGAAGCGTGGCTCTCCCACGGTAATAATGAAATTAATGTAAAAGTTTTATACAATGTATCGTGAGACACACGAGTTGGTACCCCCTGGTTAAAGAGAAATCATATATTGCAATAAAAAAACAACTGTCATCTAAAAAAAGGTAATTTAAGTCTGAAATTTATTTTAAATTTCAGACTTAAATGACCTTAAGTCTGAAAATTATCTTAAAAGTGCTTTTACATTCAAATAAAATGAATAAATAATAATAGAGTTGATGACCTTCATATTCTATTATAAATTTTATGTTATACTGTTAGCTGATTTTGGTACTAATGTTTCAAATTAAAGGACGGTCGCCTAGTATCAGTAAGAACTTATAAATTATATTACATTATAAAGAAAGGAATTTTGTACCTGGTGGTGTAGTGGTGAGTCTGGCGGTTCTGCCTGCCCCGCCGCAAAGTGTGCTGACTGCGGCCGGTTACTGCCCGTCGAGCTACGTAGTGATGACCACCTGAACATACGTTTTATGTACTACAATTCAATTTTTGTTGTAAAATTCTTATTCGTCTACAATAAATCGTACCTGTCCTGTAATGCATGTTGTTGCGACTGGACCGAGGATAGATTCTGATAAAACCCGTCGTGTTGCGCGGGCGCCGATAGGTTGTGGCTGCTCCGGGACTTGCTGGGCCAAGCGTTCGGGGAACCACTCGCTACCGTCGTATTCACAACCGCACTGACCGAAACCGAATACCACAAGATTTATTACACATTGTGCATAGTAATTTTAAATTTACGAAAATTAATTACAATATACCTATATATTTCAGATTTAAAAACTTCACTACTATTTGAAAATGTAAGTACCTAACTTACAAACGGCGCTGTTTAGTAAAATAAACGAGTAAAATGAAGTTGATTGGTAATCTACCATTTTATTTTAATATCACACGGCATTGACAATATACCTGCGACATATATAACAATGCAAAGAGAAGGATACTTTGAACCAAATCTTATACCAACCCATCTGGTCAACGTAGTACAGGCCTATGTCCCCTAGTGGCATATGTATGTTAAAAGCTGTCGATAATGTTTATAGTTATGTATACTTCAAATTCATTTTTTAGAAGACACTCAAATACACTTTAGATTAGCGTGAACAGTTCGAACATTTTAATTTCAGTATATATTAGTGCCAGATCGACATACCTGGTGGGCAGGGGGTGTTGCGGATGGTGGTGGAGCTGGTGGTGCTGGTGGTGCTGGTGGGGCGGGTGGGACGGCGGCGGCGAGGCGACCTGGTGCAGCGCGGGCGTGCTCTTGCTGGACTTGACGGGCTCGGCCGCCAGCCGCGACGGCAGGTCTCGCTCCGACGCACGACGGACCGCGTTTGTTCCCGTGCCACCTACAAAAATCATTCCAATGCACTCATTCTGCATACTACGTGGCTCCATAGTTTTCAAAACTATGCATTTATAAATAAAAAAGCGTGTCGCACTATACACAGGCTAATAACACGACATATACTCTATTCAGAACTCCTGTACAATATCCGAAGGACACGATTGCAGGGTTTGAAAGTTAAGAAACGGGTGTTTGAACTATTTATATTGATATAAAGCTGCAGCATCCACAAGCGTGTCAAAAAATAAATTGAATAATCAAAAATTAATGTTCTCATACATAGAATAGTCATATTGATTGACATTTCTACTATATTAAATCATATTGATTCAATTTGTTGCTAAATCATTGTTCGATTAAAATCCTGGGTAATCTACAATCATGTGACATTAAAATGGTGATCACGATTTACGAAATAAATCTATTTCATGCACTTCTTTTTTACGTTTGAATTACATAAAAAAGATGGCAATACAGCGTACTCAAGTGACCGTCTGTCAACCGTCAGATGACATTATATATGACCTCATAATTATTAATTATGAGGAATCATAAATATACGGTTAATGCCTTTAGTAGACGAATCAAGACAGCAATAAGAGTTTTTCGATTGCATTAATCAGCGATCAATTCATGAGGTGAAAAAAAATAGATTTTTATGCAGTTTTAAAATCTTAATACAATATAGAAATAAAAGACTGAAAACAATCGAAAGAATAAACGGGTGTGGGTAAAAAAATAGGGCAAAAGAACGATGTTTGGTCAAATGACAACATAATACTCAACTACGACCATGCACCTACGTAAACAAACGTAATATGTGGAGTAACATTAATAAATAAATGGTGCGTCCAGCTATAACACACCTATCGTCATGCGTGTGTGGGGGCCTTACACGTTGTATGAGCGTCATCTTCACCGCTGATGTCTGGACAACTGCTCGCAAGACCCCCAAGGGTAGAAGCCGTTGACACGTCTATGAATGACGAAGTTGATGGAATCATTGCTACAACCCTCGGCAGTCTATCTGTTACAACTTTTTCTGAACTTTCACTCCTTGCCTGTTCAGAGTTAATGCTTGATTGATTCGATTTCAATTTAATATTATCGAGGGTGATTCGTTTAGGTTTTTTATCGATTATTTCGTTGAAGACGTATCCGTTCGGTGTATCATCAGTGTGCTCCTCCGAAGGAAGATTTGGTATTTCAAACTCATTGCCATGAGCCAAAGTGTCCTCACTTCCACGAGACCCGTATTTAGACCAGTCCTCTAACTGAATCAATATACTTTTGACTTCATCATCGGACATTTTTGTTTCTTTAGCGCTCGCCTCCGTTCTATTAATTTCGTATTGTATGTCAGCTAGGCTCGTACTCATGGGTGGAATGTTTCTTATTTTAGATGTTTTATCATCGCCACAGCGAACACTAAGATTTGGACTGGATTGACAATTTCGTTTATATGTCTTAACGCAGTATCTCAAATTTATATTATTGAAATGTTTCGTCAACTCCTTGACTTTACCAAAAGCAGGTCTGAATTCATCTGGAGATTTCCACGACTTCCGATTCACACAATCTAATATTTGTTTAGCACCTGGCTCAGCAGGACTTTGAGCTTTCTTTTCGATATCGAAAACCTCATTAGTGATTTGATCCAACGAATCGGACGTTGAGTAAGTGGACGGTATTTCAGTATCTTCTGATTTACCAGAAAATGATGTGGACATACTAAACAGTGCCCTTTTAAGTCGGCATTGAATATTGCTTATATTTTCACAGTCTTTCTTGATATTTAAATTGAGCTCAAGCTTTTTATTATTTGTAGGAAGGGTTACATATTTAGATTCATTACACATAGGGGAAGACGAAGTCTGGCACATCGCGTCGACGGTTTCAGTTGGTTTATGATCAGATTCTGAAAGGTCTAGGGATAGAGAAGGTAATATCCGTCGCATTTTGGGAGTGGCTACTTTGTTAGGTGGTACTTCACATTCAAATATGAATGGTTCCGAGTTGGGTTCATCAATATACGGTATCTGCTGTGTTTCAGGCTGAGGAGTTCGACAACATTCGCAAGCACTAACACATTCATCAATTCCAGTACACCTCCTTCTGTAAAACTCATGTTCCCGCGTCTGCGACTTGAACAAATCCAACGTCAGTTTAGTGTCGATAGGCTTCATTTGTGGTGGTAAACAAATCGGTTCTCCGTTATCACTTGATAGGTCGTAATTTGCTGGTGGATCGGGTACAGGTGGAGGCTCTTCGTGGAGTGATTCATCACCCTGAGTTTGATCACCCACATCTTCACTAATACGATGTTGTTCGTCAAAGTCTTCACAAGTAAAAGTGAACACAGGAATGGGGCGAGGAGGCATTCCTTGACATTTTAGTTCTATCGGACAGCCTGGAGTATCAGGCGACAAGTCTTCTTGTAGCTGGTTGTTCTCCTTGTCCAGTGTCACTATCAACCTAGGAATAGAACCGTGATAATACGGCGCCCACTCTTCGCTATCGTCGGTGCTAGATTCTGTAGACTCATCTCTCAAAATTTGACATCGGTCGTGACACGGCCGACGACTATAACCTGCAAAGATAGTTAAGTAAATCTTGTTTCGGTATTGTAGTATCTTCTAAGGATGAAGCAAAAAAAATATGAAGAAAATAAAATCAACAAATAAATCCTATACGAACAGGTAATATCGAAATAGCTTAACTGAGGCTACACCATACGAAATTATAACATCGAAGAGGCAAATAAAGTAA
This sequence comes from Hyphantria cunea, assembly GCA_003709505.1. Taxonomy (NCBI): domain Eukaryota; kingdom Metazoa; phylum Arthropoda; class Insecta; order Lepidoptera; family Erebidae; genus Hyphantria; species Hyphantria cunea. The sequence goes on from PKRV01002158.1 coordinate 503,856, forward strand.
AACGAACTGAAGATCTGTACGAAGCTAAGTTGAAAGTAAAAAAGCGGCCAGTAATCGAGAGGTGTTACCGGGCGTGTGGGTGTCGGGAATAAAAGGCGTATGTTTCGCCGAGGTGTAATATTGCCAAGACATAATTGCCTGCAGTAGCGAGCTCAGTAAGCGGCGAGGTCGGTCTGAGCAGCGCCGGGTGCATGTTCGTGAACGTGCCCGAGTTGCGCCGCATGCGGTCTTCGTACTGCACCTCCTCGTCTGCTGGCCCCACATATCAGTATAAGTGGGACAAATATGACATATACACAACACCCTAATAAATAATTCATCGAAATTAACTTTTTTCGATCCTATTTTCGATCAGATAAGTCACTATGTGTCTGTGTACAATTTCAGCAGTAAATACATGTTACAAACACATATTACAATCGTTGTAGTCATAATTTGATGTCAGTTTAGACGAACGTAGTTTACATTTTTCTCAAATCCTGGTATCGGTTCTGTTGTTCCATATCATGACATAAATTTTCGCAATTCTAATCAAAGTTATATAAACAGCGACCAATACTATGCTAACACCTATCAAATACATGTTCGAGTCAAACGTCAATATCTATAAAATGACACTAGTACGTCCTGATTTTAAGACGATTTAAGCACATGATTGTAAGATAATATGCCTACATTAGTGTGCTAACATGGTCTCACGATCGTTGTTCGTAACACGCTAAACTTGTAACGGGGTTAGAGGGTGTAAGTTGACGATCAATCTATCATCATTGATCAATCATCATTATTCAAGTATCTATTTACGAATAAGATACCTGGGAATTGATTGACGTAACCCAATTGTTAAGAACAGGGATTGAAGGTCATCGACCGGGACAAAGGTCTGTGTTCATTGTGTTAGTAAAAGAACTGTATTAGACAGGAGTCTAATGCGTTGATTTTTATGTTCTTCACCATAGTAAATGAACAACCCATAATGTCCCACTGCTGGGCTCGGGTCTCCTCTCAGGAGAGGGTTAAGGCCATACGTCCCCACGCTGGCCAAGTGCGGGTTGGGGACTGGCAAGACAACGTTGTGGCTACGTAATCTTACCGTTGGATGTTTTTAAGCCGCCCGAAGGCCTCCAACTAAGCTTCACGACTGTTATCCTATGATAACAACCGGGACCGACTGCTTAACGTGACCTCCGAATCACGGAGACGCTCATGGTAACATGCCACCAGCGGTCACCCATCCAGGTACTGACCGCGCCGTCGTTGCTTGCCCTCGCTGATTGTTTCTAATCACCGAATGCAACTGGGCTATGAGCGCCACCATAGTAAAGCTTTTCATTTAAATTTTTGTAGAAATTGAAAAGATTGGGAGAGCCCGCATTGGTTTCAAGCGTAGTTAAAAATTGATTTTAAATAACGTTGATCTTTGATTTGAAAATGAATTAATACATAAATAGATTAAATATACTGAGTGACGAAAGTGATAACGGTACCTTGTTTTTGATTGTACGCAGGTTGATGCAAGAGTGTTGCAAGTCCATGAAGCAAAGCACCTTGCTTCGCCACCTCCAGGGTCACGGTAGGTCCAGTTCGAACTAGATATTCTGCAGCCTATAATTATAAAAACAGTACTTTAAACAACAAGTCTCTGATTGCTTCATCGATGCTACTATTTGGTTACTGTGTAACCCTGTCTCAGAACATAGGTGAAAATTTGCGTTTCATTATTGCCATACATTATTTGACATTGAAATCTGACATTCGGCAATAAATTCATGGCTGCCTTAATTTTTTACTTTATTCGATACGTTATCTTCATGAGTAATGTTCTGAATGCATGCGAGTAATTTGACATACCTTCTCTTGAGTAATTCCTACGAGTGATTGTCCATCAACGGATAGCAGTTGGTCTCCGGCTGCCAGGCGACCGTCCGCGGCCGCCGCGCCGCCGGGCACTACGGATTTGATGTATATTCCTAGCTTCGTTTGACCGGCACCCTGCAGCCAAAACTTACAATTTTTATTCATGTCATGAGAGAATTAAAACATACGCCTAGTTGTAGTGTCGTTAGATAGCCTGGGCCTGAGCATCTAGTGACCCTAACCGTTGAGCCAGAGGTCGTGGGAAATCGAATATTTCCATCCAGGACAGCTTTAGATTAAGTTCTAACAATAAGGCACAGAACAATGAACTTTACTGTAATTTATATGAGATTAAATACTGACTGTCGTGCGTGCGGTTGACTTCTTAGTGTTCGAAAGGGGTTTTTTTGAAACGGTGTTTAAATATTATGCTAGCAATAATGGAATTTTCGGGAACGAATCATCGAATCGTGCAGAGTAATATAAGCAAGCCCCTCGTCGATCACGAGACTGGTGATCATTAAGGTATAATCACATAGCAATGAATCACTAGTGGTCGCAGTTGAATTTTGAGCATAATCTTTTTTTAAAGTTTCCTTCAGGCTCGTCGGAGACGAGGAAGCGCGCGTACCTTGGCGGCGACGATGCTGAGCCCCATCCCGTTGGAGTTCTTGTGCAGGTGGATGATGTGCAGCTTGGGGTCGGGGCGCGGCGGCGCGGCGGGCGCGTGGCCCAGGTACACGCTCCACACGCCCAGCGCCAGCGGCTGGTGCGCCAGGCGGCACAGCCCGCCGCGCTGCAGCGGCGCCACGAACTCCGCCAGCCCGGGCGGCACGCCGCACACCACCTCCGCGCTGAACCCGTCGCTCGGGATCAGCAGCCCCGCGCCCAGCCACCGACTCTCCTCCAGGCGGATCTGTCAACGATACGTCCGCTTCTATTGACACTGTTTCGGAAACCGAAAATCACCTGACGAATGACGAATTTTTTTTTCAATATTAATCGTCATCTTCTACACCCTCTGACAGTTCGCTGCTAGACGTAAGCCTCTTCTTAGAAAGGAGGTTTTGGCTTCCTACGGTACGTTAACCAGACGGCTCCGTCGAGGGTTTGTCTCAGGTTTTCATTGTCTTTGCAGTGAAATTTATCCTGTGTACTTTGATCGCTTAGTCAATACGTCTCACGACATCCAGAGGATGAATAGAGGTGGTTAAACTCTGTGTTCTTAATCCGGCATCACACGGAACCAATATTAATGCTACTAAAGTACTGAATGATAATAACCAAATTGTCATTTTAAATTCCATCGGTTCATTCATCTTTCGGTGCGAGGACTGTTTTATAGAAACTGGGACTCATAGCAATTCTGAATAAATAAAGCATACATGAACATTTTGTTAAGTGGCAATACATAAAGACGATAAGAGTTGGAGATATACCTCTCTCCCGTCGGCGCGGTACAGTTCATCGGTGTGCGAGCGCACGTAGGCCACGCCCGCCTCCACGACGTCGGGCGGCGCCAGCGGCGCCAGCAGCGCGCGCGCTTGCACCGAGTTCAATTTGAAACACGCCTTCAGTGCGGCGCGGACGTCCTCCTCTGTTCGATATTCGCCTTGGATTAACCGAGCTGGAAATACATGTTAGATAATCAAAAGAAAGCGTGGAAAAAGAAGATGGATAATTAAAAATTCAAACGAGTAATCAATTATTTAAAAAACCGACTACGTCTATTTTTTATATCTTTTTTACTATGTACCCAGTGTCACTCACACGACTGAGACGAATCTATTGACACCGATCTCAAAAAATACGACAAAACGTTTAGGCTCTAGGCTGAATATACATACATACATACAATCGAAAAACATAACCCTCCTCCTTTCGCAGTCGAGTAAAACATTTTACAATCGTTTTTTTTTTTGCTAAACTAAAAATACCCACTGATTGTACTTATATGACGTAAAAACGACCAAGTGAGTAAATAAAAGTATTTCGTGGGTAGTAAACACCGACCGGCTTGGTTCATCCTGGCGAAGTGGCACTCGGCGGCCAGCTCGAGCCCCTGGCGCTCGGCCCAGGCGGCCAGCACCTTGAGGCGAGCCAGCAGCGCGCCGCCCCAGCGCGCGCTCACCATGCCCGCCTCCGTCACCAGCTGCGACACAAGGTTTTTTTTCATTTATTTAAAATACTTGTATAAAAGTCTGGCGCTCATAGCCCAGTTGCACTCGGTGATTAAAAATAATCACCGGGGGTAAGCAACAACGCCGCGGTCAGTACTTGGATGGGTGACCGCTGGCAGCATGTCACCATGAGCGCCTCGTCACGTTAAGCAGTCGGTCCCAGTTGTTATCATAGGACAACAGTCGTGAAGCTTAGTTGGGAGCCCTTTGGGCGGCTTAAAAACATCTAACGGCAAGACGTTGGGACCTATGGCCTTAACCCTTTCCTGAGAGGAGATCCGAGCCCTAGCAGTGGGACATTATGGGTTGTAGATTGATATAAAAGTCTTAGAGAAAGTATCAAATATTCAACTCGGGAGAGGCAAAAAAAATACAGGTACAAAAAAATTAAAATGCGTGACATACAAAAAAAACGATATAAAAACCTCGTTTTAACAAAATTAAAAATTAAGACCGACATTTGATACAATTTGTGTAATAAAACGACGTGTGTGTAATAAATTCCTTAAAAAGTGATATCAAACGGCGACTTTGCGAGATGTTCATGGTGGATTGCGTGAACCACACACCGCCTGCTTGATTTAGTTTGCGCTTCTGCCACGCGCGTCCGGAACGCGATGGATCGTCCGGTGTGGACTCGTCTTTTATACTCCTCAAAACGCAGTTACACTTACATCATGTTTTATAGTTACCTTATTGAAGCACACTGCGTTAATGTAGTGGAAGAGATGCGAAAACAACTGTATGGTGAGTGCAGCATTAACGCGGCACCTCCGCAGCAGTACGATGGCGGCTGCGAGCGCCTGCAGCGTGGGCGCCGTGGCCTCTGTGGCGTCCGCCACCGCCGCGCTCGTCAGGGTCGCCAGACCTCGAGACAGTTCTTCTTGGAAGCACGTTACCAGGTTGCTGTAACGTTGACAATGTAAACACAAATTAATAATTTCCATTTTTCTATAAAAAAAAAAAAAATTGGATTGTCTGTTTGTAATATTAAAATAATGGCTTTTTACTAAATGCACAATGTATGTATACACGGTACATATACAAAAAGAACGGTTTTTTACCATTTTTGTCTGTCTGTTTATTTCGGCTAATCTCTGGAACGGCTAAACCGATTTTGACGGGAATTTCACTGCCAAATAGCTGATGTAATAAGGAATAACTAAGGTTACTTTTTTAGACTAGCTGTTCAATTAGTCTTATAAACGAATAAATCAAATTGACAACATTACACAATGCATATAGAGGTATACACGGTACTCATATCATTATAATATACCGATTTTGATGAGACTTTCACAGGCAGATAGCTGATGTTTATGGCATAGGCATAATTAGTTTGTAACTTTAAGTAAATGCTTAATAGTTGATGTTCTATAAAAGCTTACCTAAAAGCGTTCTGTACAGTTATCGAGAGGAGATCTTGAGCCTGTGTAGAGAATGAAGATATATGTCTGTCGTATTTAAGGAAATGCAACAATTCACTAGCATTTGTCATCCAGAAGGCCTGTGCTGCTGAGTCGGAACACCTTTCCTGCAAATTTAAAATATAATTTATTATACACTGTAGCTTTGAATTATTCGTTTGTCTGAGAATGAATGTTTTAATAATTAACTGTACGATCAAACACGCCATGTAACGATACTGTTGAAACCACACCAAGGTCGAACTCGGAGTGTAGTTCTTTGAACTTAAAAAACCACGTTTCATTATATATTTAACTTCCTTTCGTGATTTTGCAGAACAGGTGCCTTGGAAAAAATAATCTATACAGATAAATAAAATTGGGGTGTCTGTTTGTAATATTAAAATAACCGCTTTTGACTAAATGCATATGTATGTTTATACGGAACAAATACTAAAATAACATTTAAAAAAAAATGTCTGTCTTTCTGTTTGTTCAGGATAATCTCTGGAACGGTTGGACCGATTTCGACTTTCACTGCCAGATAGTTAAAGTAATAAAGAGAGTGCTAAGGCAAGGTTTTTTAGAATATCTTTGCTCCGCGGTGTTATCGCGATTTACCCGCGTTTGTAAAGATACGACAATAACCGCGGGAAACATCGCCGAAATCAGCTAGTATTTCATAAAAAAAATCTTAAAAGTACTTCGACCTTGACAAAGAAAATAATTAAGACCTACTTATTTCAATGAAACAATTAATGAATCTTTCGTATAACTAAAACCTTTATAAAACTGGCAATATTCAAAATAAACAAAATAGTATAATACGTATATATCAAAACCCTACCTGAACAGTAGCGTGTATAAGCGTAGCGACGTGGTGTAAAAAGGCAGTCAATTTGTGCGCACGCTCAGTTGGTGTAAGTTCAGGCCGGTAATGAGTCGACGCTCGGTACCTGAAAAGTGTATTACATTGTTTTTACTTTTTTAAAGGGCGGCATTAGGGCAGACGAGTCACCTGAGTGTTATTGACTAACGCCGCCCATGGACACCTACCACTAAATAGGTTAGCTGGAAGAGAATGCCTTGGGCATTAAGTCCGCCAATGTACAAATGTGCATGATGTTTAAATAAATAAATAAATAGTCATAAGTTCTTATCCACCTTTTTATTGTATCTAAGAATTAGAGGAAAAGGGTTAAGCCCCCCAGTAACTTCACTCACTCATTGAAAACCAGCTATAGAATTTCTTAAAATGTATTTTCAAGATTCTGATAAAATTCCGTTCGAACCAGTCGAGTATTTTGGTTTCTTCAGAATTTTCGTATGTGATTGCATCTTTCAATAGAAAAGATGGATAGCAGTCTTCTTCAAAGTTTTATTTATTCAAAGGTAAACATTGCGACTTCTATTATAGCTTTTACAATGCGAACAAGTACACGTCGTTATCTCGATCTTTAATTTGGCTAAGGTCAAAGTTAAATGTTTCAATTTTAATAAGTGCTACATTCGCCTGTCCTTTATTAAATATTGAGGGATATATATCCAGTAGTGGGTATACATAGGTGGAAAAGCAAAGCGACGCGACGGCGACATCGACCGAGCAAACAGTTAATTAATTGCGAGCGCAAAGGGCGAGGACCGCTAGGTTTAATTTTTATGGTGGTAATAAATAATTATACAAGTATGTTCAAGCAATATTGTACCGTGTAAAATGATTATATATAGTGGTATAAGCTTATTTAAACCTAAAGTCCTGTTTTATAGTTTTAAAATTGTCTGTCTTGTGTTAAACCTAGGCCGCAATTTTATCTACGCTTTGAAAAAAAACCTTCATAGATATTATATATATATATATATATATATATATATATTTAAGTAGAGAGAGAGTATCAGGTACCTAATCCAAAAAAAAACAAACAAGGCGAATTGGACCCGTAGTATTCAATAAAACAAATCTTGAGAACTTCACTCTAGAAAGTTCTATAAATCATACCAAACTGTCGGAGTGAAAACGTGTATCGGAAATAGCATTGTAAGAATAGGTCAAACAAATATTCACTGCGCAGCCGGAAATGAAATCGGACGAAGTATTCCATTACATCTCCCGTGGTTTGCTTATTCAATCGAAATTGGGGGAGAATCAATCTAAAAAATTGCGAAATTTATTACTTACTACATTTTTTGTAATACTCTGTGATATTTACCAACATACAATTTTTGATTTGCTCTATAATTTCAATATAGAAACTGTAAATCACTTCAAAATCAGTTCTATTTAAACAAGCGGTAGTTTTACTAAAACTTAGGTCAACCGCTGTGTGTACAAGGAGTTTTATACAACTTCAGCCGTTAAGTTTACGAGAATTAACGCGATCAATAGCAATTACACACCTAAGTATTGGCTTGGTCACAGGCGGAACTACTCAATTATTATTAATTTTAAAATAATAGCGCAATTCGTTATTATTGATGTATTTAAAACATTATGTCACTATATTTATATTGTAATTTTATTGAAACAGATAAAAGAAACGTTGTGCAGGATTTAGACTCTTACCTAGCGCATAAGTAGAGCGTATATACAGGAGCTAATTTGAATGCGGGTGCGTGAGGATCAAGCCTTGTGATGACAGCAGCAAGAAATTGTGCTTGTCCCGCTTCAGGGAACTCCAGGACTGCTGGTAGGATAGCCTCTTGACACTGGCGAGCTCCACCGACTACACTGCTCATCCTGACAAATCAGTCATACAAAATCAAACGTCAAAGAAATGGTTATTATTACAAACCACTCGTCAAATTTATTCGTTTAATAAATATGACGAAGTAAATTTATTAAACTAGTATAGCACTTATTAATATTAAAAACAGCTTCTCGATTTATATTTTTTTTTGCTATTGTAATAACTTCTGAAAGGATTAAAATTGTTCCAAGTTCAGAACAAATTATTATAACAAACATAGTCTATATTAATAGTAGAATAAATCAAAATAACTTCTATATATAATACCTGTTTTCATGCCCTGAACCCCCGCTCTTGGCACTGCAGATACTCTTTGTCTCCACGTTGCCATCAAGATCGAAGGTAGTCTCATAATTATCCTTATACTGTGAGTTGGCCGTGCGATTCACATTGGTGCTCTGATCTTGGTCGTTGTATACCGAGCTCGAGTGATCGTCTTTTACGTATTCATCTTTGGAATCACTGAGATGCTGTGACATTATGAGCGACTCGTTATCGAGCTTCAACGTGTTGTTATTGTATGGTATAGTGTCGTTGCCATCTCTGTAGTACGTATCATGAGACACTGGGCTCATGGTTCTTTGATACTCAGTGTCGTTGGTATTGTTCGCGTTCGAGTCGAGTGGGTCGGGCTGGTGAGAAGACATCGAAGTCGGCGACATGGCGCCGCTATTCTCGCCAGGGGATGTCGGCGATCTAACGTAAGGGTAACGGACACAAGCGTATATTCGTGAGCCAGTGACAGAAACATGCAAAAGAAAATAAACAATGATAGATGAAACAACATAAATTTACAGAAGGTGATTAGGTAAGCGACGGAACTGGTTGTGTGTATACCTAAAGAATTTATTTAAATTATAGGTAAAAATACCAAAACGTTGCATTTGTGCGAAAAAGTTGTTGAAACAATCGATCAAATAAATGAATGTTTGGGTAACACTACATTTAATTAACTATAGGGGCGCAACTAACCACAACATATAAAGTAACGAGCTGGTATAAATGATTTCATTCTCACCTGTCGTATATTGAGCCGGAACCGTAGCGTTGTGATTGAGCTAAGTTTCTGTTAATTAAGTTCTCTTGTGCTGGGTCTACGAAGCGGAATGTGGAAACTCGGCCGAATTTGAGTAAGCAACCGTGCTACGAGAAAATACGTCAAATTAATATTCAATTCGCAGGTATAGTATTTTGCCTTGCTGTTATCTCGTAACATTATAAAATACAATTCATAAACCTATGTGAAATGTAAGGTGTTGAGAAAAGCAATATTTTCATTTATAACTTGATTGATCTGATTTGTGATGTAAAATTATATTCTGTGAGCGTATAGATAGGACAATATTTATAAGCTTATATATTTTTATCTGACTACGGTGAAGCCAAAAGGTTTTGGCAGTGTATGTATAATGTTTGTATATTCCATCGTAACGTTAAACTACTGAGCCGATTTTAAATGAATGAGGTGTCAATAGATTTTTATATATAAGCTATACGAATTTTGTAAAAAGTTTTGACGAAGTTGACTTATAGTTTTTAAACACTTTCTTGTATAATATGATTTGGTAAACTATTGTTTTAACTTACGCCAACTCACACAATCATCTGTTCTATTTGACAAACCAAAGCGAATAATGAAAATTAAGTTAGGAATTATTTATTATTATTCATACAATAAATATATTCGAGGTTGTTTTGTACTGACAGTGAAATATTTATTTATGGGATTTTGTTACACTTTCGAATATTAGGAAAAATGTGTTATAATTAGCACGCCATGTGGTAAACCTTAGTAGCTAAGATTAATTAATTAATTTATTAATTATTTATCGTTTACGAATCACAGAAGTGTGTTAAAAAAAGTTGGAAGAGAGGTAGGTACCCACTGACGACACACGTGTGGGTGGTTGCATGAATAAATTACCGGTAGTGTTTATACGTAACCCATTTATAAAAACACCGGGGGCAACTGAATAACCTTGGGCTACAAGTTTTAACGTGTGTCTGGAATATATTAATACGGTCAAATTGAGGTTACAAAAACAATACACTTACCATTGACATCATCAAAAAACGTATATCTAAAATAAATGATGTTTCAACTTTGATAAACACCTCGTTTTAGCTGTCATGTAGATAAGTAACATATTTGGTTACTTAGGATTTGGACGTAGATACGTTGACAATATATTAATTATAATGTATTTTATCATCTTTTTAAGCAATCCTATGCGATGTTATTTTTCTAATGCATAAAACAAAAAGGAGAAACGTTGCGTTTTTGTCTATTTAATGTTTGTTTTTTATTTACATAATATATTACTGTCATATAAGTATTATCGAAAACATTTATATTTAAGTTCCAAAAGATCATATATTTATTATCGTGAATATTTTCTAAATTATCGAAAAAAAAATTTGTATTATTTAAGCCCGCCTCAATTTTTCGCAGGGCCGCGGTGTATAAAACTAAGCGCACTAAGAATATATAACACCTCCGGTTTTCTTTTAATTTTCTTCTCTAAAACCCTTGTTCTGACAATAACAAACATGAAAAAAAGATTTATCCCATTTGATGCCATCGATCGGAAGTTATGCGCGTACATGCATTACAGTGATTCTTTTTTATTCATATAGATATTTCAGAAAACTAAAAATAGACGTTAAATTTTAGCACTACAAGCAATCTCTCAACATCTGTAATAAATCCTTTTATGTACTGTAATTTATCCATTACTACACACATCAGAGAAAAAGAGCCCTCGTATAAAAAGGTTTGGATAATATTATCATAAGTACTTTGCATATTCGTTATACAAACGTAACATTCGTGACGTGCTTGGAATGTAGCAACGTTATTGACATAACAACATGCTAATTTAAAACAACTCAATTATAACTAGCTTCGTGTAAATTTAGTTTATAAAGAGAGTAGAGAGATGTTCTGATAATGAATCAAATCCATTCAAGACAACGTGTAAACATTTGCATCTGTTTTATTTTCATTAAGTCCACAAAACAATGTCTTCGTTCCATTATTATGATTTATGAAGCATCGCTGTGACATAAAAAATATACATTCAAAAAAGGAAAAGAGTGTTTAAGCGCTCAGAAGACAGCATTCGTGACAAACATTGTGCTACGGATATGAAAGTCTTTAGGTTAAGTGCACTATGGCAAGAAATATAGGGCACTCAATAATATCTTGGAATTACAAGTGAACAACTTTGACCTATTCTGACTGACATCCTCAATATTATGATATTCATTTGTTCTTTCGGCTTTCTGACATTTCTCATCTTTAACAACCAATGTGCACTTTTAGCAGCAATGGACGTGCCTTTGTCCATTTGGAGAAAAATATATTAATAAATAAAAAAAAGAAGATCGGATTTCTAGTCCCAAGCTGAGCAGAGATTGTGTTATGGGTACAAGACAACTGATATAAATACATATATACTATTTTTTTACAGATACATACATTTTATACATAGAAAACACTCAAATTCCGAAATAAATATTTGCAGATCATACAATCACTTAACACGGCGGTGTTAAGATCAAAGAACTATGAGCCCAGTAGATAATGTATATTATACTTAAGAATGTATGTATGTGCTCACGAAAGTATAAGAATAACAAACTAAGGTACCACACGATTGGTGTTAAACTTAACTAATAGAACGTTTACCTGTATGCGTTGCGTGTGCATAATTCTACGCCCGTTGACATACACGTGCGCATCTGCGTGTAGCGGTGTAACATTGTAGCCACCTCCTTCAGCGGGCGCAACGACGCAATGCCGTGGCTGAATCGAAGGCCCGTATAGTTGGAGAGTAGTACCGTTGCCCGAACCGACCTGTTGTAATATATATTGTTTTAATTATAAAAGGTATATTATATACAATCAGTTATATAGTCAGTGGACCACAATAAATACAATTTTGACGAGTAAAATGGCGTTGAAAGACATATTCGCTGTACCATAATCAAAAGCCAAGGCCGGCGCCGGCAAAAGTAGTACATGCTTATAATAACTAAAACTTTGGGCATCTCACATACGCAGTCTGATCCCAAACTAGAGCAACTAGACTACTCATAAACATTTTTTATAAATTATTATACACGTACATAAACGTTAAATAGTTAAATATAAAAGGTACAGACACAGAACGAATGATTGTGCTTTTTTCACAATTATTTGCCCGGGGTGAAAATCGAATGTCAGACCTTTGCGAACCTAATCCCACATTCAGGCTTCAGATATATAGTAGTGCCTGAACTTACAAATAATATTTAGATAGTTATACTCGCTGCTTCGTTAAGTATACAATTCGGATAATGATTAAATATGTATTATGAACATTTATTTTTACACTCTAAACTTTCCTTGAACTGTCAAGAATATTTACAGACCAAAATTAGTCAAATCGGTCTAGTCATCTTGAATTTTTGTACGACTAAAGAACAGCAATTAATTTTCATAAGTAAGAAAAAAATCTTACAAATACTTTATTATAAATTTTAAATGTATAGTTATGGTTTAACGTTTGAGAATTTTGACTATTTTTGCCGGCGTTGCGTGCATTAGATGTGCTATTCAGATATGATATTTCATGGAAGAATTTTTCACAAAATACCAAATCTCTCACCATTAAATTTGATTCCGAATTTAGCAACAAGACAAAGGTCATCATTATTAATACAAAGTTATGTAAGAAAGTTTAGATTCGTCTATGGAAAACCACACGCGTCATGTTTCTGTGTTCTCTCTCTCGAACATGGCAGCCTAACCTAACACACATTTCATCTTCGTACATAACTAAAGTGTCTGTGTAGATTAGGTATCTACTCGTATCTGAATATGGAGCTTAATTTGAATTTGTATGGGACTCTTGATTATTTCGGGGCCGGACTAGAGTGTAAATCAGTTGGAACACGGGTCCCTGTATGGTCCCCGTGTTCTAACTGATGAAGTTAGTGTACAGTGATGCAGATAAGTTTACCGTCTATCTATTGCGTAGATAAAACTTGCTATGCACAATTTGTATTGTACGACAATGACACTAGATTTTAAATGTTTATTTGATTATTTTTATCAGCAATGATTTTCTTTTATGCCTGCAGGTAATTTTAGTAATTTGAAGTACATATGACTGTAAAATGTGCACTGTTTGAATTGATTCCATCTCTCTTACTTCAAAAAGTAAATTTATACACAACTGTGTATGACTATATCTGTGAAAGTTACGTTTTAGGGCATCTGAAACGATAGGTATATTATGGAGGGCGTAGATGTGGAAACCGCGTGTTACTGTCTAGAGACCGAATATTTATGATATCGTCAAAGTTCCTGGAGAATTCTGATACACTTAACCAAAAAGCATTAGGACAATCTGGCAGTTACTGGTTTATGATACATAGTTATATGCCTTAGTCTGATTATACCCATTTAAAATTTGAATCTAATTACTCCCTACCTCGTTCGATCGTGGGCTACGTGAGCGGCTTTTATCACTCAAACTATAGATATTGAAAGAAATATTGACGTGCTTATAAAGTCTTTTCACGTTATAAATACGATGTTTATCTGTTTTACTTTATAAGTACGATTGTTATGTGAAGACTACTATTAGCAAACTAGAATATACTGGCTGTAACTGGTAAACTGTTACAGGAAAGACACTGTGCGACCCTTTAATCTTGTGTAAAATGACTATTGATAAAGAAAAAACCATCATCATCAACATCTTTAATAGTTATTATTATTTAAGTGTTTAATAATCATCCTTTCCCTACAAATCCATACTAATATAATAAACGCGCAAGTTTGTATGGATGGATATTTGTTACTCTTTCACGTAAAAACTACAACAAAGGATTTGGATGAAACTTTACAGTAATATAGCTGATACATAAGAATAATACATAGTCTACTATTTGCCGCGATAACCGAGATATACGCGGGCGGAGCCGCGGGAATAAAGTAGTATTATTATAAATGCGACAGTAAGTCAGTCTGCCTGTTACGCTTTGATGGCTGCGGAATTTAGCTTGGAGATACTCTGATTTCTGATTCTTGAAAAACGGTATAGGCTAGGAAATATGCAGATGAATAATATTACCTCAACGACGTCATTGATCTTGATGCGTCGACCATTCTCGAGTACTGTTGCGTCGGGTGCCATCTCGATAAGCATAGGTTCATTACCAGGCCGGGCGCTAGCGGCGCCAGCGCTCGCACCCACCTTCTTCTTGCGCCGTCGAGGTTGTTGAGCGTCCGCTGGCCGCCGCCGCACGTGAAACATGATGGAGCCTATAACAAAGACACATTAATGACTACGAGTTTTATAGTGACATAACACTACTTAGAAGCTACAGCTAGGCCGAATACCTTTGACCTAAAATATATTGTATTGTTGTTTCTTCATTACACTACTTAGCTATTTTTTTTCAATATACACATTGTATTTAGTGAGGTATAAGTACCAATTTCATTACAATTTTTGTATATATTATTTATTTTTTCTTGAGCGAAAGAAGTACACAAGCAATACCAGTATTTTAACAGAACACCATATTTTCCAAATCTTAGATATACCTATTTCAGAGGCTTTTATTTTGTTACAACACTTATCTAAAGATATCTTTCAACTTGTTTAGCTCAACATATGACCACATCATCACATCAACAGCCTATAAGAGCCATAAGTCCCTCCCCAGAAATGGGATTTTGTGCTACTATATAGCGTGGGCCTGGTGGGCCTTTTTTTGCGTTAAGCTTTCCTTTTGTCGCTGTTGTCCTATTTAATTTACTCCCTCAGTCCCTCTTACAACAAGCACGAGATGAATAGAGATAGTAACACTCCGTATTTTTAATTAGTCGGCTTACGGGCGCATGAAATAATAAAAAGGAGAATTAGAATCAATATAGAAAAGTATATATAATTTGTCCATAACACCGAAAAAATATTTGTATTGCAGAAAGTGTTATATTTATGGATATAACATATTTACTGAGCTTCAAATAAACATATATCTCTAGATACTAATAAGCGAAGTGGATACGAAGGTAACGTACGGATGAAACAAATTCATAAAACATCAAGTCAATAAATAGTCCCTAAGGACTAAGGACCGTATAAGCATTACTGTTGATGTTTGTTTACAACTGACTGCGAAGCTATCATTATAATATTTAAGCAGTGTTAGAGTTTTTACTGGTGCACAAAAATTAAGAAATATTTGAACAATAAAAGTAAAGAAATAGGTAGTTTACTATCTCATAAAGTTTACGTCGAATGCGATAGGCGGAGATCGATTAAAAACCCAGCTAAATAAAATTCATCATCGATAATTTTCTATTGAACGTGAACATAGTGCTGTAATGCGAGCACTTTAGACAATAATCGAATTTCTGTGTTTATCGAAAAATGGTAACTGTAAACATAAAGCGCTTTAGTGATACGATTGTGGAATAAATATATTGGCTCTTTCGTTACATGAAAGAAGATATAAATTACAGAATGAGGACTTTCACGTGACTCACACTTAAAAAATTAAAACCGCTTTGTAATAAAAAAAAGTATTAATATACGTATAGCCATAATTCTGAAAGCCATGTCATATCGGTCACACCGATAATTTTAACCTAATCATTGTAAGTGACGACCACAGGGAATAATTTATTAAACTTGTTAGGTTTTTTATGGAATAGGGGGCAAACGAGCAAGCGCGTTGCCTGATGGTAAGCGATTACCGCCGCCCATGGACCCGATTCGCAACACCCGAGGCGTCACAAGTGCGTTGCCGGCTTTTGATGCTGTTTCACTCCGGTTTTCTGTGAGGCCGTGGCAACACTTCGGTCGAACCGGATTCGTGCCGAAGCGTGGCTCTTCCATGGTAAGATTTTTATAAAAAACTAGCTTTTGTCCGCAGCTCCGCATGCGTGTGTGTATCGGATATCGCAGTTAAGTAGTATATGTGTTAGTCTGATTTATGGGTTATATCACTGTAAAGTTTAATCTAAGTCCATTTAGTGGTTTTGCGTTAAAGATTAACAAACATACTTACAATCTTTCGCGTTTATTATATCAGTAGGATGTATTTTAAAAGAATATCTTTGACATTAAAACCTGAAATTTGACAAACTTTGGAACACACATACACGTGGCATATACCTATGACTGAAAAATACAATCACTATAAGGTGCATAGTGCTAAATCAAAGTGCTCTTGCTAAATTATCAGATCGTCATGAAAAAATAAAGAGTAATGTCATTTTCACACTGTTGGCCATTCTGTAGAACGGTGAGGAAATTGGTATCCTTTGTAGTCCATTTCGTATTTCCCAATCGAGAAAATCGTTTTCTTGATATGCTTAGAAATGGCCTTATAAAGTGTGCTTGCCAATGTACCTAAAAAGTTGCTGATAATCGAGATACGAAAATCTTTGCCATTTTATGAAAATGTTTGACGAACTTCTTTCACAAACATATATTTCGAACGTAGGTAGTAATATGTTAATAAGAAAGAGAATAAAGTATCAAAATACATCAATAAACTGTTACTATCATTTAAGTGGAAAATAAGTCTTCTATTTACCCATAATGTGTTTCGTAATGCTTAAGGTGTTGTTAATTGAAAATGGCGAATTCGTACCGCCATTTTTTTCTAATTTTCCGAAAAGATTGTTTTCATCATTTATGCCCGCTACAGCTTCCTACGGGTAGTTCTGTCGTAGACTAAAAAACATTACACTTCCGGTTTCCTCATAACTTTCTTAAATATAAACCTTGTGCTTGACAATAATATCGCTGCAGGCGATAGTAAGTTCTACCTTTAATATAGAAGAAAATGTAAATAAAAATGTTTAATATTTGTGAATGTTTTGTTTCATAAATTTAATAAAGGAAAACATTCAAATATTTAATGAACTAATTTCTATTTTGGCTGCCAGACGTTTTCTAGTACGGATTAACGAAAAGCCTGGTTATTTGAAAAGAGGAATTGCGCTTTATCTTACAAAACAGATTAAACACACATTTAGTAAATTTGATTTTATATTTTATGAACTATATAAGTACACACAAGTACATTATAAAATAGAAAATTAATACAATAGTTAATTTAAAATGAGCATGGTAAATAGAACAATAAAAGAAATAACCGCTATTTCTTCCTCGAAATTAAATACATATATTCTATACATCGCACCCTTAAGAAACTAGGGGAAATAAGGTGGCGAAAGCGGATTTTCTCAGCGTCCACGTCTACTTACGAGCTCAGGCTAATGTCTGTCAAAAGTCTGTTCTGTATATGCGGGAAAAAAGGTCCTTATCTAATATCAATCGGACATGGTTTCATTCTTACGGCTTTATTTCATA
Source organism: Hyphantria cunea (assembly GCA_003709505.1). NCBI lineage: Eukaryota > Metazoa > Arthropoda > Insecta > Lepidoptera > Erebidae > Hyphantria > Hyphantria cunea. The sequence goes on from PKRV01002158.1 coordinate 521,429, forward strand.
AAATGTGAACAAATAGTCAACATCTATTTATTTTATCTTATTGTATTTTTCAAGGCCTACCAAGATTGCCTGGAAGAGATTGCTTTTAGCAAGAAGGCCGCCCTTTGTTTAATCCGTCTCACATTTTATGTACTCTCTTCTAACTGTCATATTATAGTGTGAAAATAAAGAGTTTTCTATCTATCTAGATAATCTACTTCTAATTTGTTTAAACATTTCACTCTTATCACTACTACGCTGAAATAATAATAATTTATTCGGAATTAGTAACAAAATGTAGTTGTAAACTAAATATAATTATACTGATATAGGAAATCTCATAAATTTCGATTACAAATCATTACAATAACTACCCATGTTATTTAAGTTTCGCATACACCACGCAAACCAAACTCATAAAATTGTCAAGTATTGGTGCAAAGTGAAAATTTCATAATCATATAATATGGCGTGTAATCTGTAAAACCTATATCCAGCAGTGAATCGTGAAAGGCTGATGATAATGATGATAATATTGACCATAGCTGGCATATGACACGTAAGCAGAAAACCCTTAAAATAACTAACACTCCAATTTAATTGTAACTTAAAGTGTAACTTGATTACTTCAAAATCAAAACTTTATCCTTGATAGGATACTTACTTAGCAGTACTAACCTATTATTAGATAGGAAAACACACACCGATGACATTGCAATTGAATTAATCGCACAAAAAAGAATCGGCAACTAACTCAGAAGTCACTGCTTTAAAATATTCATTGAGTAAGTCGATCGATCGAATCGAGGCAAACATAACACTAACATTGAGGTCTATGATCGACTGGCACAAAACAATCTAAACTAGATATACATGGGTATTTTTTGTTAATAGTAATATTAAAATAGGGTTCATTCTCAAAGGATCCAGAAACTTGTTTGTTTTATAAAAACTTAATAGAGAGAGTAAAACAAAAAGTCTTAGAAAGTGTATACTAAATATATGCAAGAAAAAATTAAATTAACTTATTAGGGTAGTAAGAGATAATAATATGTGGTAAACATAAATTATAACACTTGCGAATAGAAAACATTTGCAAGGTTGTGATAAATCGTTTTCTATTTGTTTGGAGATACACCCTATGCGTGTAAGACTAAGATTTAGTATAATAATGAATACAATAGGTATTTCCTTATAATGAGGTTATTTAATTGCTGAATACTTTGTAGAATTTTGTAGGAAAGTTATTTTAGAAGCATCGTGTTTATATAAGTTCACTCTGAGGTGTATTAGGTTGTGTATCGGTGAGGTGAGGCAGGGAGAAGAGAGCACTGGCACGAATGAGGCAAGGCCGCCTCTAGTGTCAACATCATTAGTGTCCACAGTGTCCCGTCGCTCTTCTAAAGTTCTACGAGAGTTGCTACGAGCTACAAATACACGTAGACTACTGCATAAGACACCACTATGTTACAATATTTACGACTAAAAAGACGAAGTTTCACAACGGAACACTGTTTGGCTTTAGGTATGCTGTAAGTTAAACAAATTCGTTTAACAGAATAAAACATACATATATAGCGATTGTCATTTATTTATCAGTATATAAATAAGTTACAAACAAGATAAGCAATAATTAATAATAATTTTTGAGATCGAGTGACAAAAGTAAGTACGTTTATTTATAGTAAAACCCAAAAGGGTTTTACTTACACCATACATTTATACCTTGGGCCAAAATATTATTATTTATGAAAATAAAAATTATTCAATAAATATTCTGACAGTTGAGAATCATAAAGGGTTATAAAAAAACCCTTATAAAAATAACCCTTTATGATTCTCAACTGTCAGAATATTTATTGAATAATTTTTATTTTCTTAAATAATAATATTTTGGACCAAGGTATAAATGTATGGTGTAAGTAGTTTTTTTTTCGGCAAGAACAAATGGACATATTAATGCAATCTTGACAACCCTCTGACGTTCTTAAGTGTAACTGATTCGCAATGTAAAAATTATAAATATACATAATAATATTCAGTAATCAAGGGCGTCCTTGGAATAACAAACTTCCAAGTGCGAATCGGACTCACGCACCGAGGGTTTCGTAGAAACCTGTAGTATGATGTTACAAAAAATTTATGCCTTTCAATTTTTCTTTTATCTTTGCTTTATGAAGTTACTTAGTGCCCAATTTCAAGATTTTGAGTTCACGAGAAGTAACCTTATAGGTTTTGATTCCCTTACGAGTATAAAAAATTTGCAGCATAAACGGCTAACGGGTATCTTTTGATTGCGTGGGCTTGGAAGTTTGATTTTTTCAGAGCTCCAAGGGACAATAGACCCGAGTATTTATTATAAATTTTAACTTGATACCTCAACGCGTTTCTGAGAAAAAAGGTCTTGACAGACAGACAGACAGACAGACGGACAACCAAGTGATCCTATAAGGGTTACGTTTTCTTCCTTTTGTACAGGACCCTAAAAATGATAGATGATTAGAGCTAACAATATGAAATTGTGATTAATCGACACTCAACTTTAAAAGCATTGGGCCCGTATTGGATAAAGCAGCAAGCCCAATTACGCACCTCTTTCACTTACCGGTTAATGAAGCAACATTTTCAGATCAGCACACAAGCTAACTCCAAGTTATACATTACCACTAACACGGTTCAATTTGACATATATTGTACGTTGTATGGATATATATTGGAATCGGAAACCGGGTCAACAGTACAAAATTGGCAAAGTAAGCCCTGTTGGAACACAAACATATGACGGATAGGTGGTTTATGAGGTCGCGTGGTGGGATATAATCAACATACATAAACAATGCACTTGGGTTCAACAGAATGGCAAAATCAATATACCCACCGAGCAATGATACCTATATTAAGTATTGACATGGTGATCCATTCACAATAAAAGGGTTTGATCATGACGTTGTTTAATTTTTTTTAAGTACTAATTTGTAACTTTTGTGCAAACGCTTACTGAACTTACATCAATCATTGATTGTGAAGACTATAATCACTTAGCCACCAATCTCATAATTATTATAATTTTGCAGTTCTGTTGAACATGATGGACCAAATTTACAGCTCACAACACAGATATAAAAAAAAAAACTAAACACTGAAACCATCACCTAATACAACTTCTTTGCGCTCATTTCGCAACCGTGAACTAAACGACCTGCTAAATAGCATATCTATAGGTATCCTGAGCCATTGCACGGTCAAATAATAATGTGGTAGCGCGTGGTAAGTTTAAACCGGCCGACGGTCTAATTGTAACTGGACTAACTGCCACACCACCACTACGTCACAGCGAACCACCGGTGGCGGCGAGGGCCCGGCGACAGCTACGTTCTACCCATAACGCAATACAGGTTAAGGACTATTTTATTACCTTTGTACAGCGTTGTGCGAACAATATACATATATCAAAACATTCTATAGCTCATCATTTTACTGTCACAAAAATTGAAAATAAAATCTGCAGTAATTATATTCCAACTAGTTCATATTTATTCACTCCGAAGTTAATTAGTTTATGCAATAATAATTACTAACTTGTTTGAATAAACATATTCGTATATTTTAAATACGCACATATAAAAAAAGATATACCCAAACAAATTTTCTAACTCTGAAAACATAGTCTTAACATGTTGATAAATCTTACTAAATCACTGAAGATTTACGATAAATCATTGAGTACGAGAATATTTGAGTAGAATAATTGGAAATAGGCCTAGACCAGCAACTAGTACAATCGGTTTACTGAAAAATAAAACGCAATATACATGCTAAAATATAAATATTTTAATCAAGCCATGTAATTTAACCTGTTTAATACTGTGTTAGCGTATAAATCATCTTAATTAAGTTTACGGATCGGCAAGACATGACGTGTAATTGACGTACGACCTATTTATTCTAACACTAATTAACATAACTAGAAGATTCACAGTGATGTCTACATCCGACAATAAAGGGATATAGGACGTGGACTATCAGTTAACGTAATCGTGCTATATTGGGCGCGGTTGTGGCTCTGCCGACGCGTCTCCGTTGCGTGCTTGCGTGACTTACAAAATTTATATAATTGCCCTCACCTGTTGCTTATTCTCAAATAATAACAAGTAACAAATCAACACTACAACTACGATACGATCAAAAAAATCGACATTATAACTGCTACAATAGAACCCATCAACTTGAATTATCAAAAATGTTGACAATCAAAGAGCTGTCCAACGACATTTCAACGCACATTTAGAAATATTTATAAAATTGCATAAAGATTATACATTCAATATTTCAAATTCAGTCAATGTATATAAGCACAAATTCGGCATTAAACCAAAGTTTTATTTCTCTAAACCAAGAACAGACATATAAAGTTACTCAGTATTTGCGTTTGGTAGACACATAATGTATAAAAATCTTGATTTTCGTATATAACTTCCACAGTTCTAGTTTTAAAATTGTAAAACTTGCGTATCGTTATAGAAGCAGAGCTATTGTCACAACTATATACGTTTCCGTTACGAAAACATGAAAGAGTGCAACAAAAAGTGTATCACTTTGATATAAATCGCTTTGTATTTCGTACACGATTGCAACCGCAGTATACTTTATACTTGTCCAATAGATCGCCAGGGCCAAACGCCACTCCGCATTAAACGCTAAATGATATGGGACGGTCGGGTTCACGAAAGAGAAAACCTCATTTTCTAAAAGGTCACAATCACAAATCAACATCTACGTATACAATAGTGTAAAGTCGCCAATATAAAACTGACACAGCGCTGTAAGGGAAGTATTTTAACTTTATATGTTATCTGTAACTATATTCAAACCGATAATAAACATTGATAAATCTGCGTACTAATAATAAATTACAAGCATATATACTGTTAGCCAAATATGACCGGAATTTTACATTTATCATCATCATCAGTCTTATTACAATCCACTGCTGGACATTAGCCTGTCTAGTATTCATCAAAATATGTATTAAAGTTGGGGTTCTGACATAGGCACATACAAAGTATGTAGCATGAAGGCTTTTAAGGCATACACATAATTTCATTATAATAGTTTTAACCAATTAAAGAGGGTCTAAAATGGCTTGAAATGGTTCGTGTAAATATAGTCCTAAAAAGCTTTAAGCTCGAGAACTTACCTCTGCGATTCCGCACTCTCCTTGACTTAGACAGTTTATTACTACTGCAATGTTATAATTTAAGGTTAATTCTAGGTACGGTCTATTATATTAGTACTTTTCTTTTGATTTTATTATATAAGACACATCTTTAATACGATCGGTATTATAAATTATACCTAAAAAAATTACTATTATTTCATTATTCGGTAAATTTTTTAAAATTAATAACTTTTACCAAACTGAAAAAAATATTCCATTATTCTGGAAAATCATCTCCAAAATATAAGCGCGAAAGTTACACATTAAGTTTCAGTAACATAATTGTGAGTCTATCGATCAAAATGCTTCATAATACAAAAGATGGATGGAAAAATTCTGTAATTAACTGTCACACTGGGCTTAGTTCGAAACAAACAAGCCTCGAAATTGAATGAAGATTGCTCTCTGTAATATAACGATTGGCCTGACTGGTTCATAATGCTGTCTGATATGACGTACAAAGTGGTTACTGGAAATTGATTATCGATATAGGTATATCCAACTATCCTTTGCCGACGACTCAGTTAGCGTAGAAGTAAGAAATATTTGCAAAGTACATACATTAAAGAGTTGTTAAAGATACATTAGGATGTTCTCGACAAAATTGTAACTTTAAAATAAATACTATGAATATTATATATTTGGATAAGGATTAATATTATATATATATTACAAAAATACCATTGCAAATAATTCATTATTGTAGAACAAATTTCATTAGCGAATTAATCTTAAAATATTTTTACTCTATTGATTTCTGTCATACATGATTTAGCAAAACTAACCGTACACACACAACACACCTATAATGTATAGTACGTTACTACTGATTGTTTTATTAAATTATGCTCATGTGATAGATAACATCGAGCAAAGTAGGTTCAGTTATATATTCCCATGCAATGTCGACTCGCGGACGACGGACCTTGCGTAAACATAACAATGGTATGGGATGGGCGGGAGACTTACTGCGCTGTGTACAGTGCTCTAGTAACAACACTTCTAAGGTGTATTTTACACCAGACAACGAATTCAAATTCAAAATCATTTATTCAATAAACACACTAAGTGAACGTTAAATTTAATCTACAGTTAAAAATAGATAAGAATAGATCGACACAAGGAGACACCACAGCATGTACTGGATTGTAAAGGTAAATTAGGTGAAAACACCAAAGTTAACTGCCCGCTAGTGTCGATCTATAACTTCCAGTTTCCAAAGTGCGTAGAGCCTTATGAAAAGAAAACTGGCAAAGAAACTCAAGGCCACTCTTTTGAAAAGTCTGATATTCAGGTACAATAGTGTAAGGAATTACTTGGCGGGTAAACAGTATGCAAACTGTTGCCACCTAAACTTCATTTTATTAATATAAATTTCTACAAAAGCTAACGTACCAACAAATAAAATCACTCAGGGATATCCTTGAAGGTTTGAATCTATTAAACAAAGAAATCATTCAAGGTGCACATCTACTTACATTCAGTTGCAAAATCTACTGTTTAAAATAATTTGTGACTGGATTAAGAGGTTAGAGTTGCAGTTGAACGAACTAAAGTAATAGTATACGAGTATGAAGTTGACGCATGGACTAGCCATTATCTCCTTCGCCATATTAGAGGGAAAGAAATGACCCGCGCCACGACGACTCCGCAACCAATGACATTTAATGAGCATGACGAGCCATAGCCGAGATACTGATAAAAATCACTACTAATCAAAATACCACAATAATCGCCACGCATTACTTTCAACTAAGAATGGCTAACACTAGCATTATGGTACTTTTTACAAAATTCATTTCCCTTTACACAGTTCATAACAGTATAATGGAGTAAAATTTTGAAAGTACTTGCAGAGTATCCATTATTTATTCTCAAAGAATTCAAGCATCATGAATTTAATGTACAATTCTCCTTAAAATTCAAGTAAGACGGATTTAAAGCGAAGTAATAAGCAGGACGGTTAGAAGGATAACGTCTGTAATGATCTGCTGATGGCTACATTTTTATTTTAAATCCCGTTCAACGTTCAATATTGCCAAAAAATATTAAGGTACATAAGGTGACACCTTAACTAAATTCTTACTATTTCGTTCGCTATTTCTATTCATTCTAGTATGGCGATCATTCTGTATTGTGAATACGTTAATTTTAGGTTCTTTTATTATATACCAACATTCATAAAACATTCACAAGGTTTACGCTCAAAATGTGACTAGATAAATATGAGTTACATTGAAGCTCGTATTTTCGTGTGAATAACTTATACATACATAAGTATGAGCTTAATACTGGCACTCACAGAAATATTTCTGCTGTAGCTCACCTGGCCTTGTCCCACGAAATACCTATTTCGTCAATTCGTTAGTAAGATTCACGAGAATATCAAATAAGAAAAAAATCATTATACCTATCGTATTGTCTTTTTATTTTAACTAGTTTGTCTAATAATAACGTTACAATTTTAATAACGTATCTATAATATCATATATTGACTTTTTATTTTATTCTACAGTAAAACAATGGATAACAAAATATAAATTAGTAATATGGCGACTCTACACTCCATTACAATTAGAAAAAAAGCTGATGATCTTCAAAAGATTTAAGAATAACAACATTTTTCGGAACAAAAGGAAAACTACAAAATAGGTCCATTTGTTGTGAGCTCAGATGCAACAGTCAGATAGACACAGATATCCACATAAAACTCATAACTGCAGTTTTTATTTGCGTCGAGGATACTTATTATAAAATACAAAAATGTGCTCTTGTCAAGTAAAAACAATACGACTACAAAGCGTCGTAGCGTGAAAAGCGACAAGTTCATGAGAAAATGTGTTTTTATCCAATGTTTTGCACATGTTGAGTGATCATATAAAACACAGTACAAGAAAAATTGACGACGAGTAGGCTTCTGAAATTTTTAATGGGCTTCAAGAATTCTCTAAGTCAGAACCTAGACCATAGTACCTTTACCATCGGGTATACCGGTGCTTAACAATAGTTTGTTATAGTGTGAAACAATGTTCAGTATATTCTTTTAATAAAAGTTTGTAAGAAGGCGAGGCAGGCGCAGAGAGCATTATCATAAATTTGAATTGCAACTATGAGCGTCTGATTTAAAATAAAATATCAAAGAATATTTACCTTTGAAGCAACCGATTAAAATACGATTTGACGCTCCTTGGTTGTACCGGTCTTTCATTTCATCTGTATAAATATACTAAAAAGCTACTTAATCGTCAGTGCCTGAATCCTTATATATGAGATTTGCCCTTTCAAGCGTTTTTAGTACTATGACAAATGTATCTGAGGACCACTTCAACTTCACATTCAAGATTAATGGTTCTTTTATTCTTCAATAAACTTTGTCTTTTACATTCTAAAGGTCATATTAAGAAATAATGTTAACAAAACATTTGATATTGATCTAAATTATGGCATCTGAGTATTAATACGACAAGAGTGCATTCAAACCAGTGGAAATATGTGTATGTATATGGGAAGTAATCCGAAAAAATATCGAATTAAATCAGGTCAGCCTTAAGTCCGCACTCGTATGGCAAATGGATGATTGGGGCATTTGTTTTACGTCATTGAATAAAGGTTATTTCCTCTAAATAAAAGTTTTATTTATGTAAATTAAAGAGGAGTCCCTTTAATGTTTAATTTACTCCCAGCAGCAGTTAGAATTTACAGACTCAGTGAAAATTTTAGAGACCCTACTGACTAACGTACAGCGAAGAGGTTAAAGAGAATAATATCCTGTTTACATTTCATATTTATATTCCAAATATTTGTCATTGAAGGAAAAGTTATGATTTTTACCGTCAGATACACCTTTGAGGTAAAAATAGTCTGCCATGCTTTAGCCTATACTATTATTTTGGTTCGTTAACTACAACTAAAGCCTCTTAATCCAGTCACGAATTATTAATCAACTAAGTTATTTACAGTTTCTAATTAAAAAATTTAATAAAAGATCTAAGATGAACAATTGAGAGTTTTTGAAAAAGTAAATTTGCTAATAATTTCAATTTTTAAAAAGAAGAACACTTTAGCCGATCGATTTAAGTAAAATTGCGGTTGAAATGTTACAGACCTCTTGGCTAGAACACGAAGTCACATTAAAAGACGCTCTTCTGCTAAAATATTCTTCGTTTGTTTAAAATCGCTATAATACGAATGTGTTCGAAAAAGCTCATTATCTTGTTGAGAATCTATGTAGCATGAAAGTTCTTTGTTTCTTAACTTTCAGTGAAGACTGAGATCTGTAGGGAAGGTCGGCTAAACTTTTCAATCTATCATACAGCTCCCTAATCAGTCTTCTTTTAACTTGTTTGTAGCTCAAGAAGTTTTTCTTAACAAGGTTAGGAAACAATGAAGCATATTAAAACTATTCCACTATCTAATTCGAAGACTGTAAAGATTCAAACGATAAAGCTATTTCTGGTCTGCATCTCTGTACATCATGATTTTCAGCCAAAATTTTCTGGAAATCAGCGATTCCAACCTGAGACGTCATGGTAAGTAACTACTGCCAACCATGTACTAACTACTAAACTACTAGCTACGTCGCATCTAAAAGCCTTATTCAAAAACATTATTTAACTTTAAGCAGCGGTATTTTCTTATTTTGAACTTTAAAGCTGAAGTTTAAAGTTGAAAATAACATAGACCCGTTGCTTATAGTTAAAAACCGTTTATGAATAAGACTTTTTGTAAGGTAACCTTTATTACTACATGTTAGCAGCGAAAGAATTGCTTAAAACCGATTTATTTGTGAGGCCGTTTTATCACTCTGATTGATTAAGAGTACTCGGTTTATTTAATGAGTCTTAATAACAAGATTAAGAAAGAAGATCTTATATAACCCTGAAATCAAAGAAAAGTTACTAAGTTTATATAAAATTCCCCGCGAATACACTTTATTTGGCACAAAAGTAGATAATTTAAGAATGAAAAAATCTTTGTTTACACTAGTGTAACTAACCTTAAATTGCAGTGTATGATAGCTCATCATACACTGAAATTTAAAGTTAGATACACTGCTGCCTAGCATGTATGTTACCATTCGTAATTCCACGAACGGAGTACTACTACTGCCATCTTTGAAGAAACAGTGAGAACTTATTCAAGGTCCTTTTATATTTAGGATTGTTTCTATTATTTTTTTTTTTAATAAAATCTCTTTCTATTTTCCTCAATGCAAAATTTGTAAAAGTTCCTAAGTATACTGTATACTGTACAATCGCTTATACCATATTTTAAGAAAACAGATCGAAATATTGTCCTTGCACTTTTCGTTTTCGTCCTATATCTATTCTCTGCACAACATAGAAATCAAATACATCATTCTAATTAATCTGGTCAGCGACTGTTAGAAGTTTATTTCCTGTTACGTCAATCACCGCAAGAAACCAAAAGTAGTAAAGGTTAAAAATACTCAATGCTTTAAACATTTCACTCTACACTCTACCAGTGTAGTTGGACTGTGCATGTGATGAAAACTGGTTAATTGCCTATGAGAAGTTATTTCTAAGAACCGGTTTTTTTATTGATGTACCTGTATAAGTATTAGTATTATTATTAGTATTAGTATTACGAAAACAAATTGCATATATTTTCTCCTAAATGATGTTCTGTGTCCTGATCAATTTCAGGGGACATATGGGAAATAAAACATTTCATACAATATGTAAGTTAGTGCATATCATAAAAATGCGCCGAACAATATAACGTTAGGTAATAATGTCAGCAATAAAAGAGACTGAAAACAGTGAATTGTGTCAATCTAATGTTAGCACTACGTGGTATTTTATGGCAGAATATATACGAAGTAGTGAGTGTTAGTAAGGTGGAGCGAAGGGTCAACATTCATTATCTGCCAGTTATTCCCAGGGTTATGTCCACAAGCTTGGCATCATCAGATTCTATTTAGTTAACAGAGCAGTTGTCTCCCAATAGGTTTCTATTTTGAAATTTATAACTTAACGGTTTTTACTCCTAAGAGATTAAAAATTATTTTATTTTATCGTATTGACTATACTCCACCTAGACACAAAGTTTTGCACGAGTGTATTTAATTTTTAGTGGTCAATTTTAAAATAATATAGACGTAGGTAGACGATAATAATGTGCTTTGTATTCTAAATCGTCGAGCAGAAAACAAGATCCACTTTAGAATACTCTCATGTAGTTCTATTTTCATTTGTTAATATGTTCATGTTTAAGAAAGTGCAACGTGAATAGATAGAAGCATTCCAATGTTAACTTTCGTGATATTCTAACACTATCAAAGCAATTCTACACAATATATGACAATGAGCTAAAGTAAGATGAAAGAAAAAATAAATGCACAGATTTATTATTACAGTGCCAGTATAGTATGTACCAACAAAAAGCATATTCTATAGCGGTATTCCCGCAAATCTAGTAGCTAAACCGTTTTACTGTGCTTAAACATGCAATACTTTATTTTTACTAACATAATAATAACGCCTTGTGATAATTCTCAATAAAGTTATAGTGGTAAAGGTCAAAGTATTCGTAGAAAGTAAGACAAATAGCTTAATGTGTTCTCCATAAAAAGGGTCTTTATCGCAACATTCTCACTAAATGAAACTGGTTTATTCGGATGCTAAAAGAAACGCTTCCGAATTACTATCGGTGACGAAATACAAAATTTAGAAAGTGCCGAACTTCCGCCTTATACGGAAAGGACGGTCGTAGTACAAAACTTATGAGAAAACAAGTTTGCAACTTACAGTCCAGTGGTGATATATGTGTTAGACATCGATTGTAGAACTTCTGAGAAACTATTAGCTCTATTCAAATCTTGCAAAAATTGAGACTTTCAAGGACGGTATTATGCATATCGATACCACGAATGAACGGACATCGAACCGCGAAACGAGTTAAAAATACCGGGACCGGCGGTCGGTCGACCGGCATCTGTGGGCACACCGGTCGGACTACTCTGTCGGGCCACATGCGTTTGTTTACTATCTGTTTCGATCGCGGCTGCAGCGCTTGCGATTGCCGAAGTAGATCTAGCCGGTGGTTACATCGCTTAATTTGAGCAAAAAGTTTTTTCTTGCTAACTTACGGCGGAGGCCCCAATCCATGTCGAGGCGCGCGTAAAATGAGGCGCGTGGCGCGGCGTCTGCGAGCCGACTGCCGCGTCCTGCGCCCGCATGCTCCCTCTCATGTATTCTCATTGTATTGTATGTTGCATAGAATATAAGCGGCGCCAAGAGGAACCTTGCTGATATGGTGGACTCTCTGCCACAATATAGATAAACAGGACATACCTCACCTAATGTGTGTAACTATCATTTAGGAGATAGTCAAGAACAAGACCCAAAGTGACTAAAGTGAAGGCATTAGTGAAGTGTGTTCGAATTTTAGTGAAAACTTTAAAAAAATTAAGAAACTTGTTAGAGCTTTCTTTCTATTTTTACCTTTATTCCGAGTGCATGTTTCAAAAAATTTCATTAAGCAGACAATCGCTAAATCAATTAAACTTATAATGTTATTCTATATAAAATAAGTAATTCTATTCTAAAGTATATAAGAAAACGAATAACAGTTTTCACTATTTACAGCATGTATTTATTGTATATGATATCAGTAGTAGTGACGTGAAGTCATCGTAAAGTCGGTCGTAACAGCTGTTTAGTCTTACAAAAGGCGTATGGAGGTAGGAAGTATTGGCTAACTGACAATGCAACTATGCAATTGTTATGAAGTTTCGATTTGCTAAATATATTTATAGTCTAACAACAAAAGAGAGCAATTACTACTCGCTAATTAAAACCTTCCAGCTAATTACGGATCCGCTTGTCGGTCGCTAATTGCGGGGCTGTACAGCGACAACTTTTTAGTATACGTTTTAATAAAACACATATATAACTCTTTTTTGGTTTCGATTTCTATCTAGGATCTATGTATGAATGGTTTATGTTTATTAAACTAGATAAATATTTCATAGAAAGCTGGCAAGTACTAATTGCTTAAAGAATCCAGGTCTTTGGTATTTTGTAGGTAAGTTGTTTAGAAATGAAATGGTCTCTTTGAATGTCTTTTATTATTATATTTATATTTACTTCTCTTTTTGAAATATAATTGAATAATTCATAGATAAGATCATAGCATATGATTACTCTTCGTTGTAACACCTCTATACATCACATAGCATAATGGGTATTGTATCGTCCCGACTCGTTTCCTGCAATGCGTTGCTTTATTCTTGATTTTTTTATGGCATGAAGTTTGTTGATGAAGTTGAAGCTGTCATTGATTGTCCCACTTGATCGTAAAACGTTGGTTGGTTGGCCAGTTTTGGTGACCACGAGGGCGAGGCATAGCCATTTTTGCATTGAAATTCAGCGTTCTTAGATTTAATGTTGAATACAGTAAGCGCAAATATTGTCGCTTCGAGGCGAGTGAGGTTATTGTGATCTAGAAACTTGACCGAAACACTTCGTATTGAGACCGAGAGCGGCCATGTTAGACTCGGTGGTTGGCAGGATATCGCTTTTAATCCTATTGAAATGATTGGAAATTAGCGTTCCCGACTTGTAACTTAAATATAGACGCGCGGATGTGTGAAAAATTGTGAAAAAAAACTATTATATGGACTTTGAGCAAAGACTAGCTTCGCTAGTGAGCCCCGCTGAGACATAGCGTGGTTTTGAAGACTACTCACCGCAGGTGGCAAGTACAATTGGCTCAAGATCTAACTACTCAGTTGAAATAGTTCTTAATTGTATCTTGTACCTAACTATACTTAATTTTAGCTGCATTCGCAAGGTGTGTTAGTGAGGTGGTGAGTGATCATATTTAAACTAAAATTAGCCCCACACTAATGCGGACAATAGTGTTCAGCTGTGGCCAAAAACATCGTCTAGCACGCTTCCACTTTAAACAACAAAATGCGATGATAGATTACGAAGGATTTGATCAGGTACAAAACTAGAAGAGTTATCTCATCAGTCTCAAGACACATTACAACATAATATTCGAACTAATTCCTAGACAGGATTTGAAACTAATTGCTATTCGGAGGATGTCGAGAATTATAACCGTACGTGACCCTATTGACATCGAACGATATCCAGAGATATAAATACATTAATATATTACATCCCTGAGGTAGCAACAAATGCAAGTAATATAGATATTTTTGGTAATGATATTTTCAAACGGACATATAGTTATTTAAAAATATGTAGTCAACAAATAGTCTTAAAAATAAATATTCCATCTAATATGAAGGATTTTAATTATATTTAATAGAATATTATTATTCCGCTCTTTTACAGAACTTAAGAAAAAATACTGATATCATATTTGTTAATAAACGAAATTACCAGACTACGTGAAAACTATTATATTATTATTAAGAATATTTTGACACCTCATTCATTAAAGTCGGTTCAGTAGTTAAGGCGCTATACACATAAGCTGCCAAAACTATGACCCTTCCTGTCATCGGTCGTTGGCGGTCGTGCGGTCGTCGCTTGTTATAAAATGTATACTTTAATTAACCAGTGAAAAAATATAGAACTTTATATCACATCGGCGGCTTGTAAGTAAAGGCCATCCCATCATTTCTCGTAGGTGTTGTAAGAGGCAATTGTCTAAGATAAATTGTCAGTATCGCTGACCTACATGTGTCTATTAACGGAATTTATTAATGGACGCTTACACATACTTTACCTCGACATTTAAAGTTCTCTATCTCCTAACTAACATACAGTTTTACACACGTTAGAGCACCCAAATTAATGCCGCAAATGAACGTCACTAAATTATTCACAAACATTACAAACTGATGTTTCCTCAACAGCTTTTATTAGTCGACTGCTGGACAAAGCTGACCTTGGTATACGAGTAATTGCTTTCTTTGTCAGCACAAAATTATTATCACTATATCATCCACTCAAACATCTTTATGTTTAAGATGACATAGTTACTGCTACTGGTGGTCGCCCAACCCGTGGTGATGAAAATTCTAACAAAATTCATTTTCATTTTGTCTTTAACTTCTAACTTTAACTATGCCAGTTTTCATACTCCTCCATTCGCACATTTTTTGGTAATTGTGGTAAAAAAATTTTTCATGTATTAAATATTATAGACAATATTAATCGTGTTTGGTTAAACTACTATTGCTAGTGGTATGATTTTTAAGTCCGAGATTAAATTGACGGTACGGTGTAACTAAGTAGTTTGGTGTTATTCTCTACAATTTCCTGTCCTAACACAATAGTCGCTGCATAAGTCTATTGTCCGGAGCGGCACAATGAAGATCGAACTGAATATCTAACAATTCAATTTAGTCCTAAGGCTTTTGAAAGTATATACGTTTTATCAAACATTTTATTGGTATGAATTGATAATAATGACTGTGGGGGAACGGGTGTCATGTCCCTCTAACACAAAGGGAGGATCCTCCGACCAGGCGAGGTGATCATGCCTAGCGGGCCACTGCCCAATGGTTGACGTTAGAATGTTGTATATATGCTAATCGGCGCGAGAACTTCTATCGCGCGATTTAGGATTGGTAGTTTCTTAGTTTCCTCGGTAGATGGCGCTGTAGTGTGTTCCTGTTGAGCTGTATTTGGAAGTCGCCACATCACTCCCCTCCAAGACCGGAGGTCGATATCTGGATGATTCAGCTATCTGTGCTCTGTTCGGAGCTTGCCAGTGCCAGGGTTGAATAGTTCCAGTGAGTCGGAACCGAGTGCCGCAAGTTCCAGTGAGTCGGAACTGAATGCCGCTAGTCCCAGTGAGTCAGGGTTGAAGTCCGCTGATCCCAGTGAGTCGGGATCGCATGCGGTGCGCGGTGCTGCGGTGAGGTCCCCAGTGAGTCGGGGCGATTGCTGCGTAGTGGCTGGCTATTTGTAGGCAATCACAACTACACAAACTTAATTTTAAGAATTCATAATATAAGTTCCCGAAAAGGGAGAAACGTATAAATACATACCAATATATGTATGTAAAGTGACACTATATTGTGAAATAATGGGCTGAAACTAACTAAAAAGAAAGAAGTTGTACGATTTTACTAACAAATAGATCTACGAATAGATTTTTCTTATGGTATACAAAAATGGGTTACTTTTATTGAACTTCTGCTCAAAGTGCACTACTACTATTTTCTGTGCTCCGTTCTTGTGAATGTCCTTCATGGTTCTTGTTCTAATTAGCGGAAACTAATGGTACCGGAGTGTATTCCGTTGAGCTGGGAATTATTTAAACTAAATTAATCGTTTTTTTTTGCAGTATATTAAGATTCGCATTTATTTTATTTATATAAAGCGTGTTTACAACTTGATCGTTTTCTATAATAAAATACATTAACAGTTCGATTTGGTGTTTAAAATAATTCGTGTATTAATTTTCATTGCTATCTTTTATTAGGACTGTATTCTTTAATAGAGTTGAAGGATATTATTGCTTAGCGTTAACTTGACACTTAATAACTTACTGTCATTAGATTATAAATAACTTATTGACTGAGTAAATGTCGACGACACTAAAGCTCTTAAGGAGCCAAAAAGAAATCAATTTTCGCCCTTTCTTCTTTTCTAATTTACATAAATTAGCTTCGGCGATATTAAAATCTTTGTCGATGGTGTACAACTCATATTTAAAGTCAACAGTAAGAAATTAAACTACGTTAAACTTGACAAAGTAATTTTTCACTTGAGTTCTTATTTGATTATGATAAATAACTTACTTTGAAAATCAATTAGATGAGTTATCATACAGTGGGTATGCCTAATGTAAACCACTTAACCAAAACCGTATATTAAATAAAAAAACTATTTATTTAGTTTTTTGTTTCAGTTGTGTTATGAATCACAAAAGATTGTATGTAGCAGTAAGCGGCGATATATCGACTTTATGGGAAATAATGTCCACTAGATATGATAAAATCGGCCAAGTAACAATATTGAGCAAAAACGAGCAAAAAAAATCACGTGTGCTGTATAGGAGTCCCCTTAAATATATAATTTATTCTGTTTCTTAGTATTTGCTGTTATAGCAGCAACAGAAAAACATCATCTCTGAAAATTTCAACTGTCAAACTATCACAGTTCATGATATACAGCCTGGTGAGAGACAGACTGACGGACAGCAAAATCCTAGTAATAGGATCCCGTTTTACCATTTGGAGACGGGATCCTTAAAATAAAAATAAATGAATGTCATCTACAATGGAAACAATCTAAGAACTCTTAATAGTCACATCAGTTTACGATAGTTTTACAGCAAGTGGTTCAATGTTTACAACGTTTTAACGCATTGTTTAAAGACTGTAGTTTACGACCCACACTTTATATTATGTATATTTTATAACACAACGTTCGAGGATAAGTATATTCTTAGCAAAGTACAACTTAAAGCGTATGCACCGACGTTTGGATGTTCACACAATAAGGAAATCCAAATCGGCTTTCACACTTGGGACTTTTCCGCTAACGTAGACTAAGCGACAAAAAGCTAGTCATTATAGATCGAAATTTGTGCAAGCAACATTTCATCTCCGCATTCGTAATTTAAGGTACATTTTTTTCCTTACGTTTTCAAAGTGCAAGATCTTTATTTTTAATAAGCTTACTGCAATAGGATATGAGGTTAGAACGCCACACACGATAATAAATCCCTTTAATTTATTAAAGTAAAAATTACTATTAAGTATTTCTTATATATACATACTATATACTATAAACAACTAAGGTTTCAAAGAGAATGCTCATCAGTAGGAGCGCTCGTTAAGAATAGTGTTTCTGCGCCCGATGTCACCCTTGGGTCGAGAGGGTCTGCACAACGCGTCATCTTGTTTTCACAGTATGTATATGAAATCTAAATATCACAGCTCTATTTATACAATGTTGCTTAATAGCGAGCAAGTTAAGAAAAGAAAATTTAATCCAAAGTGTATTTATCGTGGTTAAGTTCTAAATAAATAAACTTTTAGTAAATTAGGAAAAGTATGCTAAAAACTAAGTAGGGCTGTGCAATTTATATTTCCATGTAATCATGTTTTTTGCACAAAGAACCCTAACTAATGTTTATTATTATTTTGAAAAAAGAATAACTTAACAATGCACATCTTACCAACTATCATTTCATAATAAAGTTGTAGTTGTAATATTTTAATACTAAGAATTTGGGCTAACAACAGAGTAAAATTAAGTCGCTTCCGCTGTCTGTTCACTTAGATCTTAAAACTATTCAATGGATTTTAATGCCGTTTCCAGCAAAAGATAGAGTGATTCAAAAGAACAATTTATTGACCTTTTACATGCATATTATAGTAGATGAAAATCGAGAACTTCAAAGACTCGTTTATTTAAAAAGTACTGACTCCGAGGGATATTTAGAAAGATAGTTCGACGAAGCCTCTTGCGGCTTTACCTAACTGCACACTTCGCTAACTTTTCAGCAAAATTATTTTATGCAAGCAAGTTAGTAAAATAACACATTGTGTATCTGAAAACAACCTTAATGGTGGTGACTTTTACGAGGTGAACACTCAACAAAGAGGGCAAAAAGATAACGATGACTGCTTGCTTGTAAATACAAATATTCAGAATGTTCGAATTAAAGTTTTAAGACTACAATAATGTGATCGATATTTTAACTAAATTTACGGAAATTCAAGTGTTTATAAATATATATTTAATTTTGCGCAAGTTTTATAATGTACATGTTACCGGCAAGGTGAGGTGCATCGGCTCTCACAATGATCGATGTGAACCATTCTAATTTATAAAGTTTTAACAACCCAGCCACAAATATTTACTAACGTACCACTTATTTCGCTTCGCTGTTTAGTAAAAGGTACAAATTAATATGATGAAACTGTCGAATTTGGCCTTAGATTTGATTACACTTTATCTTGTAAAAACGACTGAAGGATATTCTATATTTTCTTAAACCTTTCACGAAAATAAGCAGTATTAAATATAACACAGCAAACAATATGACATTTTGAGTTGACCTAAACATGTATTTGTGGAACTGGCTTTATGAAACTTCGTACAAAGTAGAAATTATTACTATTCACTACAACAAAATGATGTTGTCTATTCAAAACGTAACGAAGCTAGCGTTCGTCTCAGAAGTAACAGCAACTTTGAAATTGTATTTGAAATACTAAGAAACATTTTGAACGTACTTACATGGTAATATTCGAAAATAAAAATTTTAACCAATGAAATACATTGTGTCACTTGGTACATGTTTTGTTGTTGTAAATCATTTACCTCTTTTTGATGTCTATTACTGTTGCTCTCTAGTTCGTATGGGAGACGGACTAAAGAGACAGAGCGTCACCGGGCCTATTCATCCCGAAAACTACACAAGAAAACATCACAGCAAAGAAGGAATACGAATAACACAGTACGTTTTATCTAATAAACAACGAAAAAAAAACAACAACAAAAATTCAACCCAAATAAATAATATACCTTACGAAACTAATGTATTTAATGTTTCTTTTTGCTTTTTTTAGAAAATCATTTAAGCGTGTAATCGACTAAACCACGGAAACAAAACATTTGTGTGGTTGTTAAATATTAACGACATAAATGAACCGAATGTGATACCAGAAGGGTATCAGTTTATGACTCTATCAACAGTAATAGCTCTTAAATTCGAAGTATGTGCCACTAGGTTGCTAAAACTAGGTTAATGGAAAACAGATAACAATTTTAAGTGGAAAGCATTAACGTATAAAACTTTGTTATTCGATCTTTAACTATCATAGAATTCGATATCATCATCAGCCGTTCGATAAAATATCTGATATATTCTAAGCGAAATTTCAGTTCAGGTGTAAAAAATAGATTAAAATATGGTGATAATCACAGCACGTCTTAACACTTTGGAGAAAGGGTTGTCACATTGATAGTATGGTCACACTTACAGATGAAACGGATGGTTGGATGTGTGTGTGTGTGTAAGTGTTCAGTCGGCAAAATTATACATTTCTAAGAAAATTGCCTTTCTGGGTATAGGAAGAACTGGGTACCAGACATTGCCGATATATAAATCAAGGCATAAATAAATGAAAAATCTAACGACGTACCACGCCCGAAACTAAAACGTCTAGTACTTAGTAAAACTTCAAACTAAGGAAGAATACCTTATCCATCCTTAGTTTGTATGAAATATAAATAAATATTTACGACACCTGACACAACGTCATCAGGCTTCAATCAAAGCAGAGTTTGTACTATAATATGACAGTTAAGTCGACTGTATAATACCTAGTAAATACTTGTTGTTTGTAAATACAATATATATTATATAGAGACAATACCCACACTCTGAAACAAACTTTTGAAAATAAAACCGGGCATAAAACTCGAGACCTCAGCACATTAGTCCCACATCTACAACTGCGATACCGAGCCAGTCAAAGATGTTAATCTTCAAAATCAGTGGAGCAATAAAACTTGTTGACTTGAATGTTGCGAAGATGGAATTTTAGTGTTATAAAGAGAAAACACACGTAAGAAATGATTAAAGCATTAAAAGGTTTCAATTATGAACTGAAATGCGAATGTTTAGATGAATGACGTGTAGTATGAATACAAGGTACAAATTTGTTACGCCCTGAAACTAACTCTATGTATCTGCTTTACAGAAAAAACATATTTTATTATAAAAATATTCCGCTTCAAACCCAGTAATGTTTCAAGCACTCTAAAGCTACTTATGAGTGATAATTATAGCTACCGGTTTTAAAGTTTTATGAACTTAACACGCTAAAATTTTGTAATTTTAGTTGTATAGAAATAACAATCTAGTTGAAAAATGTAATTGCCTGCCTGTTACGGTTCTGAAAAGATTTCTATTCCAGATCTCCGATAGTTTGATTACAGTTATGGAACGAATTCCATAACTTCCCGATTTGAAGAACACACTGTTTAAAATTGTTTCTGTTAGGTTATGTAAAAATTATATTTAACAAACTTTCAAAAACTATTAAATCAGCTCCTGAACATACATAATTAGTTTTTAACACATATGATCATGTAAGAGATTATATTAAGGTTTCTTAAATTTGTTAACCATAAAAATGGATCGATCGGATAAATAATGTATATTAACTAAGATTAACAATGACGTGTAATTAAGTACTGTTCTACGTAATAGGGTGAAACACAAATCAGAATCTATTATATCATTTACTCTAAATATTTTATTATTTGACTTCCAAAAGCGAAGGAGGGCGAATAATGTACAGCTATATACTATTTTTTATGAATGTTGACAAAATGCCTTTCCTACATCTATAAACCATTTTTTTATTTTATATATGGAACTGTTTGTTTCTACGACAACCCCATTGCAACTAAATACAGATCTATTAATACTATCTAATGTGTAACAAAGAAACCTCGTTTTTCTTAAAACAAAGCAACATAACGTGTGAATTGATAAATTTGACTGCTATTATAAGACTTAAAAAGGAGACAGTAGAGACAGCACGAACGGGGCGGCTCGACCGGGGCGGTACTAACCTCGCACAGTAAAGAAAATTTCGTAAAACGACAGTGTTCGTGCTGTCGTGTTTCGTTGTTGAGTGCGAGACCGAACGCCCAATGAAGCAGAAGCATCACTAAGCCGCCATGGTGTGGTTCACCATGCTGCATTATCTGCATCCGCAATGAATGCTTTACATTTACGCTCATGATTTACATCAGGCAGATTACAGTCATTTCGACAGGTCCATACATTAATAAAAATATATATACTCTTGTTAGAGACCTTTAACGAAATTAGTAGTGCGGAGGATTTCCGCGCTTCATTTTGTCAGGAAGTAATATTTCTGAATGAGCAGCGGAAAGGGAACGGAAGAGTGAACAGTACCATTTTATTTCTAAGAGAGATTAACGGAGATTGTGTAATCCGTTTGCGATCGGCTACGTTTGGAATTTTCGAAACTCAAACCTATATATGCTTACAAGACCATAGTATTAAAAGTATTGACTGCCTCGTTGGCGCAGTGGTAGCGTGTGCGACTTTTGTGTGGGTAAATTCCTGGGTCGGGACATATCTTTGTATGACCTACAAATATTTGTTTCCGAGTTTGGGTGTTTACAATGTAATATATATGTATTTACAAAAAGTATATTCGTATTTATACATAACACAAGCTCTGATTAGCTTGGGACTAGATGGCGTTGAGTGTCAGATGACCAAACTATTTATTTAATACAATTAGTTCCATTTCACGTTTTAACAACGATTATATAATTATCAACATCATCTCTGCCAAAAAGACGTCCACTGCTGGCTATAGGCCTCCATAAACGTGCTCCTTAACTGCCTGCCCTGTGCTGCCCGCACGAATATCCCGCAACTTTCTCTAGGTCGTCGGGCTACCTCATCGGTGGCCTACCAACGCTACGATTTCCGGTACGCAGTTACCAATCGTATCCTATCCTATCGGCCACCGACATATAATAGCGCATACATGCATTATACGTATACAAAATTAACACTATTGTAAAAGGATGGTACTTACTTCTTGTCATATTCATCAGCGCTAGCGGGCACTCATCATCTTCCAGAATGTATTCAGAGTTATCTGATTTATCCTCCTAAAAATAAAATATTAATTATACATAATACATTTCCGTAAGTACGTTAGGATGAAACAATATCAGTCACGTAATTGATAGAACACACATATTAGCTTTTTCGTTTACAAGGTTCAAGTGTTCCAGAGATATAGCTAGATACGATATGCATTTAAGTATCATTCAGTGTAAATAGGGCTCTACATATAATTGATAAACAGCAACAAATCAGTACAGAAATTGGAATCATGGCGAAACAAATAGGGACAAAGGAAGAAATAAGTAATATAAACCATTGCGTTTGATTTTATCGGTCATCGGTAACAGTGTAACTACATTAACCATTATTCTTTTATTCTGTATTGGACAAGTCGCTACTTAGTCTTAAAGCAGACAGACGCATGACTTAATAAATTTAATAGGTAGTGCCTAGTTCATGTATATTTCAGTAAAATTTGAATTTAATACTCACGGGTTTTCTGGAATTAACCGATAATAAATAAAAAATTGGTAGTAGACCAATAATACATTACCTGTACAATACAGAATTGTTGTGGATCTTGATATGACATGCCATACTTGTCGAGTGTTTCCCGAAGTACAGTAGCCGCACTATCGTTTACAGATAGTAATAGAGTGACGTAAGACACGTCTGGACGTAGAATCGATCCGTATACCCGCAAAGTGCCACCTAAAACAACATACATGAACATACACAACAACATATTTGAAAATACCTACTAAAAATATAGAACATCGTCAACTATTGGAGACATTCGGATCTAGGTAACAGCTACTCATTTTGTATCTGACAAGAAAGGTTCTTCCAGGTACTTTATTCTTAATATTATCTAACTCGCCAAACAGGTCATGGTACCTACCTATCTAGGGTGGTTACTTAATAGGTACCGCATCTCATTTTTCAATAAAATTAAGTAATTAACAGATAGTACATAGTGGTACCTTATTTCCCCTCACAATGACGTACTAATTTAACTAAGATTATATCATCTTTATTCAACAACCTCATCATAGGTCAGGTCATCATAGTCATTTTTCAGGTCTTATTTACCTCTATCAAGTAAACAGTGCTGTATTAATAAATAAACTCATTATATGCTATTTTCTGTACCCTGATTATGTGTATGCAAAATTGAACAAGCAATGAATTTAAAAAAAAACCCACTGCATATTATTTTGTTTTATTTTGATGTACCCAGTGTCACTCTCACGGCTAAGTCGAATCTATTGACACCACTCACATAAAAATACAACAAGCCGTTTAGGCTCTATGGCGTGCCAAAGAAATATACATACATACACACACTCGAAAAACATAAGCCACTTTCTTTCGCAGTCGGGTAAAAATCAGTTCAACTTTTGTAAACTAATAGACATAATGTCAACATATTCCTAGTTTACTGTTATTATTAATTTAAACTTCATTCTAATTCATTAAAATATTGTATTAACTTCAATATAGTAAATATTTACAAACACATTAAGGCAGTCTAGTCATTATGGACCAAACCCTAGAGTGTTCCCCCGTCTGGCAGACGTAATCAAGCGTAACAGGCGTGATGACAGTAAGCTTTTTATGCAGACCGCTAAGACTGCTCGAATGGGCATTAACTTTTTTGGCATGGCACCTAAAATTTTAAATAAAATACCAACACTGTATAAGGTCCTAAAAAAACTAATTCAAACGAAGCTCAAGGAAATATTGATACAGAAATACTACTATAGTATTGGGCAATTTTTTACAGATACTATAAATGAAACCGTGTAATGTTTTGTGTGTTTAAATTTTACTTTAATTTTTATTTAATATTTGACGTTAATGTATTATGAAGACATGACATTTACATTATTAAAAAAAAATTGTACGCCAGCTTTGGCAAAACATGTTTTAAGTACTATACTGTAAAATATTTTTTTTTTGGACATTTATCACACACAACGCCATCTAAACCCAAACTAAGCAAAGCTGGTACCATGGGTACTAGGCCACTGATATAAATATATACATACTTTTTTTGTAGATGCATACATATTATACATAGAAAACACCCAAAATATGTACTATATAAATTATATACTATAACATCTTGTTAACACATGTTTTATGCAAATAAATTTATCTTATCTTATGAAAATCTCGTTTTGTATATAAATATAAACCAACTCTGTTATATTGTTAACTAACCGTTTCGACACACTTATTACATTCGTTATTTAATTTTGAAAACGGTTTTTTTCTCGGATTACCTCGCGAGTGAGTGCTTAATTGAATTAACAAACAATTCAGGTATCCGTAGTACTTCTAACTAAATCAAACCTTTCTGATGTACCCTAACACATGTAACTCCTGATTTATATGTAGTACATTTTATGCTGATTTGTTGTTGAAATGCAAAAGCGTTATTAAACATAGTATATTACATTTCTGATAAGAATCGTCATGTAAAAAGAGAACCTAATGAAAGCTAAGTTTGTCATTGATATAAAACAGTATAAGCTCTTCACTCTTCACCCAAATGACTATCATGTGAAACCACGTTGAATATTCGAATTTATTATTCATCGACATTTTTGTGAGAGATTGTAATTCTCTCTTCGTCTGGCTAGTACTTTAATCATTTAGTTTTCAGCCTCGAGATTCGCCAATTCATATCATTGTTATGAAGTGAAGCTATTGACACAGGGTCACGGCTATTTTCATTGTCATAGATTTAGCACGCTAGGCAATCATTGTCACTTCATATTGTGTAATTGAAAATAGTTGCATTAGGATGTATGTGTATCATCTAAATGTGTGTTTTTGCTATTGTACTAGATCGTCAGATATATGAAGAAAGCTAGCATGACCATAGTAGAGTACGGATAATAGGATAATATCACTTTTATTTACGTAGATGCATTCTGAGCAATTCGACAGTTCTTCTGTACAAGATTAACACGAAATGCTTCTTTTGATGATAACAGAAAGCTGAACCAGTGACAATATCTTCAAGTACCTGTATCAGGACCGCCGTCTTTAGACTTGAACTGTTGCAGCTTGCGCCCAAGCTTCTGCTGTCGGCGGCGGCGCATCACCGCCTCGGGGTTACTGATGCTTCGCATGAACGACGTTTCCGGAAGCTCTGGGGACCACAACAATACCGGTAAACTCTTTGGGATACAGGAATGTCATAAAAGGAAAACTAATCAACCATGTTGTATTTTTCACGATTCATATTGGATTTCTTTTGCGTTTATTTTTAATCTTTAATTTTTACAACTAGATAGAGGTGTTTTTACTTACAAAATAATTCAATAAGCTTATCTTATTTATAAAATTGTCGTGTCGCGCCGTTTGCTACAAACTCCTCTGAACCGACTTTTATAAAATTTTGATTGACTCTTGACTCCCTCAATTATACCACAGCTTGGAAACATTAGTCCTAACAAGTTATATTAAACCTATGTAACAACTTGTTACTAATTTTTGCATGCATGTTGTACAAGTTGAGAAGCTTATCTAAGGCTTCAACCTCAAGGGTAAACAATATCCAAGCAAAATTATCTTACTATTATTATAAGTGTACCTTCATAAAACAAAATTGTTTACCTGTGTATAGTTTCTCGGCCACTGGTCTATTTTCATCGTTAGTATCGGATTTCAATCTTGAAAGTTTCTCCTTCTTTTTCAGTTCTTTTTTCTCTCGTTTCGATAATTTTCTTTTGAAGTTTTGGTCCCCTTTGTCGTTCACTGACGACAATGGAATCTGTTGGTAAAATGGTTTACAGATTATTACTAAGGTTGACACAGTATTTAACCGTGGGAGAGTTACGCTTGGGCACAAATGGGCCGGCTCGAATGAAGTGATAACAACGCTTGCGCTCTGTTTCACATAGTGAATGAGGATACCGGAGGCCCATTTTTTTTTTGACGTGTTGGAATGCCTTTACGCCCTTCGCTCCCCCCCTGCGGGGATAGGGGGTTCGCTTTGTGTGGGACTCCTGACTGACACCAGCCGGACTACCCACTAATCCACCACGGTGTGCCACTCTGCGCCTGAGACGGGAGAGATCCGGGAACCGCTTTCTTACGCCATCCGGATCGTGATACCGGAGGCCCATAACCCAACCTCTCCCCCCATCCTCCAAAGGCCGACAACGCACTTGTGACGCCTCTGATCTTTGGTCGGCGGTAATCACTTACCATCATCTATTCCAAAAATAAAAGTATAGAATGCAGAACAGTTTATACTAACACTGTATGGCTGAATATATTTTACAACAGTCGAGAACAATCGTTCTTTCGTGGAGATTACCCGACCAGCCTGCCCCTAAGGAAAGACCTATGTGTAGCAGTGGATTAGTAAAGCCTGTTGACGATGTGATGTGATAAAATTAAGTAGGTAATCATTTAAGAAACTATTAAAATCATTTGGCAACAAACATATTATTATTATTATAAATCCAATTCAAAAATATACATATTTGAAAATCGTTGATGACCGATTCTTATATGCTCCTATTACTTAGAAGCAATTAACTCACATACTTACACTAAAGATTTAAAATATTAAACATAATGCCTCGTTATATTTTTTTAAATAAATGAATGATAGATAAAACAGATTTATATGGTTGTTAGACTTAAACTAGAGCATTTATTTCAAAATGCTGGAGTTGTGATTGATATAGACATAGTATTTATTTTGTATTATATTATAAAAAAATCACTATTCACAAGTATTATTACCTCGTTGTTGCTGAGGCACTTAAGTAGAAAACGTCCTTCTCTATCGTCGGCGTGCCAGTTGAGCTGCACTAGAAGAGGTTTCTCATGAGGTTCAAGTCGCCGTTCATCATCTGGACCGTGTGTCTCCCATAGCGAATACGAACCCAGAGACAACATGCGCATATCTGGACGGAATTTCTCGATCAACGTCTCTGTTGAATAAATATTATTGGTAAAACATTTGAAAGCGTTTAAGGATAAAGATGTATGCCTATAATAGAATGGCCGATTACACTTTTTATTTCACTTTTACGAGTAATTAACAACGAGAGGATAGCTACAAATCTAGTCGCTTGTTTTACAACACACTACATATTCCGATATTACATATTGTATGATCTGCAAATATTTGTTTCGGAGTTTGGGTATTTTCTATATATAATATGTATGTATGTAATATTTACAAAAAAAAAAGTATATATGTATTAATATCAGTTGTCTAGTCCATAGCACAAGCACTGCTTAGTTTGGGACTAAATGGCGTTGTGTATTAAAATGTCCGAAAATATTTATTTATTTTATTTATTTATTTCGAAATATGAAAAACTACTTTAATGCGGGTGAAACAGAAGACGAGTTAGTGATTGTATAAAAAACATTATAACAACTGAATGGCGCTTTTTTTATTCATTTAAGTTGCATACAAATAATTCATATTAAAATACAATTTCTACTAATCTAAAACAATTGGAAATAAAATATATACGTATATTTTCATGTGTAACGAATTGTATATGTGACATTTATATGAAAAGAACTCTGTGAAGCGGTTGTAGCAATAAATAACTCTAAAATTTTACTTTAATACCGGTAGCGTCCGTCCAGAGCCCCAATGATAACTATAAAATTATTTTCCTAGTAATTATAAAATTAGTACTAGAAAATCTTCACGAATTATATACTATAGCTCACTACAAAAAGATATTTAGTTCCAATAAGAACAGACGAGTAAGAAACTTTGTTAGGCACAACT
Source organism: Hyphantria cunea (assembly GCA_003709505.1). Taxonomy (NCBI): domain Eukaryota; kingdom Metazoa; phylum Arthropoda; class Insecta; order Lepidoptera; family Erebidae; genus Hyphantria; species Hyphantria cunea. The sequence continues at coordinate 550,003 of PKRV01002158.1, forward strand.
ATTAAAAACTATCTTTTAAACATTTGCGACTAATTTCTTTAAATTTTTTACAATTTTTAACTAGTTTTAATGTCGCCTGCAGAAAAAATGAAAGGTAGCATACAATGATTGATACACTTTTTTCCTTCTGTAACCGGAATTTTATCATTGGCAGTAATAATATAATGGACCGGTGAATTCTTATCTCTGGACGACTTGACGACTACAAAATTACACATACTTTCACGTACTTAAGCATAATTTCCTTAACAAAAATATGCCCTAGCTGATATTCTACTAACAATTAATTTGATCGATATCAGTGTTATCAACTTATGCCACTATTAGCATGGGCCTCATAACTTATTTGGTATTACAATTACAGTCATCGATAACAACATATTACTAGTCGATAATGACTCGAGACGAGAAACTGCATCTGGATCTACATTAATAAACTGGGTCATATAAACAAAGATATTAGATCTAGGTTAGTACTCCGCCATACGTTATTTTTTTATAGTCCGCTACAAGTTATCATCTGCGTTATCAGGCCAGGAGACAGTCTCCTTTACGTATATATCAGAATCAGAATTTAAAGTAAATACTGATCGAAAGTGGCCACAACATACATTCTAATAAATAACAAATAACTGTAGATATGTCGACCTTGACAGGTTACAACAATAAAATAGGGGTAAACACTGTTAACATTAGTTCAAGACTTCAGCAGGCATCCGCTTATATATAGGTATATATAACGAGAAGTGTACAAAAAAAGGATTGTGCTGCAGATTTATGTTACGTCAGTTTGCTATTACGCAAAGGCGATTTAGTCCAAGAAAGTTAACATTATATAGAAGTTATTGTGGGAAAGTATTTTGACGACGCGGTGCAGAGATAGAAGTCGGAAGTCGTTATATTCACATAAATTAGCTTTCTCACCTATGACATCGCTCACTGTGGCATCGGAGGCAACGCGAATACATTTCGTTGCTATCTTCTGCCCCGAGTCTTGGAAATAAAATCTCATTACACCATGGAATTCCAAGTTCTGAAAATAAAAGAAACAGAAAATTTTAATCAACATTATTTATCCACAATGAATTGGAAATTTTATAAGACATTTCTAAGAATAATAATCTGGACCAAGGATGATTTATGCTTGAAATGTTTATCTCGTTTTTGACTAATAATGTTAATTCTGTGTTCTCTTAGTTTCGTATTATTAATCCTATTACGATCGTTTACAGTAAACATGCAATAATATATTTTTAGTTATAAACAGATTTTTTTAAAGTTTTTTTTTGGTGAAAAAATTCAATAAATAATTTTAAAACTTGCTACTATTATGTTGGGTCAGAAACGTTTCAATTATAAATTCAAACTCATTTTTCAATGATGATAATAGATTAATTCTCTGTTTGTTGTCTTCCTCTGTTTTTTTGTATTCAATAGGGTTAATAAATACTCTATTAAAGTTGTTTTATAACTATCCTGTCTAGCAAAATACTGGCTATCTATAAAGCAGGTAACTTAGAAGAATTTGAAGATAAATATCTTCTTGGTACTTAAGACACAATATACAAATGACTTGTTAGTAAAATATTGACAAATGTGACGCATTGAATTCGTTCCTCTGAGTAGGTACAGAACGTAACAGTTAATTCGAGATCCAATATGTAAATTGTTCAATATGAATCGTGTGACTGATAAGTGAATCACGCGTGACGACATGTTTACAAGTTATCAGGCATGTACTACAATTATTTCGCAGTAAAATTAAAAGATAGCAAGTGGACAATGAAGAAAAAAAGAACAAAATACAACAAAGCATATCTTTAGCAATGATCACAAAACAAAAGATAACATGGCACTGATAATACAAAAATGACTAATCTGTTCCACAGTAAAATGAAAAAAGGGACATAAAATCTCCATGAATTTCACATGAATCTAAATATTGATTGTAATAAGGTTGGTTAGAAAACTGAGGATCATACAATATTATTTTTCAGACCTACACATATTGAGATAAGAGATTCTACATGAAACCCATGGAATGAATATTTACACTCATCAACGTTTAGTAATTCAATATTGGACACGGGCGTCTTTTTAAAGGGTTTTGGACCTATTATAGCACGCTAGCCAGACGGGTTAGCAATGGGGTTTTTCTTAAGTTTTTTCCATCTCTTTCCTGAGCTGCGCAGTTTTATACTTAGTCGGTTCTTATTCTAACATTTACAGGATTAATAAAGATGAGGATACTTCGTATTCTTAATCCGTCACCACACGGGATCTATACGAATAAAAATAAGAGACAAATAAACTTGTTTCTGTCTTATTATTAAGATAAGACAAGACTTGGCTTAAGAATTCATACATTTTGTAAGAATAACACTGAATTAAAAAAATTAATATAATGAATTTATACACTCAAATGTTGCGAACATGGTGCCATTCGTTCAAAATAATGGACAACATTAAGTATTTTTTATAAAACTGATTATCATGACAATCATGAGAACCAAAGTCAAACACAATAATTTATAGACCGAGTGTGCTACTCCTATAATTAATTTAATCAGTACTTTATAATCATATGTATCTACATTAATTTCAAACTTTATTTAGCAGAAGCAGAGTTTTGTTTGTTTCACTTATGTTACTCTAATTATGTTATGCTTCTTTGATAATGAGCAAAGGTAAGTTTAAATCTATTTTCTCTAAAATAAAGAGCCAAATACGTGCATAACAGCGTTTTCCAAGTATTACATGTGTAGTGTCAGTATTGTAAGTACACTGAGATATGACGGGACATATAAACCTAAGTTGATGCCTACCTCGTTGGGTTCACTGAGCGCGAACAGATCAAGGCGATTGGCGTTCCACTGCTGGATCATGTTGCGGAGCGCTTCGCGCTCCAGCATTCGCTTGTCCGCCGCGTCCATTGTGTCACCGCATCAAGTCAGCCTGGAAGAACAACAAAACAATGACATACCTATGAAAAGAAAACAAAAAGAATAGGTATAACTTTTTTTTTTTAAAGACAACTCCTGTATTAAGAAGATACATCCTGTGTCGCAGGGGACTTTACAAACATACATGAAACGGACACAAAGAACACCCACACTTAGAGCAACAATTTGTTGATCACACAAATTGTTGTCCCATGTTGGATTTGAATCCTCAACACTTGGCGTAGTACAATGTGGCGGGGTGACCGCCCAAACCACTAGGCCAACCGTACAGTCAAATACCATAACTAAATATGTAATAGTAACTTCACTATACACATACAATAACTGACATAAATATTAATAACTTCGCATGAAATCTATCAAAAGATTTAAGTTTGACCCAAAAGCAATAAGGGTATTTGCATTATTTACACCCCATTCAACACTATACGTCATTGATTTACAGCATACACAATAGTTATCAGCCGCACCTAAACAGGCAGCTATTATCAGTGATAATTGGTCAAATATAATATTTGTACTTATATTTAAGTGCACTCAAAACATTTGATATCTAGAGACAGATTTTCCGTAAGTTATTTCATTGCACGTAGTAAACATTACTATCGAATTAAACAAATAATAGTGACTATGGTAACCATTCAGTCATGATCACGAATGTAGGTCAAGCGGCTAAGGTTGTCAAGTAACTTTCTAATTCAAAAGTTCTTTACGTAACAAACGAATATTCTTAATTACACTCTGAGATTTTTCTACAAAAATAATTCTTTCGAATATAATATATATTTTATCTGTAAGTGAAAAGTCAATGTGGGCGGTTTCTGGCATGCATCATATTATTACGGCGCGGGCGCGGCGGTACGCAGGCGCACATCAGCGTAGGTATTTATATCATAAACATATGGCCCAGCGGTCATGAAACGACCGACCATTAATGTCCGTAAATTTTCTTTCTTCTAGAAAGGTAAGTAAACCAGCAGTTTCAAACAAATAACCAAATAATCCATGCATCTAATTTATGTATTGCTGAGTGAACCATTTTTATTGCAGGGCACCTTGAAAATCAACTCTGATTATAAGACCCTTATGTTAAGTAAGTCTATCTTTCCGGTACAGATTACTGAAGTTAAATTGCATGATTACGTTATTGACCCGTGATTCACACAGAAAAGTGAAGCGGCAAGGTTTATGAGGTCAAAATAAATTAAGCTTTTTAATGGCAAAAGATGGGCCGGGTCAACTGAAGTTAAATGAATATTGTTGCCCGTGGTCGCCTGCAACTCAACACGCTTTTAAGTCTCTCCTCAGAAACCTGGGGAGGATTTAGTCTCTGGTAACCTCATTAACTCAGTGAAAAATTAGCATGTCTTAAGTTTAGTAATAAATATTCCTCATCATCCTCCAAGCCTTTTCTCAAATTCGGTTGGAGTCAGCTTTCGGTCTATTACGACACGGCTGAACTTTGATTTTATACCTACAGTGAGAGCCATGAGACCTGCACAACTATCGAGTCGATATCGAAGTTCTGTAGATAGTCAATTGTCCGATTGTTTTGGGCTTATTTAAATTTTTTGGGTCTGGTTGTTATTCATCTATATATATTTAGACATATTTAAGTATGTATATCAGCAGCTTTGTTACCATAGCACAGTCTCTACCTAGCTTGAGATCAGACTGCCGCGTGTGAGATATGTGAATATTTTGTTATAATTATTAGTACCTCGAAGACCCAGCTAAGCTCGTTTTTTTAGTAACACTTCTAAAAATTAATCATAGCTAGATCGATTTATCGCCTTCAAACCCCCGTGAATTTCATAAAAATCGTTGGAGCCTCTATACATATACTAATTTTAGAAATCAATAATAATTAAGTTCGTATCAGTAGTTCCTCTTTAGTGTATTCATTAGTAATTAAAAACATATTCATATATTTCTGATATTTTATTACTACAACGTTACATAAAAAAATAACCACATTAGCCCTGTTCTGTACAAGTATTTCGTAAATTTATCCGATTACCGTTTTAGTTTGGAATTACATGTTCCTATTTCATTTTAGTTTTCATCTGAAACCTGTTTATTAGTGTTAACTGCCAGAAACCGAAACAGCCGTCAGCGTTGTTATGGTTCGGCTCGCTTCCGCTATTTGGCTGACTGCAGCTTACGAGCTGCCACCGAGCCGAACGAGGAACCGCGAACCATAGAAAACACGGAACGTTTACCCGTAATAATAAAATAAACACGCATCGATATACGTTACTCAGGCAACGCATTTTTTACAAACCGTTATCGACTAAATTACATGATTGTAAATAGTTAATGTGAAAGACGATAGTAAACGACTGACAAGCTAAAATTTTGTGTTTTATCTACATCTCATTACCTATTGAGCTAATCAGAATAGAAGAGTATAGCTATAAGGAAAGTTGTTTTTGTAGGTGGTACTTCATTCACGCTTGGACGCTGACCTTGCCTCTTCCTGTAACTTACTGATGATCTGTCGAGCTGAGCCTCAGGTGAACGTAACATAATGAGAAGTTATTGAATAATGAACTCTGGCATTTGGATGTAGAATGTAACAATAGCTTGTTAATAAACGTTTTATTTCAACGGTGTAATAACTGTAATAACTTTAAAGTCCAATCATTTGATTCCCAGAACTCAACAATATCGTATGCGACATAACGCGCACATAGTTCATGAGTAAATATTAACATTCTAGATTTCATTGAACAGGTTAACTCTGTTCGAGTGCAGCGTGGGAACGCGTGGAGTTAAGCGGGTGCAAAAAGTGTGGGCATATCGACCCCTGCAGCAAGTGCATAGGGGCGGAACAAGTGGACCTATCCGCAACACGACAACACGTAGTCTTTATTAAGCACCGATGAATGAACGTACCCGCCCTTTTACCGATACAAAAATTGGTTTGTTTCAAGCAAGCTGTACGTGTCAAATACTAATTAATTGGGAATTTAATAACTGGCAATAATTTATGTAGGTCGATTAAAAAAAACATTTTTATCATTTGAAATCAAACTAAGATATCATCTGTGTAATTGAGACGAGCACAATTAAGAATTCTAAAATCACGGTAATCGTGAAACCTTAGCATTTGCAACCCGTCATGATGAGCACGGCAAATAGCCTGAGAACTTGGTCCCCTTATGTATACACGCTTCCATGTCTGTTACGTAATACGACAGTACTGTTAGGCTGTCACGCAACAATACTAATTGACGGCGATTTGAGTTCATCTTGACAATCATAGTCTCTCGAGATGTTTGTTCAGTTTTGTGCTGGCTGCTGTCATTCCTCTACGCGGCTTAATATTTTAAAACCGGATTTTATATGAACGCTGCCCTCGTTGCGAATAGACCAGTTTTTAGACCATCTCTCTCTACGTGAATTTTTTTTTTTTTTTTTAAATGATTTTAAGTTGCTGATCTCCTTGGATGTACAATAAAATAAATAGCAACATAATAGAGAGAATCATCAATAAACAATTTTGAATTATGAAGTAGTATAATGGCGATACACTCAAACCGGAAATGTTGCACGACTCATGATTTAGGAATGTAAGGACATAGGTATAACAAGATATATTATACAAAAGTAAGTTAACCTTAAAATTAAATTCGGTAGAATTTTAGCGTAGACCTTTATCTTTACACAATATTTTTTTATCTCAGTACCTTAAAGCTGTACTTCACACTTGACATTAAAAGATAGTACATATTTGGAAAATCCTAATTAATCCTCGCCTTAAATACGAAGGGTTTTTAATAAGTTTTGTACACCATTTTTAGTTTAGTATAGATTTATTTCAAAACAGATAATTTTATTTACATCACTTATAAGCTTTTAATCTTTACTAATACGGTAACGTATATATCTGAACTAAAAATAGAATTCGAAATAGTTTATAGAGCGCTTCACCTTGAACAAACGCTATGCAAACATACTAGACTCTGCACTTTAGTGTATTAAACACGTGGAATTCAAAAGCACCAACTTATGGTATTAGCATGACTCACATGGAAGGCATGCGATACTCACCAACGATATAACTAGAAAGCTACCCTGCCGACGATATCATCGAGCACAAGTGTTTGCGAGGTTCTTAGTGTGAATTAAAAAACTCTAAAGCCATTGAACACTTTAAATGACTTTTAACCTTTTCATTAGGGTTGTTGCACAATGGAATGCACGTTTAGCCATCAAGTGTATGTACACCTGCTACTTAATACATTCTTTATTCATACGACGTGACTTAATTGTAGAATCGAATTACATCTGTACATTAAAATATACAGGTTATAATTATGTTTCAATGCACCGAACCGTAATTTTAAGATTAGTGAATGTAAAAGCACAAAAATGATAGGGATAAACACAATATCTGTCGCTGTCTAGTGTCGAATAACATACGATTTGGGCTCATTCACCGGTGAAGTGATAGTAGGGCAATAGCAGACAGTGCGACAGAGAGAGGATGGCGAGTTGGCATCTCGACGGCATTGGGTAGTGCCACGTTCAATATAAGGTACGAGGAGAAACGTGTGACGTCGCGGTCACCATCCGACATTCGCGTTTGAACAAATGACCGTGACCGGACAACGCGTTCACTCTCAATGAAAACGGGACGCGAACAACGCAGTTCAATCGATTTAGCCAAATATAATATAGCTGTAATTAAAATAGGAAAATATTTACATCATTGCACATAAATTGACATACAGGCGTATCGACCACCAGCACGTAGATACATGGGGTTGTTGGAGCCTGGCACCGAGTGTGCCATGCAATAGTAATAGGAACCTATTCTGCTCACGCACACAATCTTTTCTGTAGTGAAATAAAATCAAAAAATGTCACATTGGCCTGGATTTGCCGGCAAGATTTGTTTTATTTAGCGTTTTTAATGCATACAATTAATAAGTTAACTATTTTTGAAGCAAAACCTACAGTTAATGGTGATCGACACGGGTATAAAATCTGACGAGTGTAAACACACATCAACATATCATTATCTGATAAAATATAATTTCAGATAAACGGATGGATAACTGAACATTTAACATAACAAAGCGATGATTAGTTCTAAAGAATAAACAAACAAATATTGTATCGTTTTATTGGTACTTTCCATTTCATAACAGCCGAAAACCAACAGGATTTAAGAGATAATTTCATACAATAGCATAGTTGCATCATTGATGTACAGACAAAGCGAGATGCTATTAAAAGCTATTGTTTTGTACAACAGTTTTGCAAGTCGATAGTGTTCAATGTTAAATGCATGTGCAAATTCCGTAGCTGCAAACTATATGACCATCCAGTAGGATGGTCCAAGCAATATTGTTTTAATTTTATTTTTACATATTAAATTCAATTTCATCAATTTGTAAAAGTGTTATGTAACTTCTTCAGCTCTTAGATGGACGGATGACATTGGTATCATTAATATTATAGCTATGCTAACTGCCAGCTTTTGCCCTCGACTTTGTCAATCGTATAAGGAAGGTTGCCCAATATGCATGGTACTTTTTTGGGTTCCGTACCAAAAGGGTAAAATGAGACCCTCTTTCTAAGACTTCGCTGTTCGTTCGTCCGTCTGTCACCAAGCCGTATCTCATTAACCGTGACAGTAAGACAGTTGAAATTCTCAGAGATGATGTATTTCTGTTGCGGCTATTACACATAATAAAATAAATATTTAAGGAGGCTCCCATACTACAAACGTGATTATGGCTCGTTTTTTGCTCGATATTAATAACGGCAACAGGTAGATGCTTGAAATGTTAGATAATGGTACGGAGACCTTCCTGCGCGAGTCCGACTCGCACTTGACCGATTTTTAGAATGTTTATTTTGATTCCTTCTATTTTGTCTTATAATTAATTGTAAATGTATCAGCTTCATTTTATGATGATCGCCTGAGTAATTACACCAACATTAGACTTCAATTTAACTTAACTTCAATGCATATCTCGGGTGTTTTACAAGGTTACTACTCAAATAAGTAAAATACATGTAAGACCTATTGAGTGTGTAAAGCGGTCATGTGTGCTGAGCGCGTTCCACTTGCAGCCTAATTAAATTAGTGGCAATCGGATCTGGTGCCGACGCTGCTGCTCAGCCAATCCTAGTGCGGTGCCGCCCCTTTATTTAAACGGACGCCCTAAGGACATTATTACTTCCACTGAATACTTAACTCACAATGTAACCATTTGTGGTCTCTTCTTTTTTATGATATAAGTGGCAAGCGAGCAGACGTATCGCTTGATGGTAAGCGAATACCGCCGCTCATGGACACCCGCAACACCAGGGGCGTCACAAGTGCGTTGCCGGCTTTTTAAGAAGGAGTACGCTCTTTTCTTCTTCGACATATTTTCAATTTAAATTTTATTCCTACCTTTAGTATTTGTATTCGATCAAAAGGAAACTAGTAAACATACATAACCTGTTAAATGTACCGATAAAAGGTAAAAACTAATACGTTTTATAATTGTTATCAATTGCATCAGTTCTGTATAACGAAAAACCAATCAGTGCACTAGTCTGCGAAATTAGTACGTTAACATTTTTGTTAGTATCAATCTCTATACACGCATATTATGAATTAAGGTTCTCAAGTATGTACCTAACTTTGTAACATACTTGATAAACATCCGTAGCGAACCCACCGTTGTTGTCAGTTACTTCCCGTTCACAGAGCGTAACCCTGCTTAGTACAAATGCAATATGATCCGAAGGTAGTTCCTTCGACGAAAGCTCAAAGCCGCAAGTTGAAAAAACTGGTTTCAAGTAGTTAAATGGCATTTATTGCAAGAGGTTGTCGTGAAAGTTAGAAAACTTGCTACTTCATTTCTGACCAACGTAAACTTATATAGATAAGATAATTACATGTTTATATGCTTATTTATGCCACTAAAAAGAATATTATATAAATAGGAAATTGGTATTTCACATGCATGATCAAAACTTTTACTAAATGTTAATGTGCTGAATTTCTGTAAAAGAAGTGTTCCATTAGCATTATGGAAACACCATACTTTCTCATTTTAGATAGAAATACATACACATTTTAGACAGGATGTAATGAAACTTATAAACAAACAGTAGCAACGTACATTACCGAAGTGGAACAAACGCATACGCTTACAACGTTTTGGCATGTAGTACGTACAAGCAATAACATCTCTGTTAAAAAAGGTCTACTGGAGAACGTCAAAATTATCAACAGTCTGTGAATTTAGAAAGGAATACAAAACAAACTCTCATTTTAAACGTGTTTTAACGAACTAAAATATTTTTTTTCGACGTAATTCTTAGTATATCGGATGCTTTAGCGTGAGTATTTAAATGAAGGTAAGATACTGACAACACGGGCTTCAATCTTGAGGCGAGACTGCGAGGCTTCGTCGGCACTTTGACTGCGTTGATATAGCGATCCCTTAGAGTTAAAAACTGCTAAAAGAACGTAAAAAGACGCAATCACCGAGAGAAAAGCGCACAGAAACTAAAACAGAGACGCATGCAGTGCCTTAATCGAGTACTTAAAAATTCAGGTAGTCTACCATAGCTGTGACCTACTGCATGGTAGAATGGTATTTAGCATCGTTTCTTTAAACGATTTCCGCCGCGCTGCATGTACTTATGTGAGTTTTATGTATATAAAAATAATAGTGTACGAAATAAAGTAAATTTTCTTACATAGATATCATACACTCGAAACACGATTGGCCACGGTAGCACGTAATGTGGAATAAATTTAAGCCATGTTATCTGAAACAAAGACAAGTCTGTAATGGCCATCATTCGAATATAATTTGAATGGAAAATTTAGTCAATTAAATAAATACTCTTAATTCGGGGGCAGATATGCATTTTGTAGTTGAAAGTACCGTACAGTGTGTTAGTATAAGAATAACAGTTTAATGTTTTTACAAACATAAGTACAAAATATCTTTGTAAATTTGAAGAATTTTGAATTTTTCCAAGTGTCTAATTTAATCTCCATGTACGAGAAAAGTAATAGGTATTTTTATATTAATGGCTGCCTGCCTGCGGCTGTGGAGCTGTTTGGATTGACAATAGAAAAAACCTTGGGTGTTTGGTATTACCAAAGATTAAAAAAGCTAAAACCATTTTTTAATAAAATGAAGGAGACCGTGAAAGAGGATGTCGAGTGGTCAAGGAGAATGGAGGAAGAAAACTTATTACAATAATCCCACATAAATTTTGGAAAAGAATAAAATGATGAGTTTAGCGGTTAAAGACCCATAAATTAATAACCAAGGAGGTTTATTATAATGCAAACAACCGATCTGACTACTTAGCTTAGCGAAGTACAAAATGTGTCTAACTTGTTATGTAAAACATCGATGTAAAAATGTTTATACATAGTTTATAAAAAAAAAGCTATATCGAAATAAGTAAGTACCTGGAGTTATTCGCAACGGTTCTATTTAATACCAAGTCAAACCTACCGCGTTCATCAATGACTCATTGAGGCAACGACCGGGTGGTATACAATGTTTCATCCTTCAGTTGAAATGATTTGAAGTTGAACTTAGATCGTCAATCCGTCTATTTAATCAAGCAAGGCATTTCTTAAAGCTGTTTTGTCACAATCGACTTTAACATGTCTTTTACTACATAATATTATTCTATTTGTGATTAACCAAAATATAATCATGAAAAACTGTGTAACTTGCACCTTATATTATTGACGTGAAGGTACTTAAATCGAAGGCTGCCCTGTAAGTACGTGCCGACCGCATAAACCCGTACAAAGCTAATTAGAATGGCAGTCTCGTATGTATCGTATTATAGTCAATACTTCAATAGGCACAGTCGACACTCGGGTAGAACAAATGCTACATACATACATCTGTGTATAGCCAAGGCACGTGTCACGATTTTGAGGCCAAGAATGGTTATTGTATTGAGGAATCATGATTTCCTTAAGGAATTCACACAGACGATACAATTGAAATGTCTTTGGTTAGCTTTAAATAAAAACGAACATTATTTATTTTGTGTAGTTATGTGCGTATAAATCCTGTATATGTAAGGTTAGTTTAAGTTGTATATATTTTCGGATGGCGTAAGAAAGCGGTTCCCGGATCCCTCCCGTCTCAGGCGCAGAGTGGCACACCGTTTGGTTTAAGTCAGTTCGATTCCGACACACCACCCCGCCGCAAACCCCGGTGGGGTGAAGGCCCGAGGGGGATTCCACACGTAAAAAAAAAAGATGTATATATATTGTTTGTGTATAATAAAGTGCACAGAAGGCACTTTGGAACTGCCTATTTGTGCAGTGCACCTAATCCACGAATGAGGGATAGCACTGATCGATCTCCAACCATTAATAGTGCAGAAGTGGCATTTTCATCGTCCTGTCCGACCCAAGACGCAATATGACCTATGGTAAAGAAAGCTGGTAAAAAAAATCATCTTTAAGGAGGATGGCAAAATTCTGCTCAAAAGAAGGATGGTTAAGTCCGACCCAAAAAGAAGCATGGCAAAGTCTGCTCTAAAAAGAAGGATGGTAAAGTTTGCTACAAAAAGAAGGATGGTAATGTCCTCGCCAAAAGAAGGATGGCGAAGTCCTACTCGCATCCTAAATTTCACAAAAAATTTTGAGGGATGAGCTATGTTTATTACTTAATTGGATTGATTGAGATTTGATAGATGGGTTTGAAAGACATCCCAAGGATTCAATAAGGATTCACAAGAGAATTTTTAACCTTTGAAGCAATAAAGATTTGGCTCCAACCACTTTACAGAAATTAATTTACGAACCAGATAGTTTTACTAATGCAGCTCTGATGGCGACTGGAACGAATATAGGCGTACGTGATAATAGTTAGAAACGAAACGGTCGAATTCGCTATGTACCTCGCGAATTATATCATGATACACTCATGCTGAGCATTCATTTTATTTCGCTATTTGAAGATATAATTATCTTGTCTCTGTCTTGTATCTTACTGACTAGCTGTAGCCTGCATGCTTTGCTGTGAAGAAATGAGGAATACAACTGATATGAAAAATAAATAAAAAAAGTCCATAAAGCCGGCTGTAATTTGTCTCTTGGTGAAGAACTTTTTGAGGTTTTAAGCATACACAAATGAACTTAGCATTTATATTTTGGATTATATTGAAGGATAGTTACTTGATTTGAGTATCTAATAACTGGGTAAACTTTAAATGCAGTAGAAAGTTTTAGTCGATAATAAGTCACAGAACATTGCATGTCTAATTTAAACGCAATTGTTGCCTCGTATATTATGTTTATATATGAGACAGTATAATAGGGGTTCTTCTTCCTAGACTTTATTATTACCAATATTATTTGAGGTCGGCTATAATTCAACCGGTTTTACCTGAATGACAGAGTTTTACCACAGAGCGGCTGGTATCAGATCTCTGTAACCCTGAGGACCAACTGAATCTAAAGGTTGAACTAGTTGTTAATTAGTGTGTTTGTATAAGGACACAGACTTCCCAATAACGATTTCCATAGATGTTCATGACAACCGGAACCGTCCACTTTACGTGCTTTCCCAGTAAAACTAACCAAATTCCAGATTGGGTTTCTTTTGGAATTTTGCAAAATGGAGGAAATTCTTTAAAAAAAATCAAATAACTCTTTTGACCTGACCAGGAATCAAACCCGAAATATCTTGATTGGCAGTCGCATTCGCTAACCGCTAGACCATCGAGTATAATGGTATATTTCATTAATCAACTTACAAAGGAGGCTATCAATTCGCCTGTGTTTTTTTATGTTTGTTACCTACTTACTTTTGAATTTTTTAACCGATTTTTATGATTCTTTTTTTTTTTATAATAAGCTGGTGTTTCTCGTGTGGTCCCATTTTAATTCCGTCCAGTTATGTGAAGTCAGTTTTTTTGTTAAAATATTGTGATTATTTTTTCGTAGGATATTGAAAACTGATTCATTATTCTTTAAACTAAATGTGATTTTATACATTCATAAACATGACGACTATCAACAGCTATGAGCAGAAGCTAAGTTTACATGATTTGTCATTTTTCAATCTTTTACTTGTTTTGATAAATTAAAATCATTAATAAAATTATATAAGCACTAGCTGTTGCCCGCGGCTCCACCCCTGTATATGTAGATTATCGTGGCAAATAGTAGCCTATGCATTATTCTGATATATTAGCTATATTATTGTAAAGTTTGATTAAAATCCATTCAGTAGTTTTTACGTGAAAGAGTAACAAACATCCATCTATTCAAACTTTCGTGTTTATAATATTAGTAGGATTGCCTTTTGGTTTCAGGCATCATTCCTCAAAGTGAAAATGAGCTAATAAATTTTTAGATGCAGTAAAAGCATTCCTAAACTTGTGGAGGCTTAATTGCCGACAAATATTTAAATTTTCCAGAACCACAGCCAGAGAAAAGAAGTAACAAAAAATTTTATGGTTTTAGTTTTTTACATTACATTACATTTCCATTTCATGGAAGGATGGATGACAATAGGTCTTGCTGGTGCCTGCCTATCAAAGGGATAGTCATTTATTGAAATCTAAGGCATAATTAGAAACATACTGTGGAGATTGATTCTGGGTAATAGCCTGCATCATCCAGTCTGACTATCTAGCAACCTGGCCCCCTCTAGTTCTGTCAAAGCAATGTTTCCTAGAACAATCCAAGGAGAGAATAAAAGAGATTTTTCTTAGTAATGTTAATAAGGGTAGTTAGTGAATTAGATACTACTGGAAAATTTATCAAGCTTAGTTTATGTACAAGACAATCAGTTAAATTGCATACAATAATGTGCCTTATACAACTCACTTGTTTGCCACCACATACATAAGTTAGGGGAAGCATCACATAATTTGCTGAATTATAACATTTATAGTTACTTTGTTTTACGTGCCTATTAAATTTAATGATATTTTTAGATGTGGGAACTTGGTTGGTTGGTTTGGTTGGCCTATCCCATTGAGATGATTTTAATATTGTTAATGAAGAGTATTTATTAAACGAAACACTTCTAACAATCATTAATGGTAATTATATTTTTAGTTTGACTAAAACTGTATTATATATTGACTGCCTCTGTGGCACAGTGGTAGTATACGTGACTGCTGTCCATGTTTGTTTAGGTATGTTTTTGTTTAGGAGTTTGGGGGTTTTCTACGTTTAATATGTATGTATTTACAAAAGAACAAGTTTTGGTGTATTGATATCAGTTGTCTAGTATTCATAATACAAGTTCTGCATAGTTTGGGACTAGATGGCGTTGTGTGTTAGATGTTGGAAATATTTATATTATATTAAATACAAAATGTATATTAGTCAAAACAAAATAAGGGCCACCACGTTTTTTTTTTTTGATTGATGATTAGATTGGATGGATTAATAAATTTTCAATGTTAACAGCATAAAAAAATTTCAAGAGAACATGGTAGTCAGATTTGCTTGAAAATGTTTAGTGTCCAACAATGTGGGCAAGTGTCAGCTGGTGATAAATAAAGAAAATTTTTGGTTTTCTTTCATGTTTGATTCATTGTTTCAATTTTTTTTAATGATGGCAGCTTTCGAAGGGAATCAAGTGTCAAATCTCTTGTAAATGATTGTTTGACATGCTAGATCATGAAAGAAACCAAATTAGGTTAATTGAAGATAAGCCTAAATATATATTTATAAATATTATTAACCAATTTTTTTTGGTACTGCTAATATTTTCTAAAAGTAGTTCTTGAAATATTGATAAACTCTTAAAAAATAAGGCAGTTTTTTTTAGTTTCAGTTACTTATGATAATGATTGGTGATAAGACTCAAGTTTTACAAACAAATAACTTTTAAATAAAGAGGGTACATAAGAAAACAAACTTGAGTATAGTTTAATTTGAAACTTTAACCCATTTACTTGTGATTTAAGGAATTCACAAATAATTTTATTGGTAGTTTCTACCTAAACTTTTGTAATTGTAATATTTTATTTAGTTTTAGTTCAGATAGTTTTTCTTTCACGACACTATGTAACAAGGTACATAAAAGATAATTTATTTATGTGAGTAAGAAACTCCATCAATTGTTTCCATTTAGCTTATATTTCTAACTGGTGGGAATGCAAGGCTTACGTTTAAGTCATTTGTCACACACTTAGTCACATCAACAACTTGTACTGGTTATTATGAGTGTAATGTAATCACAGAGATAACGTTATACGATTACCTTTGTCACAAAATTCCACCTCAAATAAGCCTGAAACTATTTCATACCTCAAATGAACTCACCTCTTCTATAAGTTACAATTGTTTTACACAAGCATTCACTCATATTACTGCACAACCATAGAATGAACACTAAAACAATCACAGTAACTTTTAAAATATTGGTCAACAACTTTTCAATGTACTGCGCGACACGGTTAACTATGTAATTTACACACAGTTTCAAAGTTCACAAAAGTTGAGAAATCATGCGAGCTGGTACAAAAATTATATATAAACGACAAAAAGTAACTTTTATTTGATTATTGTAAGCACATCGGAGTTAGGAAACGTAACATTAAGCGAAAAAATAAGTTAACGGCGCACGTAACTACACCATTCGCGAGAATCGAGAATGACGCTGACAGCCTGACAGATAGTAACCGTCTTCACAACACAAAAACTCACAGTCAAAAGGCACAGATATACTTATAAAAATCCATTGTTGCAAAAATAGTCTATGGACAAGTTACTAAATTTGTTTTTTTTTATTTTCAGAAAGAATTAAAGTGAAAAATGATATACATAATTTTCCAGTACAAATATTTATTTCGACTTATAACATCTTACAAAAATATCTTAAATAAAATGAAAAACATCAATATTTAAGCACAGAAATCTAAACAAAGCTGTTTAAATGATGTACCACCTTGAACCTATTGCAGACTTCCTATTACAGGTCTTTCTATTCGTACACTACATGGGTTGAGTTGTAGTTTCCTGCATCCAGATCTTGCCAACCATCTTGCACAAATACTCAGTTAGTACTATTAGTAATCAGTTTATTGTTAAGCTTTTAATAATTTTAATGATATAATAAAAACGATATAAAGGTAATTGAATTAGATATCTTAAAATGATTAGTGTTAAAAGCCTGATAGTTTTAGTCGATAGTATTAAAGTATGAACAAGGGGAAATAAATGTAGCGGGCCGGCATTTAACTGTCCAGAACCACTTTGATATTATTCTCATCTACAATTGCTCATCGAATGATTGATCGTCTGAACCATTTATCTATTGTGTGTGTATATCTCAATGGTCTGAACAATAAAATTACAATTGGAAAGAAAGCAAATACCTATTTCATTTAATTCTATGTTCTATGATACATTACACACTATGGGTTCTTCTTTAGATGTTATAATAGACCCTTGCAAACATTTAAGCTGTACCACCAACTAAGATACATCCATAAAATATTAGTTTTCAGAAAGATAGGTATATCATTAATCTTCAACCAAAAAAAATTAGACATTGATTTCATAGATTTATATTTTGTTCTAGTTGTACATTCACGCACATACACACAATAAATGACAATAAAAACAAGATTTTCAGTCTGCCAAATACAAAGTGTTGATACAAAATGGCACTACTCATACCACTACGTCAGTGAATCAATATCTAAGAAAGAATACCAGATCAGTTTCAAGATTAGTTTTTCATACAATTATTAACACCTTGCACAATAGCTGCCAGTGTTCAAAGTAGCTACTTCAAATATGTAAAAGAGGGTAAATAATTTTAATTTGAAAAATGAACATAATATTTATTATATTATTATTATATAAAATAATACTTGTCTTAGAAGTCAAAATATCCTACAAAATTTTATGAATCATTAAATCAAGAGATTACAAAATACCTATTCGAATAAACTCTACACAAAAAGAGTCTTACAAATTAAATCTTACTTGTACGTTTCTAGGGAGAGCTAGTTCATCCCAAATTTATTCAAGTGAGAAATCACACAAGGGCATCTTAACAAGCTAAGAAACCTGAATTAATCTTTAAATTCTCACATGTTTAAAATTTGGGTAAACAATCTCTATGAGTTTTGTTGTCAAGATAACCTTATGTGTAGTTACTAGTGTTTGAAGTATCTGGCATGATACAATAGTGTAAAGATCTTTAACAAAATTAATGAACTACAGTAACACATGGGTTATCGTGACAAACAAATTACACTAAAAGTGAGTGTTATATGTTTAAAACAACAGATTTTACTGTTCTTCAGAACCCTCATCTTCATCATCTTCATCCTGTTCCTCTTCAGTTGAGGCAGCATCTTTTTTAGGTGGTGCTGGATCTTTACGTGGTCGTCCACGTCCCCGTCCTTCAACTGGTGCACTCTGAAATGTGAACTGTATAATTAAAATAACTGCTGATGCTAAATATTGAGTATGTGAATAATTAAATTTTCTATGTAAGCAGACAATCTCTTATGAGTTATGTTCTTATGTATAGTACCTTTCCTCTCGCAGATCCTTTTTTCTTGGAGCCCTTAGGCCGTCCTCGTCCTCTTTTTGCTATGGGCGCTTGCTCATCATCAGATGATTTCGCTGATTCTTTAGTCCTGGCTGGTGCTGGTGGTCTTCCTCTTTTCTTGCTATCACCTTTGGCCTCCTGATAATACAACAATTATGAACATGGAGAGAAATCATTAAGTGAGAAATAAAGTAGTTCTAAAAAAAACAATTAGAAACTGCTTACCGCTTGTGTTCCATTAGCTTTAGGTCTGCCGCGTCCTTTCTTCTCTACTACTGTTGAACCATCATCAGACATTTCAGGTAATTTTAGTAGCTGCTAACCAGGGAACGAAAGTCTGAAACAAATAATTAATATATGATGCTAATGATTCCAGTGTATATTAAATTCCTTGTGACTGTAAGGTAAATAATAATTATTAATTTAAAAAAATAGTAGGGCATTAAATAATATAATAAATTTTAGTAAGTGCAGCGTTACTTGCTCATTGAAACAAAATAACAATAGTCGGGCAATAAAATACGCGCTCCTTAATTACAGAGTTTTATCACGGCTTATTTACTATATCCGATATTAGGAAATAAGTATTTTTAAGAAACCTACATATTTAAAATAAAAAAGAGGAAATAGAATATGCCACTACGCAAAATATTTCTTTATAGATTGAGTACCTAGCAAGCCGATAGTCATTTAAGAATACCAAGCCTCTACAATGGAGTCTGCTTATAATTTCAAGAGAGAAATAGCATGTAAATTCACAAATAAAATGGTGTGGCTCAGGAATTCTGTCAGCAAAATAAGTTTGGATCACAAACTATTCTTATAAGAATTTGTAAATTTCTCAAAATTTTATTAAAAATACTCACAGACTTGTTTACAGCAAACGTTAACGCAGAGTCAAAGAGAATTTATGGCGGGCAGCAAACTGAGAACCGGCATTTGTTTGGCGTCTGTGTAGAGGGCGCTGATCTTATTGGAAAGAAAAAATTAAAAACAAGAGAAGTAGACTACAGTTGCACAAAAATATTTTAACAATAGTGGGAAATTTGAATGCAGTCAGATCATTCTCTATATGCGCTGTTATTTCATTACGGACTAATAAGAATTAAGAACGTCGTATTAATGAGTTACACTCGTAGGATATTGAAATTGCCGCCAGTAAAGGAATCCATCAATAATGGTAAATAAGATTTTTTTTAGTTTCAATTTCTACACTAATATGAAATTGCAAATTTTTCAACGTCTTATTTATTTTCTAACTAGTTGATTGTGTGGTGTTTGGCGTTATTTTAACAAAGGACGTCCAAAATTCAATAAAATAAATTCCTAATGTCTAAAAAAATTCAGTATATGATTTAAATCAGTAGTTAATGACTAAGTCAATGGGTATAACGTCGGGGCGAGCTGATAAGATAATGATTGTCGTGTTTCACTTGCAGTCAATTTATAATTTTGTACTTAATTCATACTAAACATACATAAAGAAAGAAAATAAATAAAGTTGTGATTTGTGTTGTTGTAATATGATTGCGTGAAAATTATGGAAATATAGTTAATGGCAAGTTTTATTTGTTTTTAAACGTAAGAAATAATGAATGTACGTATTTTATTAAAAAAAAAAATTCAAGTTCTTAACACACGTCTTCAGTGCCTTAGGCTTTAATAATTTAATTGTCGCCAGAGCAATAATTGTCTCATCATATTTTACCAATTTTGTTGTTACTGTTCGGTGTTGCTGTTCCTGATAGTATTTTTACAGCATCGTTCAAAATAGAGAATTCGATGGAAAAACCTGTAGAACCAAATAAAGAAGACTGTTGCAACAGCGGTTGCAATCCCTGTATATTTGACATATATGAGAAACAATTAAAGGTATATGAACAATATTTACAAAATGGAAAAGACCTTTCAAAAGACAATGGTATATCAGAACTGGAATATACGAAATTCATTGTCATTGTGAATTTATCTATATGCAATTTACATAATCTTATTATTTTTAGAAGAAAAGTTCAAGATGGTAAAAGAGTTTGGTGGAAACCTGGTCATCACTTCCTTTATAAATATGTTTCAAGTACCAAGTCATGTACACGACCATACACACCAATAACTGATAGTAGTGTTACAGAGTACAGTGGTGAATTCTCCATAATTGTAAAAAGATATGAGAAGGGTACAGTCTCTTCTCATTTATGTAACTTGAATACAGGAAGTATCACTTTGTGGAGGGGCCCATATGGACATTATGAAATTACACCAAATAAATTCAGCAGACTCATAATGATTGCACAAGGAACTGGAATCGCACCATTTATTACAATCATCAATGACATATTAAAAAATGAAGATGATATGACTAAAATTGTACTTTTTTATTGCTGTAAATCTTTAGACACTGTATTATTTAGGGACGAGCTTTATGCTAATAAGTCTTATTGGAATTTTGAATATAAAATATATTTGGGTCTGCCAATAAATACTGGTATAAAATATCAAGAACCTATAAAAAGCAGTAAATTGAAGCCTGATGAACTCATTAATTTGAAACCAATTTCCAGCAGTGACCAGTTTTTGATATGTGGATCTCAGGAGTTCAATAAAAATTATGATAATCATATTAGAAAAGAGTTTCCATTAGTAGAAGATATAGTATTGTTTTGACAAATCAAACCTGTGTATTTCTCAACTGAAACTAAAATTTCATATTGTAATCCATAATTAAATATTTTTTTTCAGAAAGCTTAATAAACTAAAGGCAAAGAAATGGCAATTGAATATAGTATATACCAAGAGTAGGAATGGTTATTGGTAGTAGAATGATTAAAATAATACTGATATTATATTCATATAATTTTTGTTTTTTACAATAAATATTTCAGACATTTAACACACATCGCAATCTAGTTCCAAAGCAAAACTTATATTATGGGTACTAGACAACTGACATAATCATGTGATATGTCAGTTGGCTATCTACATTTTTTGTAAACATATACATATTAAATATAGAAACATAACATCTAAAAAAAAAAAAATTGCAGATCTTACAAACATTTAGTCTGACCTGGGAATTGAACACACGCCAGTCGCATACTCTATTACTGCCCCACTGAGGTACTGCAACTCATTGTAAGCAGATATTGTAGGCCAAAATCTTTGTAAGGCTAGACTGTTGATGCTTAGATCGGAACTGTGGGCCCATTCATCTTTCTCTTAAAACTAGCATTGACAACAACAGATGAAATGTTAGGTTTTAGTTAGTAAATAGTAAAAAAACTTAGTATAGTTTGCATTAATCTGTGAGGTTGACCTTACTAAAGGCGATAAATATTGGGCCCTCAGTTCAAACGTTTATTTATTATTTATTTACTCCTTGTCCATTGGCTTCTGTCTCACTATTTCTTTTTAATTAATTTACAGAGGTATTTAATTAAATTATTCTAAAGCCTTAGTTAAGTATTTCTTCAGATAATTGGTTTCTTTCCGGATTCTTCAGTAGAGACATTACTGAACTGAGAGCCTTATATTATGCCGTCGTAAATCCTTATTGCCGTATGCTACAGTTTTGGGATTTGATTAAAACTTAAGTTCTTAACTAAAGTCTCAAATAAAAATCATTGACCTAGAGGCATTACTTTCTGAGATCTAGGCTGTGTCATTTTTAGCAAGCCTCTTAGTAGGGGGCACTCGCAACGGCATCGAACCCTCTATGAGGTATTTGGGGCTCGTACTGCACGGACGATGGGAAGTCTGGTCCCTAAGTTGGTTGGCGTAGCGCGTGCATTGGCACGGTTGTTGCGAAATATGAGGGGGCCCGATGACTCCTGTAGGAGACTATATGAGGGGGTTATGCGGTCCATGGCCCTTCATGAGGCCCAGTATGGGCGGAGGTCCAGAAAGCCAGCAACATCGCGCTATTGAGACAACCGCAACGATTGCTGGCCGTCAGGATCATAAAGAGGTACCGCACGATCTCAGGTGGTATGTCTCCCGGCCGGAACTCCACCATGGGACCTTGAGACGAGGGCCCTTGCGAACCTTTACCAGTGGCGCAAGGAGGCGCGATCGATGATCATAAATCTCAACTCCGCCAGGTTCTCATGGAGGAATGGAAGAAACGACTTAGGCAACCGAGAGCTGGGCACGCCGTTATTGCGGCGGTAAGACCTGTTATGGAGGATTGGCTCGAGAGGCGGCACGAGACCCTCTCATATCGGCTGACGCAGGTGATCACTGGAAAAGGATTCTTCGGAGATCACCTGTATATGATCCGCAAGGAGCCAACGCCTGAGCGTCACCACTGCGATGGCCAGACCGAGGACACGGCGCTCCATACGCTGGCAGTATGTCCGGCGTGGGAGGAACCGATTCTTGATCGCGTGACGGTCATCGGGGTGGGAGTTCTCCCGCTTGGTGGAACTCCACCGCTTCTTTCTGCGAGCAAGTTACGCTTGCTAAGAAGACGGTGGCGCCCGATTATTCCAGGCCCGGAAACGGGTCAGCTACCACAGGCGACTCGGGCGCCGGAGATCGCGAAATGATCTCCGTCTTCCATAAGCGCAAGCCAGGGGGTGACAGATGTGGCCATTTGTCGTCCTAGCAGAAGCAGCTCGGGTGGGGGGTGCGCGAGCTTCGCAGCACTCGCGCCCCACCTATTGGAGCAGCAACGGAAACATCGGGGCTTCCACACAGAAGGGGGCTATCTAGAAACCGTTGGTGGCCCGAGGTACGTCTGGGTTCCAGGGTTTTCCTTTCTGGGGTGTACCTGGTTCCCCGGCTTCTAATACCAGAGACGGCGTGTGCTTTTAGTCGGTGCGAGTCCGACATGCCACCTGAAGGTGGTATTCGAAGGGATTACCGCAGGGGGGAGAGAAAGGGTAATCTACCCTTTTCTTCCCCCCTGCGGTAATCCCAGTAAATATTCAAATTGTGAACCAAAAGCTAACTTATTACTGAAGATGAGGATGGAAATTGATTTGAAAGTAGACGATTTTTCAAAAATATTTTTAAATGATCAAATGTCTAAACTTCTAAAGTAATTCCGTATGCAAAGTATTTTACTACATAATGAAATATTTTACAGATAAAATCAATCAAAAATTTCTTTTAATTTAATTTAAAAATAAGTTACGAAGATAGTATGGTCACGTGAGCAGCTCTGATCATTATTCGTCAAAGTACTTTTAATTTATATGAAATTATTATTAGGTTTTTATTAGGTAGGAAAGAGCAGAACGGACAGTCTGACACAAATTCAAATCATTCACCGAATTACCATTTTTGCATTTTCGCGCTAACTAAAGACAAAATAAGCAAGACAGCTGATTGGTTCATCGACTGCGAAAATTGTACGATTGCGACACATTTTCTGATTGGATTGGTGATGTTTTTTAAACAAAAAAAAAATGTGAATTTAAAATAACAATAATATATTTTATTTTTAGAGGCTTTTTATAAGTAGATCTACATACAAACACATTTTTATAGACACATAACTCGCGGATTGAATTGAAGTGGAATATTTACTTTAAAAATAAAAAAAAGGAACTGATTCACACAAATAGCGAAGAAATCGCAATATGGTGATGACAATATGAGCTGAATTGATAATTTCTTACCCTTGAAATTGGCTAAACTATACCTGATAGAATATTACTGGTTTAGATTTTCTAGACGGGTAACACTGATACGTGTTCGATATGGATTTTTTCGCGCCGGCGCGAATCGTGTTTGCTTCCAACACACGCTTGTATTTTTTCACGTTTTATTAAATTATTAGGAGATATGTCATACACGACATAGATATAATTGTGGTAATAAAATTAAGTAGTTAACCTAGCGAATAATAATGTTAAGTTCCTAAGTACAAAAACGTAAATACAGTTATTTTGAGAATGTTCATGGAATAAATTGCATAGGTACAAAATTGTAGTGGATCATTTATAAAAATGGGTTCTATAGTGTTGAAAAGTTTATCCATCCTCTTAGGAGTGTTTTTCATTTTTGTTGGAATTACCAAACTAACGCCATTTATTTCCAAGGAACTGCACAAAGATTTGGTAAGCACTTTTCATTTATCTATTACCGGACAGAAGTAGAAAAAGGTCGCCAGTTGCATTTAGATTTTTGTGGCACAGCGATGTAGCTCGCTATTTTTGTATTTGGCCTGCCGCCTAATACCACCTCCGAGTCGTCTTGTTACGATAGCATGACTCGATCGTGAATGCCCCCTTCCAGACGCCGACTTTATTTTAAATTATGTTGTCTATTATATGTTTTATAATGTATATAATAATAAAAATATAGTTTATGTTTTATAATAAGTAATAAGTTTATCGCACTATTGACGTCAAAGCGATTGAAGTTACAAAATTAAATCTGCATAAAAAACGGTATGACGTACATAATGATTATTGATAGGGGTTTACAAAATGTATCGTATTATTAAATATACATTTGTTTGCAAGCAAAGATGTATAAGCAAATAACGTTTAAAGTCATCGATTTTATTGAATAATCAATATTAATATTCTAAATTGGAAAGTAACTCGGTCTGTCTCTTACATTCTCACGGCTAAACCGCTGTGTCGATTTCAATGAAATATGGAATAGATATACCTACTTTCATTATTGAGAAAGGACATAGGTTACTCTTTACCACGATAACTGACGTAATCAGGGGGTGCCGCGGTCAAAAGCATTATAATATAAATCGTCGGCCTAGACGTGACACCTTGTAAAAACATTTTTAAATTAAATTAGTATTAGCCTTGTCACTGAGTAGTATATTTTATTAATTTGGCATTCAATATACCTCGTCTGGTTATTTACGTATAATCCAAAAGGATCAAAGCTTTAGATAGTTGGTAATAATTTCTCGTTAAGATATTAGTTTCTGAGATTATAGTATGTAACATTGTGTAGGTATTATATACTTTTAATTTATTGTGAGGAAACGCTCACATAATATTTATTGTTTAAATAATAAATTATTCCATCGAGCCTAAGCATAATAACCATCGAGCTTAATTGCCTTTGTTTTGCTTTTTAATAGAGCTGCATCAATCCGTCAACTTACAACTGAAAGTATTATTTTTAGTTTCGTCAAATGTCGTTAATTATCGTAAGTTACGCTATTTCAATATATGCCATCAATCAATCCGTCCACACCGTACCCAGTGATGGCAAGTCCATCGCGTTCAGCCTGGTTTCACCTTCAATGGGCATTGACATGACTTACAAAACTTGTTCGGAAGTTTGGTTGCAAACCAACCAACTTCTTAAACGGGCGGGCTTTGACTATACTTTGAACATAAATACTAGTTATATTATTATATTTCTCGTTCTCAATAAGATCTCTTGAAAAGAATATCTCTTGTATCTTTCGTATTTATATCGTCTTTTATTTTTATTATATGGTGACAAAAATGATGTCAAAGGTCCGCCTGTTCCTCCAAAAGCATTTCTGAGAATACTTTTATTATTACATTCAAATTAACCGGTTAACGTTTCAACGATAGTTAACGATACATATCAGAAACTATTACTATTAGACTACACTATAATTTAACATTAATTATTCCAACCATTGCATTTAGACATTTATATATATTTTAGGAAGAAATCAAAAAGATCGGCACCGTTTAATAAATCTCTTGATTACCTACTTATCCGCTACTATTTTTTGTTTCGTTTCATAAAATTCTGCTAGATCTATATAGTGGCAGTATTAACAAGACTACAATCAATGATTCGGTTTTTTGTGGATAACAAAACCCTAAGATACATACATGCGAATACATTTTTAAGTGTAAATAGATACTACAAATTGATCAAATCAATTAAAAATAGATAACAAAATTAGTGTATTACGTAAGAAAATATAATAAATACACTAAATTGTGTCGTAGTTAGGCGTAGACGATTGGAAGATACAATTTGTTATATCAGGAATATCTATAATAAAAACTACCTTGAAATAGTTTCCGTTTTCGTAAACATTAACTCTACATACATAACGTTATTGGAATAGAATGTTTATTTGATAGTTATTTTGATAGAACAGACTTATTTATTTTAAACTAAACTCATATTTTAAAAAATCTTCGCAACTAGAAAAGAAAATATTAACGAATTATGTTTGTTAAAATCATTGTCAAATAAAAATTATGAGAATAACGGTGAAGAAAGCTAAAAAAATATTCTTTATGTATTTACATAGGTACTATTCGTTTCACCTTCCACAAATACTGGGGAATTTGTTGGGGACGTGAAGGAAATATAGAATAAAATTCTGTATATTAGTACACTAGCAGCTAGTAAATAACTACGATTTCGATACGAAACTTTTTCTTGAAAAATATTTCGAATGAATAGGTACTAAGATAAAATCAATAAACTATAGTACAAGTGTATTTACACGAACCGCCAATCGTTCAATGCAGCATTGCGCATTATATTCTCCTCTTCTTTATACTTTGTTCCTTCCGCCATTATCATAAAGCATAATTTTACACTCATCGGAAAAAAAACTTTGCTCCACTGATAAAAAGACCAATTAAGGTGCACACGTGCAAAGTTGAGGCGCACTCTTCGATGGTCGGCCGTTAAATTCGGTCCATTCGCAGACCTGTGTAGTACCAATCGACATTCCTTCAATCTTTTTCTAATCCTAGCTTCACTTACTGCTACATTTCTAACAAAACGAAGTTGCTGCAGTTGAGATAGTTACGACTCCGATTTTTCAAAAAAAACTGATGCAATGAATCGGTTGTGTCGCTCAGACGTAACTCGGTTCCTACCAGATCCAGAACCGCGAGTGAATACCGCAGTTTCCCGATAACGTTACAAAAAAAAATTAAAGTTATACAGAGGCGGCTTACAAACCTTGAAGATTTTTGAGTCGAGAAAGTGCATCTTTTGTTTAGGGATTTTATGAAATTCCAGTTTTTGCGAATAAATCAGTTTCATCAAATTCGAGTTCGTCATCGCTAAAATACAGACATCCAAAAAAAGTCATGAAAAATCTCATGTAAAGAGTAATATCGGAGCTGGGAGGCCCTTTGGCGAATATTATATTCTATACTTAATCGGAAGTTGTTATTTTTACAATCCAGTAAAAGATCACAACTCTCCCAAAAAAATGTGTTTTTTAATTTTAAAATGAAAAGTGAACTCTT
Source organism: Hyphantria cunea (assembly GCA_003709505.1). NCBI lineage: Eukaryota > Metazoa > Arthropoda > Insecta > Lepidoptera > Erebidae > Hyphantria > Hyphantria cunea. The sequence goes on from PKRV01002158.1 coordinate 577,684, forward strand.
ACTGAGATACACAGTTATCGCATAATCATATCTATTACTAGCTTATGCCAGCGGCTCTGCCCGAGTGTATGCCGGTTATCGCGGTAAAAAGTAGCTTATGTCTTTCATCAAGAAACAAAGATCTACATGCCTTATAACATAGAAATTGGAACAGCGCTCCTTTCGAATTTATAATATTAAAACGAATGTTTAATTTACTGAATGTACCTAGGCTTAGTTGGGTACTACAGCGGTAGATAAAACTCTGGCTCGAATTTCTGTAACAATTTTCCACAGGAAATGATTAATTGAAAATGTACATGAGTGCAAATAACAGGTACGGGACTAACATAATACTTTGTTTTCAGAGAAAAGAATATGTTAGGTATGCTAAAGTCTTTCCATTATCTGAAGTTTTGGACTTCAAACTACCTTCGAAATGGTACAGAAGAGCTGTGGGTGGCCTCGAAATAGTATTCGGATTGGCTCTTGCACTTCTACCTAGTCGTAAGTATATTATTATACTAGCTGACCTACGCAGCTCCGTATACGTCATATTGTTCGTAGCGTGATGTTGTAAATAATAATTATTTGTTTTTAATAATTAAGTGAGCCAACCTTAAAAGATGCTGTCGCGAATTCTTTTTAGTATCTTTGTTAAGGGGAAAAATTCTTTTTAATAATGTAGTTTCATTATTTTCGCTAATCTTTTCCTTGCACGTGCACGCCATGGAGAGCTCTCAAAAGAAATATTAATCCACAACTGGTACAGCAGCTCCTGAAGCTAGCGCGTTTTACCAAACTATACAGATTTTTTAATAGGTAGTGTATACATTTTTTTATAGGGTTCTTTGCGTATATGTCGTAGATGGAATCGGTGTATCAGAACCGTTTAAGATATTCAAATATTATCTCATTTGCTCATTTTCTAATGGCGTGATTCAGATCAACGGAATTCGGTGGTAAAACTTAACTACTATCTATACGTGCCATTGAAATATGGTCATTTTGTGATCTAAATGTTGCGTTACGAATGCATGAAAATTAAGATTCGGTTTTACTATTTATTTATCTGCGCAGTAATCGTATAATGAACAACAATGTGAAAGAATTTCTCTTTAGTTATAGGACTACATAAACTAGATATAGATGACCTCTAGCTAGATACATGAAACAATGGGTGGCCATGTCTATGTCTGAACCTCGAGTTTTCGTTCTAATTTATTTCAAGAAGTTAATATGACATTGCATCGGCATAGCACAGTTAATAATGGACATATTTCAGCAGTAGGTATTTAAACTACTAAGAAAAAAATGCGTAGGCATTATTATAATCTGATTCATTAGAATTTAGAAGTATGATGGTCTACTCTCGACATTAAGTTGAATATGTTCATTTTTCTTTTTCAGATAAAATTAAGAATACAGCAAACATAGGGCTGTTACTATTGATGATATTGGCAGCATATTCTCATGTAATGGTTGGCGATCCATTCGACCGATGTGCGCCAGCGTTGGTGTTCTTCTTTATGCTCAGTGGACGTCTCGTCGTCTGGTGAGCTTCTTGAAATAGCTAGCTTTATATTTATTCACAGAGTTAATATTTAGGAAGCATAAATAGTTTAAATAAGTCTGCGAGTGATTCTGCACGTGGGAAGTCACTGATGACGTCAATGTTACTTATTTGTTTTTGTTCAGTCTCAAAAACTGACAAAATAAATAAAAAAATTGGTACTCGCATGGTTTTAAAACTGATAAAATAGTCGTTGGATATGTTTACACTTATGAGCTTAGCCATTTGGAATGCAGATGCATAAAAGCTCATGAAATATGTGACTACTATTTATTTTATTTAAATACCCAATAAAGGTGTGATTTACTGTAACATAAAACGACATTTATATCTGTCTTTGTTTAAATAAAATATTCATTAATTCGGTATTTGTTAAACATTTAAGGATCTCTCTTTTTTAAATCAGATTTTCAATATATCCATCCACGAAACCTATTTTTATGGTTATCTTAATCATCATCAGCCCGTTGCAGTACACTCCTGGACAAAGGGTTGTTAGTAATTTGTCATATATGTGCATAAATATTATGAAATCATAATGTAGAATATTTTTATGGGAATTGTAAACGTTTATTACGCTTATTTGGTCTATTATGAAACAGCACAGATTTAAAAAAAAATGTAATTTATAATATTCTTAACCAATTCAATTATTCCCTTGAAACTCCAATAAAAATGGTATGTATTACTAATAAATATTTTTCATTGTATAATAGCACAAAAAATGCAAAACATCCCAATGATTCTTTACGAAATGTGCTTTGAAAGATACTTCCATTGATTAAAAACCTTAAAAAGCATGCCCAATAAAGGTCACGAGCACATCTGCACCTTTGATGTATCTATCGAAGGTCGTCAAAAATAAGGGTAATGCACCTTGGACCAATTTTTATATGATATAAACAAGAGTTACGAAATAAAATTAGTGTAATCGCGCCTCTCTGGCATTGCCTGGCAACCGGCCAGAGAATCCGCGATGACGAACCACAGTGTCGCGCAAATAATACATTTTCCAGACCAATGGAAATATTTATGTTTATTAATATATTTAATTAATAATTAAATTAGGATTTAGATGTCGTCCAGAAAGAAGGTGAGAATGAACATTATTCACAAGGAATTTCGAAATATTTATTTCTTGTAAATAAAATCAAAGCCGTGAAAGCAAACTATTTATATCTTTTCTGGGCGATTGCCTCGGTTTGAAAGATTGCGCCAATGTTACATGGTGGTATTGGGAGTATGTGTAGGTTCTCAATATAGAAAATATCAACTTTAAATTAATTAGTGACATGTTTCAGGTATCAGATAAGCCGTCGAGAGGAAATAGAACGATCGGCGGCGACTCAGAATGGGAATGGGCTCAAGAGAGAATAACTTGTATTAAATATTAATAAAAATATTTTTGAAGAAAAACCCACTGTGCTTCGATGTAGTGTTGACATTATCAGTTGGTTTAATATACAGAATGTGATTTGAGATCTCTCTCTCCAAAGTGACGCGATGAGAGCTTTTATACTAGTCCTATTTATTGCTGTAAAGTAATTAATCACACTGTGATTGTATTCTAGAGAAACCTGCGAATTACATTATATTTATCAGCTTATTAATTTTTAAACATCATACGTTTTATTGATGTCGCAACCTTCAGATATTTTAAATATAGAACATGCACGATTTAGTTCATACATTTCTTTAGGCGACTATGCGCCTTCAATAAATTTGTTAATTGTACCGAAAAGTGATATTAATTTAAGCGATACATGCTAGGTTCATTGTGTAAGTGTGAGTGCTGTGTATGTGAGTCATGTGTATGGAGATTTATAATGATAACTGCCACTAGGTATTGACACATAGAAAAATGTTTATTGCACTGGAAATACATTGTTAACAGATACATTATTACGTTTAATATTATTTGCTCAATCATACCACAATACAAAATAACTTGCAAGCTTTTTAATATTTACTTTTAAATTATATTATCTTTCCATAACCATAATTACTCATTAAGTAACTACAATCAGCCTGCCACTTGTAAGCTGATCATAGGCCTTTCCCAATTTGAAAGCACCGTAAACATATAAACGAGAGGACGTACGGTAGACAAGCGACTTTAAGCAACGATTATACGGTGTATTTTTTGGTCTAAAAAATTGGGAGGCTGAAAAACATTTTGATGCTAACTAAAATAGTTTTATTATATGGTATGTAAGTAATAATAAAATATGTGAAGTGTGTGTCTAGTGATAATTTAATGAATAAATGACAAGTATAGTGTATTGATTTTATTTTTAATTTCTATATACCTAAAAATATGTAGTTATTATCTGAATAAAGCGATGACACTTCATAACTTATTACTTTGTGTGTACATCGGCACAAATCAAATCTTCAGTTTTCGGTTGAAACTTGATATAAATATTAAAAACAGCAATAAGAATTTTCATCTTTTTACAGGTAAAACTTGATTAATTCATTGATAACTGTTATGATACTCCAGTCTTCCATAGACAATTTAAAGTTCAGATTTTAACCAGTTGTCTATGAGAGTTCAATATGATTGTGTAGCTGTAATTCACTTTTCGCATGACTTATAGAAGCCGAGTTCTTGATTAAAGCGGCTGGTTCAATAGTTCCACTGATCTAATTATTTTAATAATGAAAGTAATTCCAAGGTCTCATAAAAAATGACATAGTAAAACGTTATTGCGACATCTAAGTCGGCGTCTTACTGTATGATCGTAATCCGGAAACTTAGAATGGTTTCACACAGTTTATTAGCATTACTAAAAGTATATTACATGTATACATTCACATATGTTATATAATCTATTGAGGCAGCAACAATAAAACTATTATATTTTTAATAACATCGTAATTAGTATCACTGCATGTAAGCCTAAAATTATATTTCTAACATTATGTTTATGATTGTAAGCTTTCCGCGTTGTATTTAAAGTACCTTAATTATAAAAATATACGATCTATACATATTCATAAAATTCATGCAACTCAATGTTCCTTTTCAAGCAGGATCGCGGCCAGTTTGGAGCAACTCTAAGGCATTCTTTAAGTTTCCGATCGCTGTTTTAATGTCGTCGTAGTTCAGGGCACTGCTGGCCCACTTGCAGTACTTTTGCGCTTTAGCGATTTGATCTGGAGTGAGCTGCGCCGTAGAAGATATATCACCATAATAAGTAGAGGGCTGCGCCGGTTGTGGTTGCTGTGACGGATCATAAGGTACGAAACCACCTGGATTTGGATCTGGCGTGTATGGTACCGGTGGAAGTTGTGAGGCCGCTTTCATTGCAGCGTTAGGATCAGGCAACGAGTTACTAAAGCTGGATGGTGCAACTGGCGGTGTTGATGGAGTTACTGTAGGGAAAACTTGAGGCTGTGTTGGCTCAGGAGCTGGCTGGCTGTCACTTTTTGGGTCTTCCGTATTTTCTCCTCCGTCTTCAGATTGCATTGGTCCTGAAATTTATTAACTGTTGTCACATACTTACATTTTGTACAAATGACAGGTGAAGTATCACTAAATGTACTTAACGCCCTTCTGTCCCCCCCCCCCCGCGGGCACAGGGGGTTCGCTTTGTGTGGGACTCCTGACTGACACCAGCCAGACTACCCACTAAACCACCACGGTGTGCCACTCTGCGCCTGAGACGGGAGAGATCCGGGAACCGCTTTCTTACGCCATCCGGACCCCTCCCAGATCACTAAATGTACACTAGATTAACCTTGAAAAACAGATCCCATATTGTGGTCTGTGATTTCACTAAGATCACTTCTAGGATGTAACTTCTATGAAAAAAGTAATAAAATTATTAGTTTCAGAAGTTTTTCAAGTAATATTCATTATAAAATTTCAAAGTTAGTAAACAAAATAGGTTTCGAAAAAAATTACAGTATTTTAGTACTAAGCATGCATGGATCTGTCAGTAGATACTAGCTAGATGAATATACTTTTTTTATACAGTAAAAATATGCTGTGAGCATTTACACTCATTTGGGGTGGTTATGGTGTTTCCGATTTAAGTGATGTCTTTGAAATTTATCATAAGTGATTTCCACTCTTTGAATAATAACCCTAACTTAAAGAGTGGCATAACATTTTTTTTTTGTTTACACTGTCTTTTTTCAATGCTGGGAATGCTTTTCGCACCATACCCCGTGGGGGAGATGATGGGCGTGTATGGGACTACCGGAGAACCGGTCTATCCACTAAACCACCGCGGCGGCCTACCTCAACGGTCGGGAGGAGCTCCAGGAACGCATTTGCGGCTTCTGGAGCCTCTTTTGCCGTTTCCCGTTATGAGGTACATCCCGAGGCGACTAGAGTCACTCCCGGGACAGAACGCTGTTGCGCCTCTCACTGTTTTACACAGTTAGAGGCGGAACACCGTCTATGCATTTTGTGTACTTAAAATATTGGTTAGTTTTTTTTTTAATATTTAAGCTGCCAAAATGACTCTGCCCTGCCTGATGGAAAGCATGAGCAGAATCCAAGAGTGGTAGTCACCATCCTCAATGCGAAAAAGAACAACGCAGCATGGTGACCCACATTATGGCGGCCTGGGGGGAAGGGGGATAGGTCGCGTTGGATTGGGGTATGGGCCTCCGCTATCCTCACTCACTAGATGAAACACAGCGCAGGCGCTGTTTCACACCGGTTTTCTGTGAGGCCGTGGTATCACTCCGGTCGAGCCGGCCCATTCATGCGCAAGCGTGGCTCTCCCACGGTAAATAGTGAAGTTAGTAGTAGATTTTAACCGGGACAGCGTGAATAGGCAACGGTAGTATTTAGCATCAGTTGATCGATCTGTTTGTTTACCTCCTATCATCATTATCATAAATATTTGAACCCCCTTTTCTTTTGTCAGTGAGAAATTCCCGATTAAACCGTACCGATTAAAAACTGCACGCCGTCTCAAGTACTAGTAGCCGGGGAACTAGGTGTACTTACCCTAGCAATGAAAACCCTGAAACCCCGACGTACCTCGTGCCATTTACTCTTACTGATACAGACGTCACACTCAGGCTTGTTTATGGAGAAAGGAGACCGTAGTCGTTTTCAATGTCAGGCTTGGCTGATCGTGGGAGCTCCACACCTCTCTTGATCCCCAACTTCCTTAGCGAGCATACTTGCTTGCAGAAGGAGACGGGGGAGTTTCACGTGCTCTCGCTCCGTACCATGGCCGCGTGTTCACGTTACTGAGCGAGAGAATTGCCGATGGCCGCCACGAGGTCAAGGCTCTACTCCGCTCACGCCTGGCATTCTGCCAGCGTATGGAGTGCCGTTTCAACGTACCGGTCATCACGGTGGTTGCACTTACGATGGCTTCTTTCGGATCAGATACAGGTGATCACCGAACAATCCTTTCCCAGTGACCATTTACGTCAGCCGGTATGAGAGGGTGGTCCCATGATTCCTCTAGAGCCAATGCTACATAATGGGATTTATCACCGCAATAACGTTTTGCCCAAATACCTGAACCCTCTAAAATACTATTGAGGTCTTTGAAATAATAGAGTCAAAACCTTTACAATCAGGAATAAAAAATGTTTAATGAAAGCACCTGAATAAAATAAATAAGACACACACAAATAACATCATGGCAATACTTTTGCAAATTGCACTTTTGATACTGACATCTAAAACAGCAACACTAGATTCAAATATTTTTTAGTAATACCTGGTACTGGTGTCTCTCCATTTTTGAGACAGTTATGAATATAAGCGGCCTTCCACTTAGCATATTTTCTGTTCTGAGCAGCTTCATCAGTAAGTTCGCCAAAAGTGCAAAGTACATCATAAATCATACCTGCCGTGTAGAAGGCTTTTACAATATTCCTAAAACAAAAATACTCATTATTTTTCTATTATGAGTGTCCTAATTTTATTAGAATCTAATCTCTCCTTTAATTAGTTAATATATGTACTTGTTTTGCTACAAATGTAATAAACTTGACTAATTTGAAAAAAATAATACTCGATAGCTAGAAAAATGCTTCTAGAAAGAGTATTTATTGTATGTGTACAATAAAATTAAGATGTAGGTATGTAATTATTTTTTGTAACCTTTCTATCAATGGCAGTCATTTTAAAAAACATTCTGCTTGTTATTTTAATTACTGAATTTGTCCGGAATGAATCCCTCGCGTAAAGCGAGGTTTTATCGATTTTACTATGGTGACTCATAACTCGTTTAACTAAAAAGATATTAATTAAATGCAAGTAAGGATTTTATCATTGCAGTTTATCTTGATCAAAGAACTCTATCCCACATACCAATAGGGAATATACATAAAATTTTAATTTCTCAAATATTTTCTTCTAGATTTTTTATTTTCTTTACAAAATACTTAAAAGGTATTTTTTATGTAGTGATTATTCAAACCCAGAAATTATTTAATAAAAAGTGAATATTAAGGGAGGGAAGTTCAAACTTACAAAACGCGTCACAATTGGTCGAAACGAAATGTGACGCCGATAGTCACTTTATCGAAATTATTGGCGTCTTTATTCATACTGTGTTATTAGTTTGTGAGAAAATTTGCCATCGACTTAGGACGATGACAGAAACTCATTTTGATAAAACAAAATCGCATAATCTGCCGAAAATGGATGCATTTATGATGTCATCACATTTTGCATAAAACTCGATTTTATGACCGCAGAGATGAAAATAGTAAAACCTGCAAGGCATTTATGTGTCATGGTAAATTTTAATCCATAAAAAAAAAATTTGTCCATAAAGGTTTAAACAACACAACATATTATAACCTATACATAACCACTTGTGATTAAAATTGTTCCTAAGTGTTTTTGCACTCCAGTACCACACAAAATTTGTAATGTTTTTTAACTTCTTCCAAGATTTATATAGCAATTAAAACTGTAATCAAGTATAAAGTTACTGAAACGTTGAATAGTTAACAAACACGAGACACGGCTAATGACGTCATTGGTCCCGTCAAAAGCGCGCGCAAAATGAATGGCGTGGTGTAAACAGGGCAAATTTAGTCAGTGTTTTCAATTCCACTTTTAAAAATAGTTGACTATTTCAAGCCTTTTTATATTTTTGTTCTGTGTTATAAGAAACATAAACGATAAAATCAAGAAATAAAAACAAACATTTCATATCCCCTATTACAGTGGGACACCACAAACCATGGTTTTTTAAATTATATTCAAACATGTATATCACTGCAAACAAGGAAAACTAGAAACAAACCCATAGTCTGGCACGTTTAAGTTGATTGTTAAAGGCTATTGACGTGAGATGCCATGAGTTCAATTTCCACTGCCACCACTACGGCCACTATTACACATCCAAAAGACATTGAGCTATGAGAATTCTATCCAATACAAAGAACTTGACTGTGATTTCCAGATAATAGAAATTTGTAGAAATTGAAATAAACTGTTCAATTTTGTTACATGAAATACACATCAACGATTACAAATGTTTACAAAAAAATTGTTACAGGAGAGTCATCAACTTGACGTCAATCTTTTTGTTTAGTATGTAGATTACAAAGTGTTTTAGTGTTTACTTTCTGTGTTCTAACAGTAAAACCTCTGTATTAATACAGATGTTTGACTTACCCGTTTAGACAGAGCAATCGTGCGGTAAGTGCGGGGCGAGATCGCGTCCTCTGTTTGCCGCGGTTAACGCGCTCATAATTATAATACATGTTATATCTCAGATGTTCTTACATTTAAATTGTGAATATATTCTCACAATTCGATTAAACAATGATTGTCTAGATTTTTATTCGGTATTATCCGACAAGCTAGGGCTAATTGTCGGTAGCCAATTTGTCTACAGTATAGAAGAGTTTGTCGTTGGTTCAACCAAGTTGTCTGAAGAAACGTATTGTATTCAGGACATCAATAATATTTAAAAAAAATATAACGTTGTCATGAAAAACAAAATTGTTATGGCGTCAAATAACGTTGATAATAATGCCTCTACGACAAATTAAACTCAAAGTATATAATCGTAAATGCGGGCCTACAATATAAAGGTTGACCAATTTGGAGGGTTACAAGTACCTCCTGAGGACTTCATCGATTATTGTCGATTATGAGACATTCATCGACGACGGTTTCCGCAATAATATGGCAAGCCGTGTTTCTATGTGCCCAGTGAATATTTTATCAAAGTTTTTATAAGAATGTGGATACACTACACATAAAAATTCGAAAATCGAATATATAGAGCAAATAAAAAAGTTGTCGTGAGCCGTGGCTCATTCGTAGTCAATATGCCTGAACCATTTTCAAAGGCTACATTTGTATTGTTCAGTATAATGATTCCGATAATGATAACATATTGTAAATAAATAAAATAATAAAGCAAATATTGTTTGTTTGGGACAACCCTAGATTATTTACATCTTTTCGCCGTGGTCTAGACGTTGTCGGTGTTTCTTGCAAGATTAAAGTAATCCTAATGTAGTTTGTCCTTATACTGGGCTTATATTTAAGTAAATGAGACTTATGCTTTAATAATAAAATGTTAAAATATTATTACATTTCATAATAGATAAAAAAAATCTTTATCAGTCAAGACATATAGTAAAATCGTAACTGGTTACTGTTTGTACGTTCAAGATATATAAGAAAAACTATTATAGGGCTTCATGAACACAACAAAACCGAAAACAATTATTTTTTTAATTTTTGTCTGTATGCTTGTACATGCTAAACTCAGAAACAACGCAACCGATTTTATGGCGGTTTTCAGAAATGTATTCAGTAATGGTTTGCTCCACTTAACAATTAGTGTTCGTTTCATTTTAATCGGTTGACAAATAAATATGTTATACCAGACAAGACCATCGAACTAATAAAATATCTTTACGTGGGTTCCTCTTGCCGAGTGGTACACAACGGCCAATTGTCGGATCCGATCCCGGTGTCGGCTGGAGTGAAGCAGGGATGCTTGCTGTCTCCGTTGCTGTTCTTTATAGTGTTGGACGATGTGATAAAGTGGGTGACAGGGAAGGAATGACGCAGTTTGCCTTAGGCCAACAAAAAGGTTTTAGGAGACATAGACTGCGCAGACGACTTGTGCCTAATGGCTACTTCACGAAACATACTCCAATCTAAGACCGACGACCTCACCCACTTTGAAGCTGGGGAAGGCATGCACATAGTTTATACGCAAGCCTTCACGCACAAAAGAAATGCGCCTAAACACCTCAGGTGTAGTGACTCACCAATTTATGTGAGCAAGTGCAAACGTGATAGATTTTTCGAAAGGTAAGGAAACTGATTTTGAAGTACGAATAAACAAAGATCGGTTTGTCTAAGCGCAGCTAAAACTGGTTTGGTCGTTGCTGTATATAGGTACTCTTAAGATTTATTCACTTGTATTTCTAGGCTACTTAGCTCAATTCACAAACTGGTTTTTTATTGAAGATATAATAGTCGTCATCAACAATAACATGCCACATGAAGATCAGATACTTCAACATGAACATATGATCAGTTCGTATGGGTGTGAGACATGGTTAGTCAACAAGGAGGTCACCGCCAGGATACAGACATTCATCAAGAAATGCCTAAGGCATACACTGGGTATTTTAGGGGCCACAAGCCATCACTAATTCAAAATTGTGGGTGCTGACCGATCAGAAACCAATAGGAGAGGAAATTCTGATTAGTGAGAGGCGTTGGATTGATCATGTATTGCGGAGAGGTGACAACATATTTCGAAACTGAGCTTAAAGTGGCATACGGACGGCAAAAGAAAACACATAGAAAGGCTGCAAATATTGGCTACAGCTGAACTAATCTCGAAGTTGCTGCTCAAGACTGTGAGAAATGGACGTCCCTTCTGAGAGCCCTATGAGAATTTAAAAAATCACAACAATAACTGACATATATGCAGGTAAAGCTGTAGGCAAAAGTTAGTGGAACATATAATTTTGGTGTAGCAATAATAATTCATATCTTCAGTAAACAATAAACTTCATTAATATTGATGCAGTAAAACTAAACTCTACTTACTTTCCATAGTTTTGTTCTCTGTCCTGTTTGTCAGCATACATAAATAATTTCAAAGCATAATTCTCAAGATGTGCTTGGGCTGCAACTTCATTGGTTATTGCATCATTATCCTTGTTAATTTTTTTGCATTCTTCTAACCAGTCCATTAAAGCTGAAATTTTATTTAATAGACAATTAGTGAAAAAGTATTGTTCTTATTATTTGACCAAAACTTCCCTTGCTTATATTTATAATTTTACTTCTCTTGCCTGTAATATTCTAAATGCATACTGAAAATAGTCATTTTATTTTCATCATCATGGTTAGTTCTGATATAGATGCTAACTTCTAAACCAGAGGACATGGATTTGTGTACCAAGATAAATATGTAATAATCTAATACAAAAGTATCATCATCAGCAGTTTGGCTACTAAAACACAGGCACTGCTCATTTTAGAATCAGTCGATTGTGAGGAAGATAAATATAGTAATTATTGTAAAAATAAAATTAATCATACTGTGGCTTTTTAAATGAGGGATGCATAAATACATATTATAAAAGCTAATGTCTTAGAGTGATGTCAAATCTGCACTATTCTATCTATGAACAAAATTCGTAATGAATGAGCTATTTTACGTAAATGTGTGAGTGTTATCATTAAGTTTTTACCTATTAAAAGCGCAGATTCTTCCCGAGTTTTCTTTGTAGTGAGTTTTAAACCCGTTTGTAAGGCATGAAGTCTACACCAATAGGCCACTACAGGGTCTCTATTATCATGTTCTGCAGCAGTCTTTAAGTAATGCTGTATAGATTTTAAGCTTGGTGGACACTCGGGGAAAGACATAGTGAGAAAACTGAAATATAAAATAACATAACACTGTCATTGAAGCCTCGCCTATAACACGAATGCTCAAGATGAATCAGTCTATAAATACGTTTAAACATAATTACCTAATTACATTAGACAGAAAAGTTTAATAAGAAAGGAAGATATATTAATATGCGTTCACGAACACAGTTGTTTTAACTTTTTATAATAATTTATTACAAATAAATAAATTCCGTGACGGACACAATTTTATTAATATCAATTCGCTCAATGTCAGACGTGTTAGAGTTGACACGTTTCGAACTTCATTCGAGTCGATTTAAGTTATTCAAGTCTTCGCAGCTTCGCTGGCTCGACTTCTAGGGAAAAATATTTTCTCTGGATCTTTGTTGGTTCAATGATATCGACTAAAAGAAGTTGAAAAATCTATGTTACAGCATAATAAATCTATTGCATAGAAATCACATATTTTATTACAGATTGTTTATAGTAGAACTAGAAGGGAAAAACTTCAAAAGAAAAGCTAGTTTCAAAATATTGGAATCGAATTATTATGACCGAACCAAACTATTCAGTGTATGGTATGCGGCAGTCCAGTAGACACAGGGTTAAAAAAATGACAAATACAATTGTCAAACAAGCGAAGTGTTGAAGAATGAATTTTACCATTCTGTTTTTACATTAAAACAACAAATATTCGCCTTTTGGACAGTTTTGCATTGTAATTTTTAAAATGCCATCAAAGCAGAGAAAAATTGCTATGATGGGATACCGTTCTGTGGGTAAAGATATCGTTTCCAAATGTTGTGCGCGTTATTTAATGTAAGTGACGTTATATTAATTATTATAAAATGATTTCAGGAAAGTCTTCTTTAATCATACAGTTTGTAGAAGGACAGTTTGTTGACTCCTATGATCCTACGATCGAAAACAGTAAGTATTCATTACAGAGCTTTTGATAAGAAACCCATAACTTGTCACATTGTGATTGAGCTTTCAACTCGTACCCCACATCCACACGTTCTATTCCGTACCAAGATTGCTCGTAATAAATTTAGTGACTGGGCAATAATTACCCTGTTTGTTAGATATTGAACTACTATTAATGTACGCTTTGTTGTTATTTGGAATTATTTAGTATTGATTTTGTTTGTATTTTTCCATTAATACATAACCACTAACTGCTGTTTATTTCCTCCAAAGCATTTACAAAATTTATCAGACTGAATTCTACTGAGTATGAAGTTAAGTTGGTCGATACTGCTGGTCAGGATGAATACAGCATATTCCCATTACAATACAGCATGGATTTTCATGGCTATGTTTTGGTGTACTCTATAACATCCAGCAAAAGTTTTCAAATAGTACAAATTATTTATGATAAACTTCTGGACATGGTCGGTAAAATCCAGTGAGTATCTAAGATTGTTTGGAAAAGTTTATATACTGTTGAGTTCTATAAGTTTTGATAATGGTTTTGGTTTCAGTGTACCTATAGTATTAGTTGGAAACAAAACAGATCTTCATCTTGAAAGAAAAATTAGTACTGATGAGGGCAAAAGACTTGCTGAAAGATGGCGGGCTGCATTTGTTGAAACCAGTGCTAAACGTAATGAGGTATGTTTACTTTCATTTGCAATTTATTCGGCTTTCACTTTCATGAATAATATGTTTAATACAGTTTCTTGACTTTACAACAAAAAAACTAATGTAATATTAAGGTAGATTAGGATTAATTAGCTTGTAAAGTTTAGATGCCTATAAAGTGTACTGAGTAGTTATTATTATTTTTCAATAATTTTCTGATTATGTTCTGTCATTTAAGAGTTTATAGGTTATCTCTGCTGTTTAGTAAAGTTACAATAATTGTATACCATGTTGTAAAAATAATTGTCTGTGTAGATGGTAAAATAAAGTTGAGTAAAGTTATTTAGATAATATTGATAACTGCATTAGTACTGGTTGAAATGAGTGCTTAGTTCTAAGGTCTCTGAATAAACTTTCCTTTTAAGCACCATCTGTATTTTTGATAATTTTTAACTTTACTTCCTAATTTTTTTGACAAGTAGAATAGTATGACAGGAATTTCTAACATATTTATTTAATTTATTCCAGTCTGTGACGGACATGTTCCATGCTATACTATCAGAAATTGAGCGATCAGATGGACACATACAAGACAAGAATGGATGTGTAATTTCTTAATGAAGGTTTTGTTTGATGATTGCTTCTTACTTAAGTTAAAGTGATTTAAATGTAGTGTTTGTATGAGCACACCAAGCTGAATGCTGTGGCCGTGATAATTAAATCATGTTTGTCTATGTTTGAATGATACAATGATATAAATAATTGACTATGATACAAAGTATGTACATTGTAACATGGGGACTTACTTACATTTCAATCAACACAGTAGATATGGTGTTTTGGGCTCCTGTTTCTACGGCATGTGGCATTTAACTTCATATTATTACTGTTATTAGTTATAACACTTTAATAAGTACAAAGCCACATCCTGTTGATATATATATATATACTTATTTTATTCATTTTTGTTAAGATGTTTTGTAAATTTTTTCTACATATAAACCACCAAAAATTATGTATGTTAAGTATTTTACATAGGCACTAAGCAGCAACTATAAATATTGTAAAAATGTCAATGTAGAGATTGTTTTGACCAATATAGTGTGCGAATGTGTGTGTTCAATTTAGAAATATATAGTTGGTAGTGTGGAAATGTCGGGAAAATGTACATCATTATGGTAAGACAATCTCTGTAAATCTATTATTTTACTATAAAAAGTATAACAGTTACACTATTTTACATAGCAACATATTGTTGCTCAAATTTACATAACACAAAAATGATTGTCATTCTCCTGGTTCAAGTAAATTTTTCCATATCAGTCCCAGTAAGTGTAAAGTTCCTTTAAAAATTAACTGCAGCAAATACTCTGGGCCTCACAAAAGATATGTTTGATGGCGTATATGTTATTGTTTTCGGGTATTATATATAAAATCTGTTTTTGTTTATTGTTTTTTTTGTATAAATAGTATTAAGTGGTCCTTACGACCTATTTATTGGTTATTGTTAGTTCATTAATTTGTGTGCAGTTGCATTTAGTATGCTGTTAGTTAATATTTATAAATACTATGATGACAGGATTAGTTGTGGTTCTATTGTATTGTCATGGTCAGCTCGGCAAAGCTTTCATGCACTATAAACATATGACTCCAATTAAACTGACTACTGGATGAGTGGAAATGTGTCATTTCAACTAGGATTTAAACTAGTACAGTGCAGTATATGTTATGCATATAGTAAAACTAGTCTCAGTCCCTTTGGTCAGAACGACGTTAGCTTCAGGGCACTGATACTTTGTTTTTGTTATACTAAGTCACATGGTATTTAAAGTCATATTCCAATTTTTGCTTTTAAGCTGTTAGCATCGTGCACAAAACCTCACTTCAACCAGTAATCCAGTGCAGATATTATGTCATTTTTAACATGCCATCAGACCCTTTAGAAGATAATAAAGAAAGGGTGGTTTCCTGGGATCAGGTAGCCAGAAAGAATTTAACTATTTGTCTTAGACCGGGCCTGGCTGAGGCTGGCTTTGTAAGTTAGTAGACGGGCTCGTACGGAGCATGGGTTAAACACGCGATTTTTTTTTTTACCTTTATTTATTTAGAGACTTTTATTACATGGTAATGTTAGTCCCATCATCACTTGCGATTTAAAAAGATATATAATTACGCTTTTCGTGTCCTTTTTCCGAAAGAGGTAGAATTATTTTATTTTAAACTACTCTAGATTCTTCTCATTGATTTCGTTTCGGGACACTTTCATTTTCTTACTTAGTTGAATTTCTTTTGAAAAGTAATTGCCATACCTAATATTAAAAGCTTTGAAAAATGTACATTATTGTACTTCTTTCAAACATGTTTAGGTACTATTTATTTTAAAGGTAGGTATTTATAATTATTTACAATACCGCTTAAACACTGCATAACTATATAACTGTTTTCATTTTTTTTTTTACGTTCGAACTTTTAACATGTAGTTATATTAAAAATAATATCGACTTCAACAAACTAAACAAATAATAAGCTTACATAGTAAATTCTACAACCTATCAGTTGTTATACATTAATAATTATTGAATATTACACTTCTTTATATGAGATTTCCATGTATCATATATATGTACATTCGTTTTTGAGTTAGAAAAGCGGTAATTGTAAGGACTAAGTCAGTAATTTTAAAGTGTTTCCAAGAATAAATAATTAAACATTGTAATAAATCAGTGATGCACTGAAAAATGTCTTGTTTACTTCCATTTGATTAGTGTTTCATTTTGACGCAAGTTACTTCATCAAAGAACCTAGAGTAAGTTGACGTCCCACCAAGTCGCTCTCCAGCTCATTTGCCATCTCATTGGCCAACTCAATTGGTTAGGGCCAGTCCCAACTCCGGACGTATATACATATTTTTCCGTGCGGGAGTGTGTATACGTCCTAGAACTATTATTGTTTCACATGTTTATTATGAGTTAAGTATATTTATTGACACCGGTAGGTTTATGTTGTACAATGTGTAAATTATTTAACATATCCCATCTTCGACTAAATCAAACCTAATAGTTATACTAACTGACTGGCACTGACATGTCAATACCAAAATTAGTTAAATCTATCCATTCATTCTTGACTTGTAGCGAGACTAACAACAAACAATTATTTCTTTAGGGTTCTGTAACCAAACAGTAAAAACCCCATTAGCGAGACTGCACTCGGATCAGCCTGGATCTCGGTCTCATGTTAATCGAAAATCTAAATCGGCCTAATCATTTCAGAGCTTTAGTAAGACTAACGAACATTAATTCATTTTTAAACGATTTAAAAAATGAAGGTGGTTCTTGATTGTATTTTCACGCATATATATTAACAACTATACATAAATAAAACCTTTTAATATTTTTATGTAACAGAAGGCAATAGTCCAAGGCGTGTGTATGTGGACCGAGGGACCATTTTGAATTTTTTGCGAAACGATATAGTAGTTTTAGTTAAAAATAGTAATATAGGGCCCTTAGTTCAGTAACGACTCTACGAAAGAATTTGAAAAAAATGCAATTTTCTGCAGAAATACTCAATAACTTAACTAATTCACAGAGGTATTTAACAAAATTATTCTAAAGTTTTAGTTACGTATTTCTTCATATAACTGCATTTTTTGCAGATTCCTCAGTACTGACGTTACTGGAGTGAGGGCTCTATATTATGCCGCGATAAATCCTTAATGTCGTATTCTACAGTTTTGGGATTTACTTAAAATTTAAGCATCGACCTAGAGGTAGATAATACTTTCTGAGATTTAGGCTATGGCATTTTTTGAAAGCATCTGAACTGAGGGCCCATGTTATTTATGACCCTTTGCTTTAGGTTTTTACTATTTTTAACTAATTTTTATTCGAGTCTTATATAGTTTCGCAAAAAAAAAATGGGCCCTCGGTTCAGATGCCCACGTGCAAGGCTACTATAAACACTTTAAACAACATTGGAAAACAATTTATAATGTCTCGTCTGAAAAATGACAGATTTCGAAATTGTAATTTTATCTTACTGAAGGTGCGCTATTCTTTAGTATAAATTTATTTTTCATATGCTTAGTTCGAAATAGCGCCGAATATAAATTGTGTAAAGAATACTAATTAAGCACAAAGAACGTACCTACACACATTTTAGGCAATTTTTACTGAGTTAAATAATAAATGTATACTAGTTGTTTAGGTATAATAAAGTCATCGGCTTCGTGTACTTTAAAATATAACTTGTTATATACGATCAACAAAATGACTTCATCGCTATCGTTTTCTTTACGTGAAACACCAGCCCTTTAGGTTTATTACTAGTTTATGACCATACTACACTAATGGTAGAGCAAACTAAGGTTACATTCGGGAGAAAAACATGAAGAGTTCGTAGAGTTATTAGTATAATACATTATATCATGTGAATGTATGAAATGAAATATCTGAAATCTTTCAAAAGAGCTAAACCATATTTATCTGAGTGCATAGTCTAAAATCAGGTTTAAAATTTGGAAATGAAAAATATCAGCTCTTGATAAAAATGCCAGGATAAGTGCTGAAGCTGAGAGATATATTTGAATATATCTCTGATTTTTTTAAATAATAAATTAGAAACTTCTTTTACATGGGCTTCTGATTCAAACTAGGTTGAGAATGTACTATGGTGACCAGAGTACTGATCTTAATAATTGGATATTTTAACACATACATCATCATCATGAACAGCCTTTAATAGTCCATTGCTGGATAAGCCAAGCCTGAACTGAATGTGTACGAAAGCTATATTTCAATTCAATAAATCCTTTATTCTGTGTTAGAGAGATTATAGTTTTTTGATATCGATATTTCGGCATAGGCTTCCTCCAGCGACTTAGATCCCCGAACTTCTTTATCTCCTTCAAGCACCAATATCTTTTCCACTTAATTGCGATTCTCATGCTGATTTCTTTTACCATTTGGTTTCTAAAGGAGACAACTTGTCCAAGGTTACTCTCTTACAAGGTTGCACTAAAGGTTCGTTGTGCATGCCAATGCTGAACTCAGTACTGTTCCTTATTACTTTAGTTTTTGGTGTGCATTTTAAGTTTGAATTTAGATTTTTTAGTCAATCTTCAACATTAATCGAGGATTATACGACATACTGAAGTATTGACCTCATATTTCTGCAAAACAGTGCACTAACGAAATAGTTTCTTTTGCCAATATGTTGATGTCATATTATAATATAATAAAGTAGGCTCATATTTTATTTTTCTAGGGATTAAAGATCTTAAATGAGATTAAAACGGTACGTTTTAAGCTCATTTCATATTTAGATTATGTAGGTCTAATTTCGTTATACTTGGTTTAGCAATTCGTTACCATAATCTTTTTAAGTAGGTAGCATGTAATGTTCTACCAATATTATTCTGTACAAATATTAACACGTTTAAAAGGGATATCTTGATTTTTAGAGCTATTACGGATATTTTTCTTTACAATCACAATACGTGAGGTTTTAACCCACAAAACTCGGCGTTGAAAGCGGCGACCGCTTAAACCATTAGGCTATCCTTGCAGTCAAAAGACTATGTCTTATAGTAAAAAAAAATTTAAGTTTGGACGGGCTTTTATTTTTAATATAATGTGGCTGGTTGGTAATGTGTTTATTTATGTTGGCTGCTAAGTAGGTTTTAATTTATGAGAATATAGACATGTTATTTCTAACAATTATGTATTGTAACTCACGAATTTAATTGTAATTATGTAATTAGCCTAATTTTTATATAAACGCATAATTAGAATATTTTTTAAATGTAAATACATCAGTGTTTAGCTATGCATGTACCTAAGTAAAGTATAGACATGCATTCTCAAGGGTTCCTGATATAACATAGAGCCAGATTACCTAAGTGAAACATTAAATAAAAAGCTTCTGTAACATCAAGGTGCTATGAAGAGAACTAAGTAACTTTTTGTATCTTACTTACTCAACAGCTTGTTTTAAATATATCATAAATAATGATTTGTTTTTCAAAGCTTAGGTTACATAGCACTATTGGTTTTAATGTGTTCTCGAAACTAATCTATATATTTAATATTTACTTCGAGTTTACAAATAAACATTAGTTTTAAATATGTGTATAAAGTATATTCAACTTGCGAATTGTTTTTCTTTTGATTTTGTTTTAATTCAGTTCAATGAGTTCAATCCTACCTACTGTTGTTTTGATAAAACTACAAGCATTGTTTTGTTCATACTTTCAAGTAGACTTCATAAATTCTTCTTAGCTAATGGGGCTTAATGGCAATGAATAAACCACTTCTATGTTTGACAATTATAAAAAAAAATGTATCTGCTTTATTTTAAGTGATATAATTAAATATTGTATTTTTAATGCTTCTATTTTTTTTTTGTAGTTTTTGAAAGATGTGAACAAGCATAAGATTTTTTTGTTGTTTCCACTAATAAATTTCCTCAGCACTGTTTTTCATCTAACTTATGGTTATTGTGTAAATTGAATATCTACTTCCAATTAATGTATATCGATGTTATAATATTTCACATGATCATCTCTACATTTTTGGGCTTTGCATAGACCCGAGAATAGAGAGATTAGTATTGTCATGCTAGTTGTCATCATAGCCGCTTAAGCCACATTAACACTCATAATAAGGTTTTTGGACACTTAGTTGTAAATCGACTATGGTCTAGATTCTACATTCATCTAGAAATCCTAGTACATATACCAATTTGATATATATATATATATTCATTAAGAGAATTTGTTATTTATTAACCATTCGCAAAAAAAATCCACCAGGCTTATATTTTTTATATAATTTGGAATTTTACCAGCTTTTTTACGTACGTACTTACTACTTATATAACAATTCTGAAGCTCTGTAATGTATATTATAAATAAGCTTGAAGAACATAACGGCCATGTTCGATATTGTGCAAATTCAGTTAGAGCGTAATAGTCTAGATAGGTACTCCTCATTTGTAAATTAACGATTGAATTTCGATATAAATGACTGCCACCACTGTGATTGCGTTTTTTTTCTCTGTGCCTATCCGTCCTTTGAATTTGATTTAAATACCTGTGATGGGGTTAGGATAAGTTTATACCTCGTTTCCGTAATACAAAGACTTCTCATAAGGTAGTGGGATGGTCTCGCTTATTTGTTAACTTTTATTTTGTTTTGTAAGGTGTAGTGCCTCTTTAAAATCTGCTCCTCGTGATAGCTTACACCGGGATCTGTGGAGGCTAAAACCTAGCACAAAACCGTATAGTTCAGGAAATCGGAAGTTAGAATTGTATCGACATAGGGGCGTTGGTTTTTAACTTCCACATGGGATTTGAAAGATAGATATTGTCGAGGAGGCACCTTCAATCTTTTACCAAGAGTAAACTTAATCCTGCTTTTTACCACTGTGTCCGCAGCTTTTAACGCTTTTCTAGCTGTAGCAGTTTCTGACGCACCATTAGCGCATTCGTAACACATCTAATGTTGAAAAAAGCTGCTAAAGAGAGTTTATAAAAAAAAAACAAAAGACAATAATTTAACGGTTCCTTCATGAAACTATACAGATAATGTTGAAATATCTGTCGTCATTCGAGTTTCTCACTATTCTGTTTCATTTCGTAGAACTTAGATCATTTAATTTTTCATTCTTTTTTTTATTTACTTATATAGGGGGCAAACCAGCAGCCGCATCGCCTGATTGTAAGCGATTTCCACGGCCCATGGACCCCCGCTTCGCTAGAGGCACAAGTGCATTGTTGACCTTTTAATAAGGACGACGCTCTTTTCTTGAAGGTCGTATTGGAACTATGGAATGAACTGTAGCCTGCGTTTTCCCTGGACTAATACGATCTTCATTCTGTTTCTGAACGATTGGCTTGGTTCAATGTCACTTTGACAGTAAAGTAGTCAACAAATTATTGTGAAAATGGCGACTACCGGAGTTGGTTTTCGATGGTTAGATATTTTAGAAAAGGAATTTGATAAAGCATGTCTCGAATTAGATACCTCTTTAAGTAAGTAGCATTTTCTTCTAGTATTCCAATAAAATAGTTTATAACTTCATTATACCTTGCGATATACGCAACTGCAAATATACTGCAATTGCTCTTCAGTTTTTGAAAATAAATGTACATTAGTCACAATTAAATAAGTTTATTATGGATCTTAAAAAAAATAAATGATAAATTATTGCTTTGCCATTACTGATGATGAGTATGAATATAATTTTATGCACTTTGTCTGAGGTTTTTAAAGAGTAAATCAGATCGAAGTCTGCTTCACTGTTCTATGTTGTTTTAGGTTCTTGTATTATTATTATTACAGTATTATGTTCTCAATATTACTATAAAAATTTCTTAACTAATGACGTGTGTTATGCTTATGTTGAACAATTTACTATGTTAGGTAAACAAGGTGTTTAGCCTGTTGTGAGAAATGGTCAAAACGTGTGCCTCTAAATTTATTTTGGATGCATGAAAATATTCACGGGAGAGCCTTATCTCCAGCAGAAAACTATTAAAAGCTGGTGGTGATTGAAAAATGTTGATTCTTGGCTGGTGGTTTAAATAATTTGTTATTGAATTACAGCGGAGCTGGAGACAGAGGAACCAGAAGTAGTTTTTGGTGCTCGACAGAAGATTGCCACACTCAGCTCATGCTTTGCACAACTCACACACAAAGCACTCACTATATTCCAGAATAGTGCCAAAATTGAGGTATGTTTATTTTTATAATATGTAGTAGTCTATTAGATTTTATTAGAAGTTTTATTAAAATTCAAACTAACATATGTATAACAATCAAAGTTGATCAGCCCTCTTGCTGTTTAACCATAATATGCTGCTTACTGTTTGCTAGGCATAAACTAAAATATGTCAATATATGTTGGTTATTTGGTTTGCATAACCATCATACAGTGATTCTTATTCAAGCACAAATACCTACATCTATAGATTAAATAGTGTTTTTGTTTTTTCTCTGTAGAGTAGGATAGTGCATAAATTTTTATTTCATTAATAGAATAATACTTATGATAATTTATTTAAAATTTTGGTAATTTATTTAAAAAGTGTAATTTATGTGTTATTATAGTAAAAAGCTAGTGCATGTAAATATATTAATCTACAAGAAAGTCGTAAAAAGTATTGACTGATTAAATTTACTCTTATAAGAACTAATTTTGGAGTTTTCACACAAAGAGGCTTATCTGTAATACCAAATGACTAAAATGTAAAACAATAATTGAGACAAATAAAAAATAAAATAGGAACAAGCATATTAATATTTTCTGAAGTTTATGAAAAGATAATGGATTAAAGTAAAATACTTTGACATAGACAGCAGTTGAATGGTTGGTTGACTGCCTTGGTGGTGCAGTAGTAGCCTATAATACTACTGTGCTTGATGTCTCAGATTCGATTCCACTGTTGCACCAAATGTTTATATGACCTGCAAATTTTTGCTATGGATTTTGGGTCTTTTCTATGTATTGTATGTATTTATTTACAAAAAAAGAATATATGTATGTATATTAATCATCCAGTATCCATAATATAAGCTCTGTGTGTTGATACTAGATGGCATTGTGTGTTAGATCTCTGAAATATTTATTTATTTAATGCTGACAATAATGACAATTATAAAAACACTGCAGAAGAGATAAATAGAGCCCAACTATATTAATAAACATATCAGTAACAAACTTCAACACACTATTTTTTTGTTAACTTCTTTTTCTTTATACCATAGTCTGAAAAAAAACAGTTTTCTTACATAATATAATCAATCATGGCAGTTGAATATCATCTTCTCTCTTGTGTTGCTCTTGGCAAAGCAGTTGTAGTCACATGGAGATGTCTACGTTGGTTGCTGGGGAGAATAAAGTCCGTCTTATAATTTCCCGCAATCTCTCCCTGACGGGAGACTGTCGAATATAGTCGGATACGCGGCTTCCGAGTGTGAATTTCACCTTATCGATTCAGCGCGATCATAGAGCGCTGCTGAGTCTGAAGTCTGGTCAGTTCTAACTTTCCCTGCACTACCAGTGGCTCCATAGAGTCGTTTATTCCATCTAAAGTCATGGCCAAAGTAATGGAGTGTGTGACTGTGCTATGATAGACACAAATATATTGTAGGAATGTACAAATTGCAAATTTATTCTAAATTGAATTAAGAAATCATTTGAAATTCCTGGCCACTACAGGCATTGGTTGTTTCCTTTGCAAATTAATAAAGTGTGTTGAGTATCTTTATTATTGCAGTTGAGTGAACACTTTAGGAATTAGATAAAGAAAATTGAGAGTATGTTGGAAAGAAAATTATATAAGAAGTAAGGGCACTGCATTTAGCAGAGAAACTAATCATGTAGTCAGTTTCACATATCCACTGAAAGGAAGAGATGATTATTGTGAAGTCTGGGAACGAGAAATATAGTCAAAGTCCTTTCGAATTAATGAATCAGTGACACTTCGATTAAGCCACGCCTCCCGATTATTCAGGATCTAAACAATTGACTACCTCTGTGGCGCAGTAGTAGCGTATGCGACTGCTGTTCATGAGGTCTCGGGCTCGAATCCTGGGTCGGATCAAATGTTTGTATGTTCTGCAAAAATTTGTTTCGGAGTTTGGATGTTTTCTATGTATAATATGTATGTATTTACAAAAGAAAAGTATTTATGTATTCATATCAGTTGTCTACTACCCATAATTCAAGCTCTGCTTAGTTTGGGACTAGATGGCGTTGTGTGTTAGATGTCCAAAATATTTATTTATTAATTAAAAATAATTGGTGAAGGTTTACCTTGGAATATTCAAAATTTTAAAATAAAACAATTATAATTATAGTAATTATATATTATTTTACATGCTTATCTTTAATTTGAAGTGTCTCTTATCGTAGGACCACGGTCATAGGGGTGTTTGTGCAGATGTCTTCGATGTGTGGGACGTACGGTTGTAGTCTTAGTTTTTCTTCTGAAGCCCCCACCTAGAATCGCTCTATCCTCGCCGATAATATCCCCCCCTCCATCGTCATCGTGAAAATAGCTGGCGTCGTCATCATCCGAATCGTAATATTCTTTAGATTCCCTGTCTGACTCGCGGCTGTAATCATAAAATATGCTAAATAAAATATTTATTTTACATTTTACATATGTTGATACTACATGTTGATATTTCAATTGTGGCACTTCCCAATACCTTTAGTTTTAAGACATTTAAGAATAATATGTTTGTTATCATACAATGTCTAAAAATTCGTGAAAAAATCTAGTCAATCTGAATATATCACTAACGAGTACGTTGCATCACAACTTATGTGTATGAATGTTATGAGTATGTATGTGGCGATCAAGATAATTTATTAGTTCAAAACAACGCTTACTCGTGTACTAATTTTTGCATTAATTTAATGGCTTCAGCCGATATGTCAGACACTGGTAGCGGTTCCTCAGCTCCGATCCTCATTTGTGCCTCCAAACGTTGCAAAGCATCATCAGCTCGGTCCGTCAGCGAAATGAATTTTTCTGTCAATTGACGCAATTCATTCTCCTTTAGAATTGTATGCGATGTATTTCGAAAAGCACTTTCTAGACGACGACAAGTAACATCAGTCTGAAATCATAAATAAAAATTATTCAAGTTAGACTTGGTCAGTTGCATAATAAATATTTATACAAACCACATTAATAAAAAGTTTGTCGGGATAACGCACCTGCGAATTTAAAACCTTTGCGACCTTACCGTCATGTCTATTAATGTTATCTTGTATCCTGTGCAACTCATGGAATGTGGAAGTCTTCCTGAAAGAAATTATAGCTTTATTATTATCTTTTGCTAAAATATAAGTTTATTTATACAAGAATTACATTATTGTCGCTAGTCACTTTTACAATTACAATACAATTTGCCGCTCATATTAGATTTATACACACGTGATTTACACACATTTTAAGAAGCGATTCAATAAGTTTTTCTAATACATCCGCTACTGGCTGAGGATCGTCCCGCTGCACTTGCTGACACGAATCGATGAAACTTTTTTGAGCATCTAAAAGCTCTTGCATCTGAAATGGTAACATAAATCATTAATGATGGTAAAATAAAAGAACATTAGTAGACACACTAAATACGTACATATTACCTATGATGCACATCTACCTGTTGCATTTAGCAGTTACTTCAAAGCATATCAAAAGTTATACATCTGATCGTACGTAATAATTTTATAAAAAAACTTTTCTATTTGTCTGTATAACGCGTTTAGAAATTATATGTAACAGTAATTGTTTGTAACTTATGAACAACTTAATAATTACCTTTTGATCAATTTTGTTTGTGTTCTCGTTGAATCGCTTGGTAAACATTATATCTAAGTCGTTCGAATTCACCCTCGCGTCTCTCTGGCGCCTGGCTAAAGTTCGCAGTCCGTCTGCTAGCTCTCTTCTCGTCACATTCACTATAGACAGACCGTCTCTCATGAGAGACTCTAGTACTAAGCTTCGGTGCCATGTGTCAGCGTATGCGCCATTCACCTGTGAAAATATCGTACATTTATTAAACAAAATACAAAACGTCTATATTGTTTTAAATTAATTTGTAGATTACTGCATAAAGACATGATGAAACAAGATCATTAAATTAGTTTTATTCGAAATGTTGGCTTACAAACACTTAGCCTTATACCTTAATTAATTAAAAGTTAATTTGTTATTTGATAATTAATTTATTTATTCACTTCACATGTCATCAGCATTTAACAGTCCACTGTCCAGCAGGACACAAGTGTCGCCTTTGAAAATAGGTTTTTGCCTACTATACCTACCTCTCTGGCCGGATGGGTTTGGTATAGGTTTCAAGTTTTTCGCCTTATTGCAGTGAAGTTATAATAGTATTAGTATTTATCACGCTTTTAAATTATTATTTTACTTACTACTTGCCTTAACATTACATACCTAAAATTAATTGATTGTCAAAATTAACGAAGACGAAGTTACAGATAAAATATAATATTTGAAGATATTTTTTTACGTACATAATTAAAGACAAAAACACATGCAGTACATTCCTAAAATTAAAATATAATATTTACGAAATATTATGGTCTATACATTTATATAAAAGAGCAAGGTGACTGACTAAGATACCCAGAGATCAACGCACAATCCAAACCGCTGAACCTAGAAGCCTGAAATTTTGCATGCAGGTTCTTTACATAACGTAATTTAGCACTAAGAAATGAATTTTGAAAATGCGTGGTCAAAAGGGGATGAAAATTTGTATGAAACTTTTATTCCTGTGATGGATTTACTTGAGATTTTGTAGGAGCTGCACTGTTTATTGGTATGTAGTGTAATATCTACTTCTGCGCGCTACTAATAAAACTAAAAGCTATAACTAAGAGAAGGAGTAACAACTACTGGTAGCATGGTAATCATCATAAATCAACTTGAGATTATTTGAACCCGCGATCTCGTTGGCACTCTACACGTTGGGTTATTGTCGCTTTAAATACGAGTACGTCTAGTTCAGAAGTCAACTAGCTGTTACTCGCTACTCTTGTTTCATCATGAGATAAGAATTTAAATTTAGTCAAGCTCGATTTGCACTCGAACTCGAACACTGAAAATGGCGGAAAATACGGGAAAATCAACGTCTGAAGATGTTTACCCGTTTTACTTCTCACGGTATATATAAAATAGTATATAACATTACAAATTTTGGTAAGTTAAATATGTATATAAATATTTTATAATATTAATGTCTATATCTTATTTCTTATAAGAAAGAATTTCGTCTGAAACACCCAGGTAAACAGGTTTCCACCCTTTTCCCATAAAGTTAATTGAAAATATACAACTGTGATTGATACAATCATTAATTTTGTGAGTGTTATTATATGGTGTTAAGGTAATTATTATAATGTTAAGGTAATTATTATAATATTTTTATGTGATTTTCCATGTTCTAATGAAGGAAGTCCGAAGGAAACAAAGTTGCATTGGCGTGTTAAAAAGCAAATAAACGTGAGAAACCATTCTGAGAACATGCACAAAATAAATATTATTATTTAAAGTAATAAATTAGTATTACCTTTTCTAATAATTTTTTATGTAAAAGGATATGTTGAGTTAAATTGTATGTCAAATCGGCTATTTTCATTTGACTCTTTTCTAGCTTTTCACTGCTCTCTTTTATAGAAATCTGAAACGTAAATACATATTTTAATTATAAACGTATAGAGAACTTCAGTTTACGTTAATATTTTAAATATAATATATAATAATAACACAAAAGCTGATTAAATTAAAAACTATTAGAATTACGAAAATGTCCAGTTATTGAAGTTTGTATTGATTTATTTTGAATCAGTTTGGGGGAAATACCAATATGCGATGTCCCTTTAACCAGTCATGGTAAATTTATTAAGTTTTACTAATCTAGTATAAAACTTATTACGTAATGGAGCAGTAGTTCCATTGGTTAATACTAGATGGCGTGAAGATATGTATCTAACAGTTTTTCAACTAAATTAGAAAAAAAAACAGCATCTGAATCGGTTATCTATTTGTTACATGCTTTAATTACTACTGTAATTAGTCAAACTTGATTACTTGAAATACCATACTATATGAGATTTTTTTTAATGAAATAATGGGCAGACGCGCAGACTTATCGCCTGATGGTAAGCGACTACCGCCGCACATAGACACTCGCTACACCAGAGGCGCCACAAGTGCGTTGCCGACCATGGGGGATTGGGAGGGGGATGAGGAGAAGGGTTCGGTTATGGGCCTCCGGTATCCTCACTCACTCGGAAACACAGCGCAAGCGCTGTTGCACACCGGTTTTCTGTGTTTTTCACGTTTCAGGTCGGGTCAGGAAATGGCAGAAATTTTGGTTATATTAATAAATTTAAGTTTTGTATGAAATGAAAATCTACTGCCGGACGCAGGCCACTCCTTACGAAGGAGGTTTTGGCCTACTATACTACACTGACGGGTTGGTATGGGGGTGGTTTCAAGTTTTCCTTCTCTATGGAGTGATGTTGTCTTCCGTAGTTTACTTCCTTACTTGCCTCTTATGTCACCCATGGCATAAATAGGGATGGTGACACTCCGTATCTTAAACCCATCATGACACGGAGGAATAAAACATGAAATCAATGAATCAGTTGTTTGTGGAAATCTGTCTCCCTGAGGTGTCGTCACCCAACACATAGCAAAGTGGTAAATTAAACAAACCTGCACATTAGTCTGCAGCATGTGTAATCTGTGCTCAAGCTTTTCTGCTGCTAATTGGGCTCTCTCTAATTTTAAAGTCAATGTATTTTCCACACGATCTGAAGGCAAATATATAAATTATTAGCGGCATCCTCAGTGAACGTCAACGCGTACTTTTAATTTATTCATACCATCGCTCTAAGCGGTTCCTTTAGAAGTTAATTGTTCGTTCCTTTGTTCGGCCAATTGCTTAGGAAAGTATGGTAGTAGATATTGTGAAAGTTAACTTATCATTCGTAAAAGAGGATATGACACAGTAAGACTACTTATGGCATGTCAGTGCTGGTCTCCGTCAGAAAAAAATATCTATAATTAAAACAGTTCCACTTTCGACTACAAAGAAGAATGTTTGTATTGCAAATACTTTAAAGATGTTTAGTTTCTTATTACGACGATGACTGTGAATATTAGTAGGTAACTCATTTATATTAAGAATATGAGTAACTTGCATGACTAACCGATTTTATCTTGTATGAAATCTAAGCGTCGCGCTTGTTTCTCTTGAGCTTCACTGATCGTGTCCAAAATGCGAAGACGTTCTTCAATATTGGATAAAATACTGGTTATATCCTGTGAAATCAATAAACCATTATGTTATGTCATAACAATCCTGATGTTTTATAAAAGAATTGAATTTAGATAAGAAAATCCCTGGCGACATGTTTGTAAAAATTTCTCAACTTTAGTATATAAGTTTTAAATTTTTTTTCATGATTCCTGAAATCTTAACTAGGCCAATACTTATATTCCAATTAAAAAAAGGGAAAAAAATTGCGTAACTACTTTCAAGCGAGTGAAGTCGCAGGCGAAAGCTTGCTTACTTAATTAATATTTATTTATTTTGATGTCATAGTTTATTGTATTAACTACTAAAATGAATTTAAAACATGTACATATAAATGGTTTGTTAAAACAAAAAGATCAAAACTTCAATAGATAGGGTCAATGGGTTTGCATAAAAAACTGAATAACTACTTAATTAAGCGTCTGATTTCTAAACCTAGAAGTAAACAATTGTAATCATATTTAAATAATCTTACTTCTGTTACCAGTGAAAGACTATACTTAAATCTAGATAGATAGAAAACTCTTTATTTGTACACCGTAATACAGATATAAAAGAAAGTACAGAAAATGACAAATGTATAATGTACAAAGGGCGGCCTTATTGCCGAAAGCAATCTCTTCCAGGCAACGTTAGGATGGATCAAAAAGTGTCGGAAAGGTAGTAGTTGATCTAGATATAGTCTATTTATTTTAATCCAAATTATTTACCGACTGGTGTTAATTTACCCAATGTGCCCACACGCCGCGACATCCCTAAACTGTTTGAAAATACTACACTTATTTGTCTAGTTCGCATGATATGTCCCAGCTTGTTCTATTACCGTGTTGTGTAAATGTTTGGTTGTCAAGAGGGAGGTATTTACCTTGGGGTTCTTTGTGTACGCTCGCAGGTTGTACGGCTCGGCCTGCGAGGAGCGCGCCACGCAGAGGCACGCTAGCACAGCCGCTGTTGCACTTAACATCGCCCCGTCTGTACAATAAAAGTGGAAAATTGTATCTGGTTATGAACACGAATCGTAGATATAAAAACTTATCGCTCAAAATAAAATGATGCAACTAATTTCAACCTGTTACGATAGAGGAAATATAACTTATCTAAATTCAGTGCCGTTTACGATAGAAGTTTCTTTTAGCTTTTTTGGGCAGCTTTATTCCGAATAATATATACTTTGAATATTTCTTATTAAAACAAACGAACTTTATTATATTACCTATGTAGCCGTTAGTCAAAAACCAGTTAATTAGGTGTTTTTTTAAATTTAAATGTGTCCTAATTTGAAGCTGCTAGCTAGCTAGTGTCATGCTCAATATGAGGTAACCAAGTCCTTTCGAATTACTTGTAATCACCTTCACTTATAAATTTCCATTTCCCTTCCAGACACGCAAACATTTAAGAAGTGCATCTTAGTATTTCTCAGTTATAATAGAACCCATTCCTAATCCGTCTAATTCTTTCTCGATTCCTCTTTTATCCCAGAACACAGTGAGATGAGATTCTCGACCAACAGCGAAACTACATCAGACTCGTCATTTAAACCGTCAATGTTGATAATAAAATGTCTACGAAAAAGAACGAAGATCAACGATGTCTTTTATGCCTGTCCTCCTCACAACGATTATAACTTACTATAAAATCAGTAGTTATACCAGTTGTACATTGAAAATATCAATTTTGTTAAATTTAGTACATGTGATGTAGGACAAAACATACTTTTATGCAGAAACATATCAGTGAATACTAGGTTAGTGATGTTAGGAAGAATATTAAAAACATATTTAATAACTATACTCATGTCTTGTTTATTGCGTTATGAAATCCGCGTTGCGGCAGTCGTCGTATAGTTCTACTGTTATAGGTTAGGTACGAAAATATTCAGTAACACTAAACAAACATCGTAGGACGTCTGACTTCGGGGTCATTGATATTCGTAAAGCGGGTCTTTATGGGCACGCGACTTTGCTAAAGTTAAGGAAATGTGTTCTTTTAAACGTATCGTTTAAAAATTGTTTTTTAAAAGCTTTCTAATAAATGGACGTAATTTTAAAAGTTTGTCTAATCCATTACGGTTTAATGGAAGACAGATTTTGTGCAACATAGCCATATAAGAAGTCTTAAGTGATAATCATATTTTTTGATTAGAATAGTCCCTATTGCGTAAGTGTATAATCACGTTGACATGGTTATTTGCATCAAAAAGATCAAATTCCAATTATGTATATAGAATCTAATTCCAATAACCAAACACAGCCGCAATTTTCTAAACAAATATATTTTAATGTTTTCACTGGCTCAACCATTGATGGAAATATGTGTCTGACATATTACGGGCTCAGCATCAGCAATATGCACTGCCACTTGCAAATCATTCATATGCAAATGAGCGATGCTATGTTCAACATCGATCGTAAGCTAACCAACAGCAACGGAAATATTAAAAAGGCATTTGCGCTGACTGCATATTTGATTGTCATAGTTAAATACGTCTCCATAATCGTAACTTTTGGCAAGCAACTTGATTCACAGATCATTTACAATAAAAAAGCCACACTTTGAAATGAATTCAATATGGGAATAGATGTAAACTGTGTTGTAAAAGAGTGAGACTTGTCACCATAGGATAGGACGTGATATGCAACATTTATCGCATTAAGTATATGTCTGATCAGTGGCAGGTGTGAATCCTCACCCTGTTTATGTGCATCCATTTATTTGCTCTTCAGTGTAGTTCGTAGACCTCTGTCTGTCAGATTATCATTGTCTAACAACACTCACAGTCGTCTGAGGTCAACCTTTCATCAGCCCTGCGCTCGCATTCAGCATGTGGTTACGTAATCATAATATGTAGCCTTGTTATAACGTCAGATTTATTTATTCATGCCGATGTTATCTGTAAGATAGATAGAATTATCCGAACAACAACTGAGAGTGAAAACTTCTTTTGAAGTTTTAATTGGTATTTGTCTGTACTTGCTTATTAATTTCCATTGGACATAGAATTATTCTATATATAAAAAAAACAATTACTTGAAATTTTTACCGGACTGCAAAAGAAGGAGGGGTTATGTTTTTCGAGTGTATGTGTTATGTATAATTCCTTGGCACGCCCTAGAGCCTAAACGGCTTGTCGTATTTTTATGTGAGTGGTGTCTATATTATATGATAGATTCTTCTTAGTCGTGAGAATGACACTGGGTACATCAAAATTAAAAAAAAAGAACATATAAAATATTTGAAATAATCTTTTTAGTTCTTTCTATCTTTTCAGTTCTTCAACGAATTCAATAAAGATGCAAATATTGATGCAGTCGGATATTGTTTTTAAATAATTCGTTTTTATGTGAAATTAGAAGCCTTTTTACAGATTTCTGCATTCCAGCAGTTTCGCTGTTTTTAATAATTACTCAGTAAAGTAATAGTTACAAAAAACTAAATCAAGGTTGTACTATACAACATATTATAATACATCATAATATGAAATTCTCAGTTCTAATAGAGAAATGTTGAAATGTAATCATTCACCGATAACTCTAGCTGCCTATAAAGCGAACGGATGTGAATCTGGATTAAATATAATCTAAAAAGTTCGCTTTGGTTCTATTTGTATAATACATTAATTAATGAGAAGATATGTGCTGTCAAATAGTGTTAGTCATGTCGGCACCCGGTCGTCGCGGAGTCTCGCTTGTTTCGGTAACGGTCCTCATTTGTTCCGGACTGACAAAACGAGATCTCTGTTATTATTAATTGATGTTAGATCAGATGTCGAATAATGACCATCCTGATTTTCTGACGCACTGACTGTTGATAAATTCATAATCAATGACAGCTAAATCATCAAATTTGAATGACTTCACACCAATTTTTTTAATGAAGCTCTTTATGAACATGCGTCCCGCATAGTTAAATATCGATAAAAATAATATGTACACGCATTTGTAATTGTGTACTTGAGGTGAACGCAATGCAAACTTACTCAATAAAATAATGTTATTCGAGACGCAATGCAAACTGACTCAAAGAAATAGTGTTATTCGAGATTATTTTTTTGCAACCTCGTCCTTTTTTTCCTCTTATTTTTTGCTTAAAGCAAAGTTAAATGCAAAGGAAAAGGAATGTAAGTGTTTCAAAAGAAACATATTATAGGATAAAGCCGAAACTCAAATCAAAAGTTATGAAAAACAAAAAGGCACCTAAAAATCAAATGGTGTACAGAATAAGTTTAATTAACATATTATTTAATTAAAGATATACATTAGAATATATCTCAAGATTCAGGTAAAACTCTCATACTATTTTGTATGTATTAAAACATTGAAGAAACTTCATTTAACGAATTTCTTTTGCTATGCATGCTTATATATTGCAGACGGATGTGTTCACCAATTTACTGCCGTGGCTAGTTGTCAAAGTTCAGTAGAACTGGAGCCGAGCCAGCGTGGCTACGGCACGCACTTCCAGGTACTCTAACTTTTATTGGTTTTATTAATTTACATAAAGTGTTAATTTAATATCCTCATAATATAAAACTTCGCCAAAAGTTACATAGATGATGCGATGAAATTATTCAGATGTATTCGTTTTAACAAAAGTCATTGGCCTTTCCTCTCGTTCTCTTGTCCTATTGTGCACGGGCTTCCTGGCGAGATTACTTATATTTCGTTGTAGCACAGTCTAAACCTTTTGTCTGCACGACTAAGTCGCCCGGGTGTTTTGTAACGATTTATATTAACAGATAGGTCGCGCCAGACGGGACAACAGTGAAAATTAATCTGATTCTTTTCTTGACGAGTCATGGCTTCCGTTCTTAAATTAAAATATAGGGAAAGGAGGATGTCCTCTTACTTTTTATCTTGAACGTCAGAAACGTACGTTGTTGTACGTCTTATAATGAAATCACGAATCATCTGAGATTGCAAGCTGACCGTTAAATTTATTTTGATAGCTATTGTAGTATTTCTATTGTAGTATGATTGGTATAGACCCTCTGATTTGCAACGGTAAGGTAAATGGAAAGAGGTCAAATCAAACATTTTTTCCAAAAGTTTATTTAACTTGAACCGCTTGCTGGTAATGCACACACGTGTTGTTGCTATTTATTTATTTCTAGAAGCTTATTGCCGAAATATTAGGCACCGATGGAGCAAGTGTTTTAATCATATGATGTGATATATGAATGAGCACCCAACAAATATCAAAACTGGGTTATAAGACTTGTACACGACTAAATACTCTATTTATAATATGCTTACATCATATTTCAAATGTTTGCAGAAACTTTACTGTGGGCTCGTAAAGTGGGCTCTTAAGGCATATCAGATCAGTGGAATCTGATTTATAAATACGTTGTTAATCATCGATTTGATTTTCAATTTATGGTATTAATTATTTTATACATACACATTTACGTGTATTTTTAATTATTCATAAGTACCTAAAAATAAATATCTTTCAGTAAATTAACATCATTAATATGTTGCGTATTTGAGATATAAAATAAACCTACTTATGAGCATTATGGGTTTCAATCGTTCGGTGCCAGCCTCAGACTAACTGTACAGTCCCGAGTTTTATTTTATAACAAAATATCTTTTACTTTCCAAAGTTTAATATATATTTGAATTTGTAAATGAACCTAGTGAATGAACTTAATATTTGTCCAAATGTGGTAGGTATATAGGATTAACTAATATTATACCCATTGTAGATTGGTATTACATCGAGAACACAATGTGGGGCGTGGTGACAACTTAAATAGTTTACCTGTCTGCGACTACGCGACCTTCGTGGAATGTCGTTGGGTAGCTCATTATATATTTGCTTTTATGTTGCAATTTTGTATGACTCACCATTTAAAATAAATAACCTCCAAGCTCAATTCATCAGAGATAAAGAAACAAAAAACCTCAATGAGAACCGTCCCGGTTCGAAATATCCTTCATCATTCACTTTTTAACAACATAATGAGCACTTTGGGGATTCAAATTATACTTCTTCCAATTATGTAGTTTCAATTAATTAAGTACATTGTCAAATGATAGTGTTCACAAACAAAGTGCTTTTAACTATGAAATATCGTGACAACTACATTTGATGTATAAGAATGTGACACGCATCTATTATTAAACTTGTCTTTTTTTAAAATAACTTTATCATATAAATGACCAATAATTCTAACAAAGTTGTCGTAACACAGCTGTTATGTGTAGTCTATGCACCATGTTTGTTCTCTTGTAATAACAAGTGAGAACTGTGTAAAGTTTAGCTATACATGCGTATATACAGACAGCGACGAGTACTCCTAGACCACGTTATCAGCTCACTTTGGGTCGTTTCACTGTCCTCATTTCGCTGCCTATAGTTGAATCATGTCAGAAAATGAAGACATGGTAGTGTGTCATTGTGTTGACATTTAATAGTCCCCATATAAACTAAATAAAATATTATGAAGTATCGTAAGTTTAAGCTAACTTGTTGCTTTGTGGTTTTGACTGGCAGTAAATAAAAGGGAGAGTTGCTACAAGAAAGTTGGAAAGTTTAGGTAGTAGGTGTTTATTTGTAATGCGTATTAGACGATATCCTTATAAAGTTCAGTAGCTTTTTGCTGTTGTGCGAAGTAGGTTACAGATGCAGACTGCATGGCGACTACAGCGCAAAACAGCTGCCAATTAATCTGCGCCACACTCCAACGTTTCTGAATAAAGTATTCGCGAAATGCGATTGTGGACGATTTTTATTTATGTGGACATTTTATTTTTAATTAAATGTTTACTATTATTCCTTGTCTTCCAAGAATGTTTTGAAAGTGAAGCTGCCGATGTTAGGGAGTATTGTAGTCATTATTTAACCTGGTGTTAAATTGAAAAGTGATGTTGCGTGACTGCTACCGTTTATTCGTTTTTTGGGCATCCATAAACTATAGTAAGACTGATGTATAAATTAGTTTTGTTCGAATTTATAATGAATTTTACATTTTATTTTAAACGTTTCTAGTAGAAAGTTTTTCTAATGTTATTATTAAATCGTCATTATCGTGTCAGGTTAAAACGAAATTCGAAATAATATAATTAAAGGAACCAAAAATTTGAATATTATTTCGAAGATATACGGCTACTCAGCTCGTTGTTTATCATTGTTCTCTTATTGAAGCTTGTTTTTTTTAACTAGTCGTTTAAATTAGTTGTTTTTTTTAAATACGAATAATATCTTATTTTTGCCTGGTTTTAGGTGAGTTTAAAGTTATCTTGAAAATAATTAACAGTTACTAAATATCTTGAGAGAGCCGCTTTACGAATTTATTCTATTGTATAATGTCAGGTCTGCATATTTATACCGCTGTAGTAAGGGCAAGTGATACCGTGCGCGTGCGCCGCTCCCTGCACTGATTCCAATCAAACATATCTCTCCAAGACAATACTCATTGCTTAATAGGACCGTGAGTTGAACTAGATCCATTGAAGTGATACCTTGTACAACCAAGTGAAACAGGTCTTCTTAATCGATAACATTTCAATTCACTTTTTTTGTTCATGAGATATTTGAGGTTGTTACTTCCAACATTTCCTATACAAATTGATTAATTCATAAATTGGTACATTGAAGTACTTACGTATAAGGTATTAATAATTTGAAAGTAAATGTTAAACTTTTACGATTTATAAAATTAAGTAGTTTTATAATTTTGTTTTCTATTTTAAATAGATATGCCAACATCACTCGTTTTATAGCTATATATAAACACTTGTTTAGAAAGGTTGAATCATAGTGTTGTTGTGCCAAGCATGTGTAAGCCACGTCTAGGGGGTCAACACTCAAAGGTTCAATGTCTTTGTGCGGTAATGCTTTGTGGTGTGGACAACTTAACAATGCACCATAAACGTTTGAAAAAGGGAAAAGATAATGTGCTCTATATTAAAGTGCTTCATTCCATCAGGATTGTCCCAAGTTAAAAAGTTATTTATTTAATATTCTATGTGAAGGTTTATGTCGTCTTTCATATTTTTAAAAAACGTTATCATGTAGGTATTTGTTTTTAAAATTAAAATACTGTGACTAAGTAGGCGAGATATTGCGTTTTGGCCAATAGGCTCACAACAGAGCTCTGATGGTGCTTTTTTAACCTTAATCCAAAGAATGTATGGGGTCTCCAAATCTGTTATCTCTCTATTGCTGTTTGTGAAATTGTACTGAACATGACGCAGCCGTATTACTAAAAGACTACAGTAAGATTATTCTTCATACATTCTTCATAAATATATGAGAGTTGAATGATTAAAACTTTAAATGACTTAAAACCCCAAATAACTTATAATACGGACATCTAGGTATCTGCTTCAATATTACTTATTTACTACATAAAACGACCGCCCTAGTCTACACCGCACATTTGCAAACCGGCTTTGTCGCGATACAATCTTAATTATTACGTTAGTATGATTACGCTTCGTTTTAAATATACATCGAATTGAGTCTCTTGACTACGATCCACATGCAAAATAGTATTAGAGCCTTGGAAGTAGGACCTCCCCGCGTCTATTCATTCAATGGACATTGATGATCGACACTTCTCTTGAAGTATTATAATGAAAGTTTATGGCGGGTACTTGTTGCATCAATATGGAAATTGAAGGTGTTACATTATACATGCGGTCTCCGTTAAAGTCGTAACAAAGCTATTTGACTAAAATCACATTTGATATCTCATTCATAGCAACGAGAGGTACTATCAATTTTACGTAATACTCGTGGACTCACGTAATATAATATTATGTATCAAATAAATTGCGTTAACGTTTTTATTAATGGTTGTATTGATATCTTTATGGATATTAATTCTGTTGTTAGGAAAACAACATTTAGTTTTGATATTTATTTTTAAAGTCGAACAAAATGTATGTAATCTAAAAGCCTGTGTAAGAATAATACGTGGATATCTAAACGACGAGGACGCTCAATACTTTCTCACTGTTGTCTCGCTGATGATACACAAGAGGAGTGCGGAAGGAGGTTAACAAAACAAAGTTCCTACTTTAGATAGATATAAGCTTCAAATTCTACAACACATTAAGACTATGACACGAGTTTGTTGGATTATCATACACTCCTAGGATATAAAATTAAACATGCATTAACGAACGTTATCTAAGCTTAAGGAAGGAAGAAAAAGGTCTAAGTTGTCGGCAAAGTTATATATTATTCCCATAAGACACGGGACCTAGTGAATAGAACTAAAGCTGAAGACGTCATATATACATATAAATATAAAAATAAAGAAATATTTCGAACATCTAACACCCAACGTCATCTAGTCCCGAGCTAAGCAGATCTTAGTTATTAAGTTAAATTCACATATTTTATTCAAGTTATATTATTATCTGTGTAGCTCTGGAAAGCGGACGTGTCAGGACTCTTTATTTGTTAAGAACAAATACAAGGTGTTCAAGCAGACGGGAGCACGCCGTCTGTTGTCGTATTTGCCTAACGTTGATATGCATAACTCCTGATTTAATGTAGACTAACAACTGGAGTAACTAACAAATTTCTCCAATAGCAGCAATTTTTACTTCCTATTAATATCTAGATAGATTATGTAATTCCCAATGACTACCATTAAATATAATTGAGAGCTAAGGTAAATGTGTCAAAATATAACATATTCGTGAGTGTTATTAGCTAAAGCCACTCTTAATATCAATAAAAACGTTACGTGAAGAAGTTTTAATGTATCTAGAGTTGTATTAACATTATTTACTTGAACTCCTGTAGTTAGAGCTACAGTAAATTTTCACTTGAATTCTTGTGAATAAGTTGAATAGTAATTCCGAAAGTTGTCCTCAATATAAAAGAGTCTCAATCGCCTGGAGGATATTTAAGGTCTATTTCTCTGTTTAAAAAATTTTGTTTTTTTTTTAAATAGGGGGCAAACGAGCAAACGTATCGCCTGATGGTAAGCGATTACCGCCGCCCATGGACACCCGTAACACCAGAGGCATCACAAGTGGGGAGGGGGATGAGGGGAAGGGTTGCATTATGGGCCTCCGGTATCCTCACCGGCTTTCTTTGAAGCCGTGGTATCACTCCAGTCGAGTCGGCCCATGCATGCCGAAGCTTTTAACTTTTATTTTAAAAACGTTTCTGCAATCTCATTATAGTAAAACAAATGGTAAAAAAAATCTTAAATCAGAAAGTTCCTTCTAGCTTTTAATGACATATCTATCAATGATTGAATAAATGTCGAAAATGTTTAGTAATGAGTATCAGTCAAAAATGGTATTTTGTTCAGGATATATACATAAAAAATAAACATACTCATCATGCTTTAGATTATCTTTTTAAAAGTAAGTTATACAATATGACTGTGTCGGAGTGAGGGATGTGTTTAAAATAGTTTCAATGCCAGAGATTGTGTCGCACGAACAGATACATTTTATAATTATCATTGTTTTATTATATTTTCACAGATAAAACTAATGTTTTTACTTTTAGGTTTTTTTACTTACCTAAGGGAGATATAGACTGACAGACCTAGGGAGTATTAATAAAGTTTAATTGATAGTTACTTGAAAGTCTCTAACTCTTTTATGGTATCAAAATGTGGCCATATTTCTTATTCGTTTATCTTTTTGTATGAAAAATGTTTTGTGTGGTGATTAATTGAAACAAGTTACGACTGTGTTAAGGTATCAGTAATTAAATCATCAACTCATTCCCATGTTAACCAAGTTAAGAAAGTTAACCTAAATAATATTATCATGTTTGTTAAATGTTACTTATATTGGTATTTACAAGCGAAAGTCAATTGAGTTCACGTCTCCGCACGCCGAATGAAGTATGTTTCTGTACGAAAATTATATATGACCCTTAATTGTGTTTTCGTACCAACAAAATTAAAATTGCTTAAAATTTATATTAATCAGTTGCAAGTTGACATTAACCATGTTGAAGTCATCCACCTACATTACCTTTTTGTTAGTATTTGTAAGAATAAATAAGTTTCAATAGAAAGTTACTTGGTACCTATTAATAAATGACAATTAAAAACTCTGAAAGCTCTGGATCTAATATCTTTAAAATCAATAGCATTTTGCAGTTGTAATCAAGAATTGACTAAAAAGAGTATATTTTCCTCTTTAGTAGTATATTTTACTTTTGCATTATCATCAACAACCCATAATATCCCACTACTGGGCTCGAGTCTCCCCTCAGGAGAGGTTTAAAGCCATACCTATACATAAGGGCATTAATACCGATTATAATTGAAGTTAAATAAACAGACATACCAGTCCCCTTGATATAATATTTCTGACAGTACATTTGTCACACTGTAACATTTGTTGATAAATCACGCAAGTCAATAGAACTGTTTGATACGGCTACTTAATCTATATTATGTCTAACTGAATGGGGGTAAATTGATGACTAGACAAATCTTGAATAAAAAACTCCTACAAAAAGATTTTCCTGCTTATTGGAATTAATCAAAATAAGGATAGATTCTACGGTGCAGATTTATTCTTAATAATATAAGTCCATTAAAAAGACTCATCTTTGTACTAATCAGTAGATGCAATTTTTTGAATGAGTAATTCTAAATAAGCGATCACGCAGTTGAAAATAGTTAACAGATGAGGAGGGAGCGAGTTAAGCGGACGTTCACTAGAGGAAGGGCTTACCTAACCGACGCTCAAGGCAAGCCCTTGATGATCTCTTAATTGCTTCTGCATACTTACTGGTTTGAGATCAACATGTAATAACACCAAATCAATAATAACAGCTGCAATAAATACTAAATCGAACCAGACGGTAGTATGTTATATACATTTTAAT
The DNA here is from genome assembly GCA_003709505.1 of Hyphantria cunea. Taxonomy (NCBI): domain Eukaryota; kingdom Metazoa; phylum Arthropoda; class Insecta; order Lepidoptera; family Erebidae; genus Hyphantria; species Hyphantria cunea. The sequence goes on from PKRV01002158.1 coordinate 619,352, forward strand.
TGCAGTGACAGTTATAAAATCGTATTTAGGTTTCATAGCGTTTCCCCGACATGGTGGTTCAGTATTACACTAGTGGGGTTCAGTAGTTATGAAAAAAGTTTTTTACCACGGTGATTTAGAAGAAGTAGGACGCAGTTGATTTGCGATATTGCCAGTGGAGTAAATTTACCGGAATTCGCTGGAGAGATAAATTAGTGTGAGTTTTGCAATCGGTAAAGCCACAGATTCTATAACCGTCAAGCGATTGAAAAAATTAACATCTTCATACACGTCCTAAAGAAGAAATGGAAGGCTTGTATAAAGTCTAGTGGGTCTGTTGTGGTGTCCGTCTGTCACGAGTAATTTGCTCGGGTTTTCTACACCGATAAGCCAAAATTGTTTTTAATTTAGTGCACATATCGGTTCACTCACTGTCACCGGTGTGACCCAAATCTAGATGTGCAACATGAATCTCTTTTTGTGTACTTTTCAGGGCCAATTAACTAAAGCGAAAAAATAATACACAACCTTGTGATGTATCATACAAACGGGCATCTTATGAGGGTCTTAATTATATTTTATGAAATTTAATTTTAAATTAAGGTGTAAAGCTGAACATAAAAATGAACCGTATAAACCAAAAAATCGTTCGTCGTAATCGTACATAACCTTCTCCACGTGAATTAAGAACTCATATTTGACCATAGACCTCGTTGATCCCTTGACATCTATTTGTGAATATTTTTCATGTTTATGTCTGCATCTGTTTTTTTTAAACAGATAACTTTTGAATTACACAATGAACATCAGTTAGAAACTTCTTTGACCACTTCTTATTTGATGTCAATAGCTGATTTTGTTTTGTGAATGAACCCCTACGTCTTTTTCCAGTACTCCTCCCAATAAACAAAGTAATATTTGCCCCTTCTCTCCAAAACGTTAGAATTAGGTAATAAATAGTCATTATTATCCCGTTTAAGTAGATCTACGTACCCAAACACAATTTAAAACATTTTTTAAATATTTTACAAAAATAAGTTCAGAGATCTGATGAAGCTCATTGTGTTTATCGTGATTTGACGAGATGGCGAGAGATCTTTCCTGAGCTGGTATTACTGTTTATGTAACACTAGCTGCACACTAGCTGTTACTCGAAGTTGTTGCTGTACATTGCCCATCAAGGGTATACCAAATTTTTCTTAATAGAAAGACTATAATCTATCTCTGTGTCAATTTTCATCTAGATCCGTTCAGTAATTTTTGCGTGAAAGAATAACAACATATTCCCAAACTTTCGCATTTATAATATTAGTTGGAAGTTGGATAGTTATGAAGCTTTAGCTACATAACCACGAAAACTATCAACTCATCTATTACTTTATTTTAATGCGAATATTAAATTTTATTTACGATTATGAACGTTATATAAGTATTTAAGCTTAAAGCAGAGAGAGTAGACTCACTTTGGCTTTTCCATAAATAAAAACGGATTTGATTCTATCAATCATTATGACGACATGCTTAAGTCATGAAATTAATATTTTTATAAGGTTCAAATAGTTCATACATATTTTAACAGTACTGGGAAGCGTTGACCTGAAATAAAAAAAACAAATGTTGGAAAATGCAAATTGTACACAAAAACATGTAATAATTACATTGTGCTTATTTATCCATACTTATATTATAAATTCGAAAGCGACTCTATCTGTTTGTTACGCTTTCATGCCTTAGCCGCTGAGGGTAGGCTGGGCTAGGCTAGGCTAGGCTATTTTTTTTTTTGACGCGTCTGGACGACGTTACGCGTGTGCCGTACGTCGTCTACATTGAAAGTTTTACCATCAGGCGACGGAGCCCGCTTCAGTGCGGGCGGGCGCTGGGAGGGGTCCGGATGGCGTAAGAAAGCGGTTCCCGGATCTCTCCCGTCTCAGGCGCAGAGTGGCACACCGTGTGGTTTTAGTCGGTTCGATTCCGACACACCGCCCCGCCGCAAGCCCCGGTGGGGTGAAGGCCCGAGGGGGTTTCCACACGTAAAAAAAAGGCTACTTTTTGTCGCGATAATCGACATTCACGCGAGCGGAGCCGCGGGAAAAAGCTTTTTACCTAAATATTAATTAATTTGGGTTAATTAATTGTATTTCACAATTTCAGAAATTAACCACTTAAACAAGCTTTGTGAAATGGATAAATCTAGTCTTTACTATTGGGTTGGGTTTAAAGGAGTGCCCCTACATTCTAAATAATCCTTATGTATTAAAATTTTACTACTGTTTTTAAAGGTTTATTTTTTCTAATAGAATTTAATCATTTTAGATTGCTACGCAAATATATAAATTTAAATAAGTAGCGGCCCTTGCGGTTTTCCTTTAAGAGTTTCCTTGACCGGAATGAAATCATCATTAGATTTTAAAATTGTTAACTCTTACGTTGCCCTTCACTTGATCGCTAATTCTAGGTAGTTAGGCAATAATATTGCCTCCAGTAATGTAAACGTATGTTTCAGGTACCGAGAACCTAATAAATTCTTAATTACAGTAACATATAGCTGTCCCATGATTATGATATCCTAAGCCACAGAGCTGTATAGTAAACTAATGTTGAGCCGTTAATAATACCTTGATTTATGCCACTGTACATGGTCGAGGTTCGTTCACATCGACGCACTAAGGTCTCTAATACTTGTAATCGGTTCTCGTACCGAGAGGTCCTTTAAATGCTAATGCCACTTGACAAGCCTAACGATTTACGTGATCACTCTTTACCATGTAAAAGCGTGAAGTGACCATATTAAATGCTCCACGATCTACATAAAAGCGGCTTGATCTTGATTTACAGAATTGATAAAGTCCAAGTTTTACGAATCTCTAAGTAGGTCGATGTTGCGAGTTAAAATCATATTAAATGGTCGAAATGTGAAGAGAACGATGGGCGCAAACGGCATAGTAGCGAGTAGCGGTCATCGAAACCAGTCCTCGGTGCTGATATTTTGTCGATAAACTGTTATTGTTTGGAGTCTCCTCCTTGTACAGCATAAAATACGCTGAATTAATGAATTGGTACTGATTTGAATGCATTTTATATTCAAATATGAACTTACAGTTGTTAGGTGAAAATTAAAATAACGAGGTTGACATTACCATTTCGTATTATATAAAAAAGCTGCATAGGCAACGTGAGCAATACTACAAAAAAAACCAGTCTAATTAGGCAACTGCGAACCTATATTTTTCGAATATATAAAAAAATTTAAAGTGTAAATTGAGTAGAGTATAACAATAATCAGAAATTAATATTTTGATACCGATGTGAATGTTAATTTGCAAATATTTTATTTGTAATTTATATTAAATTTAATAAAAAATTAACATCAAATAGAATATTTAGTATTGTTGCATAGAGATAATTAATATAAATAAAGAATGTTTTATAATAGTGTCAACATAAAAGATATTCGCACGACGGAAATTGCGTGCGCAATCAAAACATGCGATAATGTGATAAGAAGATAAAACATTGCGCTACCAACCTAGGGTTGATCCAGAATGTATAGCACACAAAGCCAGCCTCGGACCGCTTTTATGTTCACTAATGTCACTGAAAAATCACTAATTGTCATCTCACAATTGTTTCGAATCGCGATAGGGATGTCTACACGTGTAATTCGCGCGAGTTGCTCATGGAAGCGTCAAGCAGGTGCGCTTGCCGCAGCTTCCGCAGCGGCTATGACGCGAGCGCTCACGACAACCGCGCCTCGTGCGCACGCGCACCTCCCCGCCCGCCCGGTCACTGAAGCCTCCTTGGCTGAGGTTCCAAAGCATCCTTTCTAGATTTTCTTTTAATTTAAAGTCATAAGTTACGTTCTTATATTATACTAGCTGACACGGTAAACTCCATACCGCCATATTTTTCTTTCGTAAATATTTCTTAAATTTCCCTCCTCCTCCCCGGCCTCAGCTTTCCACAGCTAGTGTATAGTCGCGGACAAAAAAAAGATTTCCAGTTATCGTTTATTGTATTCTATACAAACATTGTCATAACAATATTGAACACACAGAAAAAATAATTATCCAATTTGGTGCAGTCGATCAGAGGTTTTGCGCGTATTCGGCGATTCATTTTTATTCATATAAATTACTAGCCTAGCATTAGCTAGTCCGCAGCTTCGCTTCCACAGAAGTTGATATTTTCATCCCCTATTTTACTTAGGGGTGGCATTCCTAAAATTCATATTTTAGTGTTCAGTTAAAGATCCTACATGCAAAATTTCAAGATTCTAGGTTCAGCGGTTTAGGCTGTACGTTGATCTCTGGGTATCTTGGTCAGTCACCTTCCTCTTTTATATATATAGAAAATTAAAAATTATTGGTTTCGTTTTACTAATATTGACTACTTGACAAACATTATTCAGTTCGATTCCCATCCTAGATAAATCCACGTGAGATTAACACGATCTGTAGGTAATATGTATATATTGCAAATATATAAGTTTGATTTATCAGCAGTCTTATTACCAGAGTACAGTAGTTTGGAATCAGACGGCCGTATGTGAGATGAGGATATTATTATACATAGATATAAGATGATTTATAGAAATGACCTTTCTCAGAAGTAAATAGTAGAAATAAGCTACCATGTAATAAAATGAATATTTACCATTCTGAATCTGGACAACAAAACGCTCGAGAAATTACGCTGCATTCCATTTGTTAATCATGTTATGTTAGCCCTATTAATAATTTTAGTAACATTGATTACTTATTAATTAATAGAAGAACGCTTTATGTCCAATGCTATAGTTAAACATACATTATTGTCTATGTTTCATATTATAAGTAGGTAGTAAGTAGCAGAGTACACTTGTACGTTTAATACACTCGTCTGTATTGCATCACGTGGTAAATTTGAAGAGTCTGAATGTTCATCAATCATCATAATCAATATTGGTTCTGTTGCAGCGTTTAGTTACATAAATTTACTTTCCCCTCTTTGGTAGTTGAAATCATTCATGTTTGTATTTGCCATAATTTGCTACTTGCCTTTGTTTCTGAGCTTCATGACCGGTTGCATGATTAACATCTTCCTTTAAATAAAATTTATAATAGAATTGCAGAATACAAATTACACCAGAAACTATTGGTTCTCTCCGTTGCGATTCGTAAAATAAAAAAATAAGTGATTTTATGTCTATAACTACTACTCAAATGAATTTTTTTTTCGTTCCTTCTATATAATAACGTTGAGTGTAATCTAGGCTGTATGGCTGTATGTATATGTTACAACATATGTTTTAGTAAACTCTAATTGAAACGATGAAGGTATATTTTGTTACTATTAAAAAGAGCTTTACAGAAAGATTTTAAACTTTTAATTAAATACCTTTGACATTCTGTCAATTTTTTTTTTAAATACAACTCCCGCATTATGAATATACATTCCTGTGTCGCAGGGATCTTTACAAACATACATGAAACGGACACAAAGTACACCCAGACTTAGAACAACAATTTATGGATCACACAAAGTGTTTCCCATGTAGGATTTGAACCCACAACACTTGGCGCAGTAGGAAGTGGTGTGGCGACCACTGAAACCACTAGGCCAACCGTGTAGTGTAATTGATTTCTATAGATAAATTACAGAAAATTTTTACTGTAGTGGTGTGCAATGAAGTTGTATAAATAAAAACAAATAAATAAATAAAGATGAAAGCTTTGTGACAGTACTACCCAGAACGATGTGAAAATAAATTTTTGGACTTGTATCTAATGTTCAAATAAACTATTATTACTATTTCATGAAAAAAATCAGTGATTATAATGAGGATTATTACATATTACATTTGGCCATCAGTAATTAAATCATCATATTTTACTAAAATAAATGTACTGTTTAAGTTTGGGCCTATTTCAAAATTACTACGCAACTTCATAAAAAAATATTTCTCTTAAAACGCATTAGTGTCATCTTAACAAGGAAACGAAATTATATAAACTTTATATAACATTATTGAAGTTTTAAATATTTTAACAAGCATAATTAATATTTTTCCTGGCGTTTAGGTCTGTTTACATTTTAGATTACCTAGTTTCAGAAAAAAATAATAGCTCAATAATGTAGCAAATTAGCGTGATATTGAACTATAACTAGAATATATATAATCATGAGTACCAATGGTTACGTAAGTCACAAAGCATGCCCATAGGAAGCAGCCTTTTACTTTTTTTTTGTGGTAGTACTTTCCTGAGACTATTTGACTTAGAACACTTCTTTTTTGGTATTTTCTTCTTAGGTGATTTTAGAGATAGTAGGGAATTTTATACCTAAAAGTCCCATGTAATACTAAAACCCATAAAATCTACATTAATAATATGTTCTGGGCAATTCTAATCTCAGTTATCATTATGTTAGGTACAGGATAATAGAATGTAAGTTTGTAAACTCTTAATAACACATGTTACACTACGCGATAGTTATCACGCCGCAAAATCTTGACGATTGTTTGTTTTTCTGAAAAGTGATAAGCAGGTTGCCGTTTACACTAGGCTTTAAATAACGTCGCGCTGGCGACATGTAATTGCAAACGCATAAAAATATGTTGTAAGTGACCGTTTTGCCGTATAAAGTAGTAAACTCAGATAAATATGCAAGGGAAACTAGTTAGTTTTTTATTAAATGATTATAATTGGCGCCGTGCTACACGTATCGAATATAATTAACTATTCATAATTTTCGATTACCGCGAAGCGTGTCCACTCCGATCTGACCGCAACCGTCTCTTGACAGGTTTTGTAGGTTTTGAGAATCGTCTGTTCTCAACAGACAAGGGAAACAGCTACACGGGTGGTCAGCTGCCTTTTACAGGTGATTTTAATAGACATGTTCTGTTATTTCATTGCCAATAAATTAAGCTTTTGAAATTGTTGAAGGCTTCATTTAGTACTTAATTACAAAAATACGTAAAGAAATCTCAAAATTGTAAAGAATTATTTATAATTTTGTGACTCCTAAGCTCAAATTATTATATCGCCTTGACAAGACAAGAACATTAGTTTCCAGCCTTACTCTTAAAGTATTTTATAACGAATAGCGCTCCTTACTTTAGAGTGAAATACTGTATGTGTATCTGATTATTATGTACATTCATATATTCAATTAATGTAGTAACTATTAGCACATATAACGCTAAAAGGCTTTAACAAGTTAATTAAACTTTGTTTTTTAAACTTTTTGTTGGTATACTCAATTAATCACAATCAAAGGTTACAAATATTAGCACAGTACAAATACACACTTTTATTAATAAGATTACAGATAGACTTTAATAGTATAAAACTTTTTTTAGTCATCACCTGTGTTTCATTATGTTACATATCTTTTACAAATATCACCTACAACAACGCGCCTAAATTTATATCAACGTTACCAATAATGATATGCCCAAAATATTTACGCCATATTTAGTTTTAACATTTTATTATAGAGCCCGTTTGTAATTTAACTATAACTGGATTTGTTCATCAATTTTCTCAAAATATTACTTCTGATAACCAACTGTGGTTTTCAGTGAGTCGCAAACACCCCAGCACAATGCACTAATTACTAGAAAATAATCCAACTAATAATCGTAGTGTTCTTCCGATTTTCACATGACCGTCAAATACTTTCCAACAAAAACAAGAGTTTAAATTCTATCTAGTCACATTTGAGTAATCCGGTCACATACATCAGTAAAATGGCCAATGAACTAATGACACCTTTTTTTTAAGTGTGTTAAGTATATAACTCTGTTATTGCTTGTATTATTGCAATAATAGCCTATATTGTCTATTTACAAATCACGCCATAGAAAGCTCGTGCTAATGTTAAAGCTAACCTGTCCTTATCAATAGCCTTTACAAGCCTGAATTATTACTTCATCTCCTTTTTTGTACTCGGCCATATATATATTTTTGCACCCAACTTGTAATGGGGCCACATTAAAATTAAACAAGGTTTTCTTAGTATAAAAGTGACTTAGTATTAATATCAACAGTCGCTACGTAACTAGATTATTTATAAAATGAGAATATATTAATACTTATGTTCTGCACTCAGCAAGTAGACATCAACGAGTAGTAAGTTTTATGGTAAGTTGTCTGTTTACTTAAATGGATGTGACTTGAAATAATTGATCAACGTATATTATTTTATGATTCGTACCTTCGTCGCTGAATGTAGTTTTATAAGATTATATGTGTTTTAATATAATGAAGTCGACTTCAATAGTTGGAGTACTGATACTCATTAGTTAGAAAAGCCGTTTATTTAGATATTTTATTCGCGTACAATCAATTATAATAATAACAAGTTATTGTACATTCTTGATTTCCTACAAACGTTTTATTTCACCTTTTATATTCTTAAAACATTAATTCTTCATTTAATTAACCTCAGTTTATTTCTGTATTTGAATAATTTTGTTTTATTGCTTAATTTTACTGTTTCATGAAAAACTAATTAGACATGATAGCTTTTACGCTTATTTCTAACATTTCCCATTGCGCAAGTATGCCACGATACTCTACGCGGTATACATAGTGTATGTACGTCTACATCTTAAGATTAGGTAGTAGCTTATTAAAGGCCCTTATATTGAAATAAAAAGTAGATAGAATTACCAATTATTTTATAGTTGTAGCACCTTGACGTTGTTAAGTTCCTAGTGTATAAAGAACCGCAAATAAAAAAACATAAACAATTATTTTTCTTACTTTCTCTCTCGCAAGTAAAGTTTGAGGAGTGTCGCTTGCTTGTCACTCAAATTGACTAATTAAAAGATCTAAGATTTAAAACGCACCAAAATGTTGCATGCTGTTGCGCTTACGCAGCGTATACGTGCAGTCGCGAGCTGCAACGGCACACCGCAATGTAGCTAACCACGAATGTGTATTAAGCCTAAGCCCTCTGCTAAATAATTTGTATTGTGATGTTTTACACACACGTAGATTTTCTTACGTTTGTTACTTATTACAAGGATCCTTATTTATTACGCTGTTGCCACTTCATATAGATGTTCTGTAAAACAATATAATTTTATTGGTGATCTCATAAAATATTAAGAGAATTTCCTGATTGATATCGCACTTCAGCTAATACAATGTAGTTACAATGTTATATAGTATTCCATTGGTGTGACCTACCTACTTATATCTCTCGTATCCTTTACGAGGAAGCAACGGACATTGTCTTATGAAGCGTTGATGTTTACTGCTGCTTTGTAATGAAAACCAATCTCGCACGTCGGCTATCTACTGTATCAATCATCTTGTAATGATCGTAAACTTTCAATGTTGTGTCAAATCTATAAAATAAATAAAATTGAAGTGTCTGTTCGGTAATTAAAATTATGACTTTTCACCATATGTATATCAAAGTGTATAAAGTACTTACATAAAAATCATTTTTTTTCCTATCTTTTTATTCCGTCTTATCTCTGGAACGGCGTGGTCAATATTGACGGACCTTTCACTGGAAAATAGCTTATGATATTAGAAGTAACTTATTACATACTACTATACTATTTTTATTTTAGATTAACTTCGCCCCACGTGTTCAATAAAATTAAGTACGACTTACACTCGTACGGAGAAGTTGTCTTTTTGGGTATGCCAAGTACAAACTTAACAAGATCTTCTATTCCCATACATATATTACTGCAAAATTTTTAGTAATAGCGGCAATAACACATTTTAATCTATTTTGCCATTTTATTTTATACCATCTGAGCTATTCAATAAGCTGATCAAAACTACTCAAAAATTAATGTGGGCCAAGTTGTTCTTATACCATCAGCTATCTGCTAGTGAAAATCTCGTTAAAATCGGTCCTACTGTTCTAGAGATTAGCTGGATATAAGGAGTAACTTAGGCTACTTTTTTAGACTATCTTTGCCCCACGTCGCTACCCGCGGTTGTTGTTGTGCCGCGGGTGACACCGCGGGATTCGGCTAGAATATTCTAAAAATGAATCCTAGCTAGATGGATTTATGGCCCCCAAAACCCTCTAAATTTCATGAAAGTCTTTAGGAGCTGTAACCAAGGTTCATATTATATATGGTATATATATGCTACTGTAAAAACTCAAATTACGGTAAATCCTAAGTTTTTCCGTTAAACCTAAGATTTACCAACTCTTAATGGTAAAAGTCCGAACAGTTCTGCGAATTATATCTATGACATTTAATTACTTGCCTGTTCTTTTCAACTAGCGGTTAGGTTAGGTTATTTTTTTTTAGTTATTTTAAAACAAAAAAAAACTTGCTATTAAATTTAAAAAAAAACACTAACCTAAATAAAGTTGATCGAAACAAATGATTAAAAGTATTCATTGTTTTATTTTAAAACCCAACATTTACCAGCCTTCTCTGGTAAATCCTAGCATATACTAGTAATATAGTAGTATAATCCTAGCATATAATTGTAATGATAAAACCCCGAAAAAATCGTACCTTCTTTTAAAAATCCTTACGTTAACCAACATGTCGGTAAATCATAAGAGTTACTGGTAAAACCTAAGATTAACCAATATACGGGCTTTTACAGTAATATATATACAAGAATTGCTAGTTTATAGGTGTTTGATAAATAATTGGGAAACATTTATACCTAAGTTAAAAAATTGCTCAGTAAATCTCTGCATTTAGTTGAATAAGTTGGATTTCTATTTGGGATAGGTAATTATTTAATCTTAAACCTTAGGAATTAGTCGCAAAAACAAAAAGTCACAAATCGGTATGAATTATTACTATAAGGATTTTACTCGACCCAGCTTCAGAAAAATTAACGTTCATATTTTTACCTTTAATTAATAAATATTCCTTAGAATGCAGCCTGTCTACTGCTAAACTCTGTGTGTAAGTGAATTAGCTATATTGTCTTTTCCGTCACGCTTGTATACGTTTACCTTTAATATGATAATGCGACAGGTATGCCTTACTAAGCTTCGTGGGAAGAGATTGCCGCAGGCTGGATAATAAACTATATTCAACGATTAATTAGGTTCGAATACCTATTTACTTACACACGTGCAGTGCTGCCGAGTTCCAGTAACTCGCCATAATAATTCTCGATCGAGTAATAACTATCGCCGTTAAACTTAAATGCAAAATTTAACGACACCAAGCAATTACTAGTACTACTCTCCAAGTTTGCCTACGTTTGTGTCAGTGTCGACTGGTAATCTCAATTCCCCGACATGGGGCATCCGGCTGTAAAAGAAAATGGCTTCGCTTTTCTTTTGTTAATGCTATATTGGCAGACGTCCGTTTCATTGATGTTAGCTCCACTTAGCATTAAAATATGATGAGTTTTGGGCATAAAGAAAAACTAATTATTAGTATAATCCGAGATGTATTTTGATAACAAGTGGAGACAACTTTCGACACACACAGAACAGCGTACAAGAGCAGTGTTGCCACACATCATAGATGAAAAATAACCAATATGACATTAACATTAGAATAACATATATTGTGTTTATAAAATATACACTAACAAAATCTCAGTTCTAGCATTTAATTGAAAAACAAAAAAAAATTGACAATATTTGAAAGTTTGCTTGGTAAAGAATACCGATTATAATTCTATCTTCTTCTAAAGAATACTGTTGTTAACTATTACTTACTGGCTGTGCTGTTTTGTTTCATGGATGTAGGTAGGGTTACACAATTCTTCTCCCGCCTATTTCATATTACGTATTTGTCGTTAGTTTTAGCAAGTGCGGCTGGTAAACACCGTGTGTGCTATAGCGAAGTGTCGCTGGATAGCTTATTATTATATTTGGCTCTTTAACTACATTATAACGTTGAAATTCTGAAACGGCAATTACCTATCTATCTATGAGTTGCTGTTCCCACTAAAATTTTCTTTTCTTTAAATGCGATTGATTTTCTTAAGGATAAAATATTTTGACAGGATAATATGAAAGCTCAACATGTGACTGGAGTGAACTTAGGTGATCTATAAATATTTAAGTTGTTAGTAATTACAATATTTGTCGTAAAAATCTTCTTGGTTGTTATATTACAGTGTCTTAATTTACATTAACTATCTCTGCGCTTGTACGTTCTTTATTATCAACACATATCAAACAAACTCATCCAGTGATTACTTGAGTAAATGATAGTGGATTTTTCCGTCTCTGACTTACATTACATCAATTATTGTGTAATTGTAAATTATTGGATTTGTTTGCTGGGACGAGTTACATATAAAACTATTAAATAACGACTTAAATGAATAATGACTTTACAGAGCGCATCCCACATAAGTCAAGGGCAATCACTATTATATTCACAATAACTTCACTCAAAGAAATGGTTCTTTGATATGCGTGAAGCAATATATCGTTTGACTGCAAATTAACTTTAAATAATTAGTTTCTTATGAACTTTCAGTTATAAGAAGCGGCACTATATTCATTTATTGTGTCTGAATAACACTAAGTAAGTAAAATAGTGTTTTTTCTTGTCGCAATAAAATAGCAATAGAAGAACGACGTGTAAGTCTAAAGATAGAGATCATTTGAATAAACATCGTGACGGGGGCAGTAATTTATTTGTGTGTAGTCTGAGCATGACTAAACTTATTAAACCGCATATAATTTGCATTTTGTCTCTGTAGAAAGATGCTATTAATACCTATTTTATAATCTGTTCGTCACACAAGAGTGACACAAAATAAATATAAAGATCGTACGCAATACGTAGAATTACCCGAAGGTTTTAAGGCGAATTCTCAGGGACAGAAACGAAAAGTTTTTGTGAAGAAAAGTCAAAGTCTAAAGTCAAGCAAGATGTTAAAAATAATCAAACTTCGATTGCAAGGTGATATCTGATCATTGGAAAACATGTGTGACTTCATAAGCGGGGAACTTCATTGTGCGTATACTAAAGCTAGTTTTTTTTTTGTATACCTCTGGGACCCAATTGCATTTTGTGTGATGTACGTGACTATTCAATAGACGAAAATTCATCTAGTGGCGTAAGTATACTCGAGAGCTTTGTTACCCGGTGCTTATCACAAAAGCGGCTCGTCATTTACGAATTCTATTATGTTTTGTCCCATTTAGGTTGTTACTCGATACGATATACGCGTCATGTTTACTTTTACGATTCCATGTTTTGAGGTTTTTGCGGGCGGTAAAATTGGGTAGAACAAAAACTTAGTCGCAGTTTCCCTGCGGTCCACTTAGTGCTGCGTTCGAGCGTGCCACCATCTTCAACGGACGTCGCGTCGTGACCGCAAACACCGGGCTGGGTCAAACCTGTTTCCTAGCCTTCCATAGGATTATTGAGCATTACTCTTGAAGCTCCTGATATGCTTTACAATTGCGCCGCGGTTTGTCATGCCAACTCATTGAAAAATAATAAGAATAAGTAAAAACTTTATTATTTATGTTACAAACTTAAAAATAATAACAGTACTCGCAATACTCTTAAGGAATTTGATACTTCCATGTAATATTCAAACGAATAGTAATTTGAAATAGCATGCACTGTAGGTAGACCATGTAAATAAGCTCAAAAGCATTTTACATTACATTCTTCGATGTTATGCGACGAATGATTCATTTCTGACCTACCCATGCCTTGCTTCGATGACTTGATGCCAATTTTACTGTTCAGTGGAACGACCATAAACCATTGCATTATAAGTTTATAGCTTAAAATCTGTTTTATTGTTTGTTATTTTATGTGTCTGGAAGCATTGTTGATAAAAATGTATTGTGTTTAATGACACTATAAAACTTGTTAACCAGTTGTACAGTCATCGTTCCTACAGCTCAACACACGTCGTTAGGGTAATTCTAAATATACAACCTCTGAAATTCCTAGTGATTAAGGCTTAACTTACTATTTTTTTCTAAAGCGGGATTCGACGCCTGCTGACTTCTTTGGTAGGGGCACATGAACTTAAAAAAACTTCTTTTATTTTGAAAAATAGTTTTTAGTGTTCCAATTGTAACATTAATGAAATCACATAGTAGGGCTGTACCAAATTGTAGTTACAATTGTTAATATGTACATATAAAACCTCTGACTCGAATATGTAATGCTGAAATTAGCACCAATTCCCTACCTTTTGATACAAGCTGTAATATAGATACTCTTTGTTGGAAGTACATTTTTTTAAAAATTGGCCATGTGCGAGTCGGACTCACGCAAAAAGTGTTCTGTACCATTATCAATACATTTCAAGCGTCTACCTGTTGTACAGCAAAAAAACACATTTGTTGTATCGAAGCCCCCTTTAATATTTATTTTTATCGTTTTTTTACTATTTTTTTGTAATAGCGGCAACAGAAATACATCATCTCTGAAAATTTCATCACGGTTCATGAGATACAGCCTGGTGATTGACGGACGAACAGACAGACGGACAGCGAACCCTTAGTAATAGGGTTCCGTGTTACCCTTGGAGTACGGTACCTTAAAAAACGAACTTTTAAGAACAAGTTTCAAATGAAACAATTTTCCTGATGAAACGTATGCTGAAGATTCAATGATTTTTTCATATAATATTCAAAGCGTTGTTAAATAATTATATACATCAAGCCATCAACGTGAATCTAGAAGGTTATAATGAGTCAATACAGAAGTGTATGCCAATTAAAAAACAGAACGAGATTGTATGTAGTAATGAGATTAATAGCATGAAATGAATGAATAGTATGTTGATGTCTTATTACCATGACATCAATTGATATAGTCGTTTATATGCGTGGGAATGTCATCAATACATAGATATTAGTATCCTTACTCAGAATAGCAGACACACATTGAATAGGCCTACATGTAACGCCTAATTTTTTAAAACCTATATCTGTATTTTACTAACATTAGTCTAAGATGGTTGTTACTGACAAATAAGGACCAAAATAAATGATTATTAAAATATAATAAATACTTGTTCACAATTAAATGGTAAAAAAGTGATAACTTAAGGCTTGTTTAATCGTATATCTATTTATACTACTTGATCTCATTTCTAAATTTAATATAGCCTCAATTCAAAGTTTAATAAACCTGCTAGTATTCAGTCTCACTAGAGCCTTAAATATACAATTATAGTATGAATAATTTATTTAAAAAAGCCTTGAAACAAATAAAATACTATATAATTTTATATATATAGAATCGAAGGTGCATTAAGTCACTTGCTTAGGTTCACGACCCCGATCATGACTGAATTGCCAGAGCTGTATTTAAGAGATTGTGAGGTCATAAAACTGTAGGTATGCTGAAAATTTTATTATTATTCTTGGTTATTTCATATCTTGTTGGTATAATACGTCAGCGAAATTCATTTTTTGAAGTGTTAATAGTTTACATTTTATACTTGAGAATGTTGATTCAATATTTTCCAATCGTATCAAAGATTAATAATATGCAGGTTGTGTCGTTCAATTGCAAGGAACTTGAATACGTAGGAGAATGGTGTACGCCAGTAATTCCACACCGGACATTTATAAGAACAGCGCGATTAGCATATACTCATTCGGGTTGCAATGCATGTGTTGAATTGATTCATTTCTCAGAATCGTGTGTCGTGAAATTGCTGTAGACAAAACGACGCGACGCTGGGTCGGGAAGTATGTATGCTGTGCTGGCACTCGCCAGGTGCAATCACGATCATATATCATTCTTCTGAATGTAAACATTGTATAATAATAATAATAATTTCCTCTCACAAAACTTTCTTAAAATGATTTACAAAATGCCACGTATTCAGGTAACTAAAAGAACTTAGTGACAGGCCACCGGGGCCCTCCCGCAGCAACGAATTTATACAAGATTATTTATTAATATAGCGTACAAATTAGAAACAATTATAATTTTCAACCAAAAATAATTGTATTATGGGTACTAGACAACTGATAAAATATTTTTTTGTACTACCACTGCGCCATCGTGGCTAAATAAAAGAATAGAAACGTGTTAAAATTGGAATCTGAAATCAGAAGACCGTGGTATGTATTTTAGTGTGTTTGGATGGGATAATATTATTACATTGTATAATAACAACATATCGAATATTGAAGTTTTTAATTAATAAGTAGTTTGAATAATATTCCATACTTGCCTGTGTAAAACATCATTGTCGCCTGTACAATCGAGGGTCATTTGTTAAACATAGCACTGGACTTTTACTTTACCATCTCCATTGTCCCTCTTCGTCCGGGAATGACACTTTAGAATACTTAACATAAACCATTTATTTTTATCCTTTACGTTTGTGTACTGAATGTTCATATACGCTGACTTATATCCACTTAGAAATATGGCTAGCCAGGCACATGTGTGAAAAATTTGTGTCATCTTTCAAGAATGGTTCTTGATGACAGCCACACTTTTTAGGATCGGATGGATATAAAGGGGAAAAATGGATTTATCAGGATTCAGGTTCTAGAACGCAGTAATTTCATTAATATAAAATAACTAACTGAGCCCCAATTTGTTACCCGCGGTACAACAAGCGCGGTTAACACCCAAAAGAAATCCTATGTAAAAAGTCCTGTGTCCGATTCCTGGTTCTAAGCTACCTCCACACCAATTTTCAGCCGTTCTTGAGTTATAAACATATAACTGACACGACTTTCTTTTATATATACATAGATGTTTTGTACTTCCAGTTTATTTATCGTTTACTATTGGAATCTATCAATAGGACAAAGAGGAAAGCGTTAATAACCCTTTACTAAGATAGGGCAAATGGGATGTAGCGAGTTCCCCGCCGCGCTCTCATACTACTCACGCTTGTCCGATAACATCCATTTCCTGGGTGGCGAGCTATCACCTTTGCACCTCGTAGCCTATTCTCACGTATTGTTCATTTGGTCGATGTTGTATGATTCATAAAATCCTCAAATCGATTGATGCAGGCGATCGGTTTAAAATAAATTTTATGTTAATGCACCCGTTGCTGCATTACGAATATGGATTGTGTTAGTTCGGAGATCATTGCACAAGCGTCAAGTATCGTTGAAATGTGGGCGTACATACCGCTATCTTCAGATCTTTGATGATTGTTGTATCAGCCTGCTGCTGATAGAACTATGTTCTATCTATATATGTATGTAGTTACAACAACTTTGAATATTACAAGACACCCTTCTAGACGAAAAGTGTTTAAAAGCATCAATTTATGTCTAGATGTTTCGTCTTTGCTCCTCAGTAGACAGAAGGACAGAAATATAATTATAATCAAAGATATGGGCAGGTAATGGAGATAATTGCTATTATACAGAAAAGGTATTGGTTGCCACCAAAAAAGTTCTCACTACCTATTTAATAATAGTATCTTCTAGTGATCGATTTAATTAGAATTATTACAATTGAATGAGTAGGTAGGTACTTTTAATTATTTCGTGTTTTATTGTCACATCATTTTTGTCTATCTCTTAACTGGAATCCTATTTAAAGATTATTGTGACTAATTATCTTCGACATGCACCACTTATACCACCTCCCTACCAGTTCCCTTATGTGATATTTAGATTTAAAATAAGTTTGAATACCAGCACAGGAGTACACGTCTCGAATATTAATTTATTTTACTGATATAAGAGTTAAAGTATACTTTTCAAGAGCTTTTAAATTTGCAATAATTTGTTTGAGCAGAATTCTCAAAATTTAGATCATTCGAATATTCCAACTACGATTTATTTAACATATGACCTAGTCCATTTCAGCATGTTGCAATGTTTAAATAAAAAACGCGGTATTGTAGAATAAACTGTAGTTGCAAGTTAATTAGCATATTAAATGACAAAGACTGAAAAGATGAAGACAGTTATGCTTGCGGCATAATATGAATGTAAGCGCGGCTATGACGCATGTAAATGAAGAACTGCGCAAAATGCTAGTACTTTCAATCACAGATATTAGATAAACAACCATGAAAACTCGATACTGTACTTGCAAACATATTTAAAATAGAGATAGCGATGGTGAATTAATATCGATTGTTTTTTAAAGTTTTATTTCACAGACCAGCTTAAGTTGAATCGTTGTTAGTTAAATTTTTATACGATGACAGGTCAATATATAAAAAAATATTTCAGTAGTTGCTTTTCGATATTATTTTTTTACTTTACAGCAAATGTTGAATAAATCTGTAAATATTTGACCAAGTATTTTAAGTTACACGTTATTCTGCTTAGATTGAACAAAGATAATAATTGATGTATATCCGCGGTTCGATTGCGACCTGTGTTATAAAAAAACGTTATGAGAACACTTAGGATTTTTCTCACGAACTATATTTTACACCTCGCGTAAAGTTTGCGTACTTTCTTTTCAATAACTCTGTGTACGGTAAAATAAATATTCTAGTGTCACAAATCACTTAGTAGAACTTGATATATGTATAAAGAAAGTTAACAAACATTTACACTGTTGCTTTGCTTTCAGATCATAAATAAAATAGTTACTGTGATAAAACTAACCGCAAGGAACTAGTGTCGATCCATAAAAATAATACTATTAACTTCATATCTCCCACCATAAAATAATATCCAGTAGTTTTGATTGTATGTATGTATGTATGTGAGATGTCTATAGTGTGATAGCACAACGTGACCCATATACTATCAAATTAGATGTATGATAACAATTACTAACAAAGACGTAAGTATAACGAACGCTAATGACGAAGGTCTCAAATAAATATACAACAAGCCTGTTTTTAACGAACTGTTAAAGGCTACGGCAGTGAGGGATGATGCTGATTAAATAACAGGAGAACTATTAATTACATCTGCCGATTTTTTCTGAAATTCTTGAGTTACGAAATAGTTTAGAAGACCTTGAAAATATTTATTTACAAAATATGTTACTTAAAAATTTTGAGAATATAGATGATTACTACTTAATATATAAGAAGATGTGAATGTGTATTATGGTTAAAGATACTAACATCTTACAAGAAGTATGTACGTACATCAAAGGCTCGCTTATTTGTCAAACACTTGTTGAAAATATCCACCTATAACTAGATAGGTAATAACAAATAAACGAAATAAGTGTATAAGAAAATTTCATAATTCCAACTTAGTGTTTGCCTATTTTGACTCTTTAATTTTTTTGGAAAATAAAGCTAATAAAGATACTTGCGGTCGTTATAAATCCCATAAAAATTCATTACAATTGTGGAAACTAGTCCTCCATACATATCGAAAGAAGTTTCGAAAGTTTTGTGTGCACTCCTATTAAAATTCGATGCCTTGTGCTGTTATTCATGAGAATCAGATTTCATCTTGTAAGACGTGTAAAACTGTCGACGAACAGCTTCGAAGATTTATTATTTATTGTTGCTTTATAAAGATTATCGGATTGTTAGCGTACTAACGCTGACGGGCGTCGCATGCGCCTCACCATCCAAGCTTTCATGTATCTGAGATTTGTGCATCGATATCAAACAGCAATGAATCAATCTTCCGTTTGTGACTTGTTATCTTAGC
The DNA here is from genome assembly GCA_003709505.1 of Hyphantria cunea. Lineage (NCBI taxonomy): Eukaryota > Metazoa > Arthropoda > Insecta > Lepidoptera > Erebidae > Hyphantria > Hyphantria cunea. The sequence goes on from PKRV01002158.1 coordinate 638,831, forward strand.
TAGCACGCCCATTTAATGTAAAAAAAACTTGTGTCAACAAAGTTTGAATCGCTGCACAAAAGCTAAATATTTCAATGCTAGCGCGCTGAAATAACTTTATTGTATCACCATTTTTTGACACCTTCCAGACTTTTCGCAATAGCTTGCAACTTAAATAGGGAATACATGAAAGTGTGTGGATGTGTTGTAACTGGTATTTAAATTGCCAGTGGTCAAGCCAATGTAGGACAGTCGCATTTTATTGCTACACTAATGAACCGTGTTCATTGTCTCTCAACATAACTTAACTGTTCATTTATTCAAATAAATTTTATACTGCATCTAATAGTGATGTGTTAAGATGTTAGATTTTTCGTCGTTATAGTATTTAAGCAACAACAGACACCCACTGTGTGGTTCAAGCGATAATGATCTTAGAATCAGCGTAGGTTGTGTTTATTGACTTATTGTACGAGCCGCTCTTCTCCCAATTATTTAAACTTAGATACCGAAAAGTTCAGTTTACTTCAAAATCCAAAAGAATTTTGTATAGACTTTGTAGAATTTAGTACCAGCATAACGCACCTTCATATTTCGTGTTTGTCAGTTCATAGTAATGGCATCAACAAACGTAATCATCGCAAAAATACTAGAGACAGAATAAAGATAAAAATGTGAGGCTAAAAGTACTAGAGGCTGTCGATATGAGAGTATTTTGTAGGCACGTTACTCAGAACCATTGTGTCTAACTTGTTTCGAAATATCTGCGAAGACTGGTTCTTCACTTCAAAAATGTAATGAAATCTTTGCAGCTAACACTATGTTCACTCTTGTTGTGACTAATAAACGCTTTTAATGTGTTGCTACACAGAATTGAAGGCCTGACGTATGTATAGAATTTTGGTATAAACGTCGATAGCAACATTTAATACGTTTTTTCTGGTTTCCAGAGATGCTACCGAAGAACTTACTTAACAGTTACTTTTTAGTAGATAGACAAAACTTTTATTTGTCTTGACTATTAATGATGTTTTCCTTTCCATTACATTGTTTTTATTAAGTTCATCGTCGTTATCGTCACGTTCTCAAGAATCGAATTTTATGGTCTATTAAATTCATACGTATGTCTGAATTACTATGATAGTTTTAAAGGGCATTAGTTATCACAGAGTCGGTATAGCACTCATTATAGATAAAGAAAATTAAATATGTATCCTAAATTTTTTACGACGCTACTGCCATAGTATTTCTTTTTATGATCTTAAGCAGTTAACACGCAGCATATGAAATAATAACGGCGAAGAAGTAATAATTTGATAGGCTTCGGGTCTCATTTGTCTAATAATAACACCCTTTCCAAAATGACTATCATAAATCAGGGTTCAGTTCACAATTATTGACGCTTTTGAAGTCACTAATTAGCTTCATAGCTTGTTCTTCAATAATATGTTCGATATACAGTTAATTCTCCCTGTAAAATGAATTTATATGGCACTATCATTTGATTCAAATTAATTCATTTACTTCAGTAATGGAGTTTCATTTCTAATTATTTTCTGTACTACTAGCTCCTAGTGAGGTACAAGATCACTTCAATCAGGAATGAAAAATCGTCTGTATATTGCAGAAAAATTGCTGTATGTCAAACACTGTACTGACAAATTTATGTTTTTTCCAAATGCAGTTTACATCCTTATCGTGCTTGTATGCTGTCATAGGAATTTACATTACGGCTTGTACGAGAGTTGCGTGGCATTCCATCATCCACTTGAGAAGATAGTTCTAATTTTTTTAAGCACATGTAATGCACTTGTGTAGTACAACTGCATGTATTTTTTACTATTTTTAGATTGCAATATACGAGGATATACAACTGCTTGTTACTCCGTATTTTAAGCCCCGTTAGTGGTAGAGTTTTTTAAAAGAAACTTTTAAAAAGTTAATAACATTATTATATTTCTGAAACCATTTGAATATGATAAACCGAAGAATCTCTATATAATGGTATTGCAAAATATTTTCACTAGTCAAACCCTGAATAAGTTGTGTAAAGAGATCGTTATCATATCCCCGTTTTAGTGGTTTAGTGTTATTAATATTTTACCACTGAATCAGATTATTGTAATAAGAGTTCCATTTCGAACATGACTTCATTGTTTTTTCCCTATATGCACGAGGCTTTAATACAAAACACAACTTTCATCTGAATCAATAACATAAATCAAGGTCTATTTGGCGAGAAGATGACATATGAATTTATATGAGGGTAGAATGTGGGTGCGACACGCGCCCGTCAGGGGAACCCAATATTGGGAACATCACGAGGGTGCAAAAGTCAAACGATTAATGTGTGTTATGTGTCTCGTTGAAGACATGCGACCGTTATGTGTGTCGCTCCTTAAATTCGGATTTACGCTGCCATTGATTGGGGTCTGAGATTAAATTCTATTGTGCTGAATCACTTTCATGTCATTCGATACTATTTATTGTTGATATACGATACCTTCCATTTGTTTGAGGGGTTTAGTGGGTGAGATTAAGAGTTTATTCTTTTTTTTTATAGGCTGAGCTTGTGGATATGAGGGCGGACTTGGTGCAAGCTCGAGCTTCATCAGCTGGTAAGTTTTTATTTCACAATAATTATATCTAAGCACTCATTCATCGTAATGTATGATTAAACCAAATTATTTAGAATGTTGGATAAGAGAACTAATTCAGTAATTTGTATAAAGGTACTCGTAGGTTATTTTGATTAAACAAAAACAAAAGCTTAAACCAAGCTTATTGTTACACTTTAATTATTGTTACAGTTTAATTAGCTTAATTCTTAACCCTTGTGAACCATGACTAAGAATTTTAAAATAATTACACATACTGAGAGACTTTCAAACTTGATGTGAAGCTTTAAAATATGCAACTCGTTTACAATTGACCTATGCAATTCTTGCGACTACGCTTACTTCCTCATGTCGCACAATTAACGACCTTACATCTACAGAAGTTATATTTGGAAATTTAGTCACCCGCCGACGGAGACCTGACATTAGCTTCCCACATCTAATTCAACAGATATTTTCATATTCAATGAAGCAATAAAGACGTTTTGCTAAGAGTCAATTTTAAGATTGGGACACAATTTAAGATTTTGTGTCAGATTTAAGTATTTCTACCATAACCTGTTTCACTGACATATGCACGTGTATTTATTGTATCACATGGCTTCCCAGAGCATGTTTCGAACGAATTTTCTAATTTAGTTGATGTTTAATATTTAATTTAAAGTTACATTGCTGCAAATATCTTTGCTTGAATTATTATATTTATTTGTGTTTGAATCTAAGAGCGGTGTGTCAGTATATCATTGGTTACAGAAATTGTCAGATTCGCTTACGCATTACATAAAACAGTTGTGCAAAATCGCTTTGTTAAATTGTTACTGATACAGTTTCTTCAATTGGAACTAACATTCCTAGTTATGAATGTGAAATGTTAAACATTTGAACATATAGTTTCAGATATCTTACAATTAAATTTGTTCTGTTGTAGATAACGTACACAATTATCATGTCGTTATGTGTCAATGGTTTCACTCAAAATTTTTAGGGTTCCATACCCAAAGAGTAAAACTTTCCGTCCGTTTTTCACCAGGCTGTATCTCATGAACCATGTCAGTTAGACAGTTGAAATTTTCAGAGATGGTGTATTTCTGTTGCCATTATAACAACAAATACTAAAAAACAGAATAAAATAAATATTTAGGAGGGTTCCCATACAATAAAGGTGATTTTTTTGCGCGTTTTTGCTCGATATTGATAACGGCAACGGGTAGACGTTTGAAATGTATAGGTAATGGAAATGGAATGGAACTCTTCCTGCGCGAGTCCGACTCGCATTTCTGTTCAGTTACCATTTCTTCTACAAATATACTCTTGGGTTAGCGTTTGAGCACACTTGTACAGATCAATCTTTTGTCGCAACGTTAGTTGGTGCACGTTGTAATTAATTTAGTTTTGCGATTTACATATTAATTAACTTCAAAGCTTAGTTAATATTTAATGTAATAGTTTTTGGTCTATTTTATTTTTTGGACTTTTTGCGATATCAACAGCTTACTGGCAGATTATTCTCTTCTCTTCTCTTCTCTTTCTTCTCTTTAAAAAGACAACTCCCGCATTAGGAATATACATTCCTGTGTCGCGGGGATCTTTACAAACATACATGAAACGGACACAAAGTACACCCAGACTTAGAACAACAATTTATGAATCACACAAAGTGTTGTCCCATGTAGGATTTGAACCCACAACACTTGGCGCAGTAGGAAGTGGCGTGGCGACCACTGAAACCACTAGGCCAACCGTGCAGTCAATTGATTATTATTGAAAACACATTCAATTGATATATCTACAGGTGGGTGTCAGGAAAGCGGTGACGCAGCAGGTAACGTGCCGGACGCAGCACGAGCTCGCTCCGAAGCGGCTCAACTTGCAAGGGAAAATGCTGCGCTCAGGGAAACTGTTCTTGCATTACACTCCGAACTGTTTGGAGCAAGGTGAGCATCGGAATTCAAACTTTGTCACATTTAAGTTATATTTTGATAAATAAGCTTATAATATTATTTTATCACGTCAGAATTTATTTATTTAATAAGTATATGGAAGACTAACGGCAATTCAAAACATTACATATCGTCTTTTATAGTTACTAGAAGGCCAATTAGAAGTCTTCATTTATAGAAATACATTCGAATTATGTAAGTGTGATCAATCACATTCAATTTCTTACAGCTAATACTAGGCCAAGTAACGGCATTACAATTTAGTGATAAAACAAGAAAATATGGCAAACAAGTATATATAAGATAAAATTCAATATGACCTAAATACTGAAGATGTTAGCTTATTTTTTTTTATTGTTCACTGAAGCTCAATTTATCTATTTATTTTTTTTATTTATTAATTAATTACAGGTTGGCGACTAAATACTTGGATAAAGAGCTAGCGGGCAGGATACAACAATTGCAACTCCTCGGTCGAGACATGCGTGCCGAACTGCGAGATTCACTTTGGGCACAGGTACAGGTTACCACTGTGTTCTTTAATTTTAAAGATTTATGAATATAGCTATAAAGAGCTTAATGAAAGAACAGTCGAATAAACTACAGTCTTTAATGTCTTTTGATTTAAAAGTATGTTTCCTTTTTATATTTCAATACAAGTAAAATACACGTATTAACTTTGTTACCTAAAGCTTTCTGTAATCAAATGAATATATTTTTTATAGGTGGAAGCAGAAATCCTGGTACAACGTCACAAGACGCTGGTGCGGGTGTGCCGCGGGGCAGGCGCGGGAGGCGCTCGCGGAGCGGCGCGCCCCCCGCCCGCGCCGCACCCCGCGCGCGCCCTCGCCCGCACCGTGCGTGTTCGCCGCTCCCCGCATCTGGGACTCGGCATTTCCGTCACTGTACGTAACACTCTTTCAATCGCATTTATATTGTTTTCTCTCCAGGAAAATCTGGTCTTATACTAGACTGTTTTCTTCGAGTTGCCGGGCATCAATCACATGAGGCACGGCGTTCAGTAATCGATTCCTTAGGCCGCGTTCTCTAGTCGGGGGGAGTGGAGCGGGCGCGGCAACGCACACTAAAGCGTGGGAGAGCCACGCTTCGGCATGCATGGGCCGGCTCGACCGGAGTGATACCACGGCCTCACAGAAAACCGGTGTGAAACAGCGCTTACGCTGTGTTTCATCGAGTGAGTGAGGATACCGGAGGCCCATACCCCAATCCAACGCCCCCTACCCCCCTCACCATCCCCCTTCCCCCCAGGCCGCCATAGTGTGGGTCACCATGCTGCATTGTTCTTTTTCGCATTGAGGAGGTGACCACCACTCTTGGATTCTGCTCATGCCTTCCATCAGGNAACCACGCAGTACTAGAACGGCGTAGTGTTGTGTCATTAAGAATAAAAAAATACAGCTTGACACAGATGAGAGATGTTACAAAACAATGACTAGTGATTTTAAATTACTTGTGGAATCGATCGATGATATCTTATTTAATTAAAATACTTAAATAATAACATAATAAATTAGTACTCTATATTTATTTTCTTAAAATCATACAACAGAAATTATGTATTCAGTCATCGTCGCTGAAACAATCCCACACATTAATTATAAATTCTTAGTTCCAAGCTATATCGAACTGTATTTCTCGTTCCTCTGGTAATCGTCTGGTCATCTGGGTCATCTTCTTTTCTCTGTCTGAATCTGGGTTTTCTTATGGTCCTCTCTATAACCTTTTTTTCAGTTTTTGTTGATATTTTATTTGTTCTGTGAATGGTGACACAAGTCGCACAAAAAGTGGAAATAATTACCTTTTTAATATATTTTTTAGGATACTAGGATAAGAAAGAGGGGAAATGTTTATTAAATGATTCTGTTTTAGTTAAGAAGCATGTAATGTCTATTTGATTTGATTGCACAAGATTGAAATAACCGGTGTCGTGGACCGAGAATGTCATTTACACTCGTCTAAATGACATTTCGAATACTTGAACTCATGTTCAAAGTTATGTCTTTCGACTTACTTCCAGCTGTCAGCAGTATCAAGCTGCATTTATGGGGGCATTTTGAAACTTAGATTGTTATAAAACGATTGTTTTTAATGATTGGGAGTTCAACCGAGATAAATCAATAATGCAATCTTCTGTAACAGCGATTAATGGGCAACTGTCATAACTTCTAAGTCATAGACAAAGATGCTAAGGAATTTTCTCCGGAATTTTCTTTTTATCAAAGACTAAGATCTTATACCGTAGAAAATTCATAATTAGTCGTAGCTGTCGAACGATATGCACAGTAATTTATCACAAAGGTCTTCTGTGCGAGGGTAGTCCCTCCACTGCCCCGGTCGATCCGGCCCAATGGTAGTCGTTGGCGCAGTGGTAGCGTACGCGACTGTTGTGCACGAGGTCTCAGGTTCGATTTCCAGTTCGGACCAAATGTTTGTATGATCTGTAAACATTTTTTCGGAGTTTGGGTGTTTCCTATGTATAATGTGTATTTGTTTATTTACCGAAGAAAAAGTATATATGTATTTATATCAGTTGTATAGTACCCATAATACAAGCCCTGCTTAGTTTACGACTAGGTGGCGTTGTATGTTAGATGTCCATAATAATAATTCTTCGCAAAAGTGGTCACAACTTTATGAAATGTATTTTTTTTCTTGTGTAGGGTGGTCGTGAGCATGGTGTTCCTATTCTGATCTCAGAGCTAGAGGCGGGCGGGCCCGCCGCACTCACTGGGGAACTTTACGTCGGTGATGCCATACTCGCCATCAACGACGTTGATCTCACACAGGTAAACTTCGCCATGTTACCTATTTTTGAAAATAGTTTTACTGTAACTTTTACTATTTATTTTAACAACATTTGAAATTTGATTGATTTGCTTTTGAAAAATATCGTTCCATATAGTTACTTGCCTCTGTCAGATTAATATTCAAACCAAAATCGTATTAACTCACTACAAAACAATGATTGTGGAGATGATTCAGTTACCCAAACTGATCCCATAAAGTGTAATGTGACGGGGTTGCAGATATTATTTTAAATACCGATGGTATATCTACATACACCCTTGTTTATTGGATTGAAACGATAAAGTTTTATAAATACTAGAAACTGGCCTATATAGAAAAACATACTACATGAGTACAAGTAGAAGGTACTCCATCCTAGTCTCAAGACGATTGAATTCTGCGATGTTAAGCGAACTTGTTAATCGTCGACCTACAACATTGTAGCCACGTAATGACGTGTAAAAATACCTGGAACATAAAATGTTTATACAGGCCATCATTCTAGCTTGTCGTGGCATCATCGAAGACCATAAAATTAAAATAGTAATATATTTATTACATAAGTGTGTTCATGGGGTCATAGCTCATAAGATTATATCATTTCAAATTTATGATGTTTTGCTTCTAAAGATGTGAGGATAATCTTTAAGGAAGGAGGGTCCTCTATTTTAAAAAAATTATAGCCACGAGTTAAAGGACTAAAGGTGTGAAAAATTAGACTTGTTGGTACGATATCGATTTTTCTTTTATTTTGCATTTTCTGTTTTATATTTAACTAGCCGACCCGTGCCCACTTCGTTGGGCATTAACTTCGCTTCGACTTGATTTACAGATACTCTTATTTTTTACCGATTTTTTTGTTCAATTATAATAAAGTAGGGCTTATCTCGCTCCTGAATAGTATCGCTTTCTGTTAATAAAAGAATTTTCAAGATCCAGGGTGGATAAATACTTTTCTCAATTTTTATTCAATAACTTAAAATTAAGTTAAACATTTATGAAAAAACAAGTATAGTTCATATTGAACTTTTTCTACATACATTCATGAAACTATCGTATCAATATAATTATCTGTTTGATAGGCTTACCTCTAGGACAGTCAAATAGCTAGGCTAGTTATTGAGTTGTTTAATTTTATTGTAAGTGCATATCACGATCTACATCTATGTGAAATTTTATCATAAACATGTTATTGCTACTAAATAACAGGATTAAAATATGTTTCAGTTCTAGATCTTTCACACAGGAATATTACCTACAAAATATCTATTCCACTTTATTCATCCGGGTGCATTCACCCAAGTGAACAAAGTGGAATAAACTAAGAAGATATAACAATCTATATGTGTGTTTCATAACCAGACACGAAACCATCTATTACATGTTATGCAACAATTACAAAGAACATGAAATATCACGTATGTAATACTCGTAATGGTTTCAGGCTTGTCACAAAGAAGCGGTACAGGCGTTGCAGAGTGTGAAGGGAGACTGCGCGCTCTGCGTACAGTTCATTGCGACTGACGACGAGGACAGACTGTCAGAAGATAACTACAGGTCCAATTCTATTTTACATTTATATAAACTAAATCATATTTTGCTATTATAATATTTTGGTTCGTGTAGTGGGCGGATGACGTAAAAAGCGACTAAGGTACTTAACTGCGCAGGACAACAGCGCTACGAGGAAAAAGGAACCATGAAACAAACCCTATAGTACCCTCCACACGCACAGTTCGGAATCCGTTCTCGTACCGAATGAAACTCTTGAAAAACCATTTATACGCATAATTCGAGCTGTTTAACTAAGCATTTGAGGTTCGCTCGCAGTCCTAACTGTGGTCACATTTTTTGTGTCGTAATTGCCACGTCTGTTGGTTTCGCATTCCGCAGTTCATAGTCTATAACGCATAGATCTATCTGCAGTTCGATATACAGTCTAGATGCGTTATACCGAACTAAACATGTAAAGTCAGCTTGGGCTTGGCTTGGCTGGTATAACCCGTTTGTCGTAGTATTATATCGTAGTATTAGGTCAATACTACCTTTCTAAGAAGAGGCCTAGAGTAGATTATCATAGTCTCTGGATGACTATGGCTTGTTTTAATTACATCTGATGTTTGTATTTATATTTGTTAAGAAAGTGTATGTTTACAGATTTCCTTTGTATCCTGAGGATGGGGAAGTGTTCGGCGGTGAACAAGATGGGTCGGGAGCTACACCGACTGCACCGCGCACTCCGGATTATAATAGGTCAGGTAAACGTTTTATCCTAAGAAATAGAATAATTAAATAGTGCCCGAAATAAAAGAGTACAATGTAAACTAAAATGTTCGACTACACGGTTGGCCTGGTGGTTTCAGTGGTCGCCACACCACTTCCTACTGCGCCAAGTGTTGTGGGTTCAAATCCTACATGGAACAACACTTTGTGTGATCCATAAAATGTTGTTCTAAGTCTGGGTGTACTTGTGTCCGTTTCATGTATGTTTGTAAAGATCCCCGCGACACAGGACTGTATATTATTAATGCGGGAGTTGTAGTTTAAAAAAAAAATTAAAAAAAAAACATGCCAGTACAAAAGAAAATTTTGTGCGTGTATGTTTAGTCATTATCTAAATAAAAAATGTTTATCGCTATTATGTTATACATATATATATTCATAATATAAGTACAGCTTTTTCCTCTTACAGTTTACTCCTTCACGTTAAAGTTTTATTTCTATATATATTTTGATGTTATTCGTGTTTGGGTTACCGTATGTATGTTAAGTATAATTAGCTTATTATTACTAGTATATGCGAATTACTCTAATTTTGTAAAAAAAAAATCAAATTAAACTTTACGAACAAAATAGTGCAATTGCGGACATTTATAATTTACGTGTTTATAGCGAGAAAGAAGTTTACTTTTTAAACGGTTATTTGCTTAGTCTTCGCTACTTATCAGTTAATACCTACATAATTTAGCAAATAAAAAGATATACTTAATAATGCTTAATTAAATAAAAATAACATATTATGTACCTACAAGATTCTTACCATATACAAAATACTACTTTCCTATGCATTAAATAAAAAAAAGTGCGTGCGTACAAAGTACACATGTCAGAAGTGAAACTTCTTAGCTCTCTCCCACCTCTCGCTCCATGGCACTGTGCGTGATACGACAATCGCTCTATCTCACTTTTTCTCTCGATCTTTCTCACTTGCTTGCTCCCTACTCTTACTCCATCGCTAGTTGCTTCATGCTACGTTCGCCCTGTCTTACTCTCTCTCAATCGGTCTCGATCGCTCTCTCTCTCTTTTTCGACACTTCCGTTGCATACTTGCGTGACGTTACATTTGTAAAAATTTTACTCTCACGCGCCTAAAGAAGTTTCACTTCAAAAAGATTAAAAAAATTGAAGCTAACTACGTAAAAACTATTGATAAAATTTATGTCTGTTGACACTCCGAACAAGATAATACTCTGTACAGTAGTTTAGAAAATTTAAAAATAAATGACTGAAAATGGTGCTAATTAATTGTACTTATAGTGACTAGCTGAACCCCGCGCTGTTACTCGCGCTACAAAGATATTGTATGATATCTTTATAAATTATAGCCTATGTGTTATTCTGATTTATAAGCTATATTATTGTAGTTTCATTAAAATCCATTCGATAGTTGTTACGTGAAAGAGTAACAAACGACCATCCATATTTCCAAACTTACGCGTTTATAATATTATTACTATTTGGTTTAAACTTTAAACACACACACATCGCCGTCCACTGCTGAACAAAGGTGTCTCCCAAAAATAAACTTAAAGCGTTTGTGTCCTACTTAATGTTTTTAAGTTACCTTCAATGTTTTAATTGATTTGTTTATATAAACTCCAAGTTTGCGGTTACCAAGTTGTACAAATAATAAGGTCAATGTTGTAGAAAGCCTTAGGGAAAGTCTAGGGCCGACAACAAAGATGTTTAACTTTAATTCTAAAATTCTCTGGCTAAAACTAGTTTACAAGTGACGGATTGACTTAATAGCAATGGTCTGTAAGAAAAGAAATTAACAAACAATACAGGAATGAACGTCTTCGCAAGCATTAAAAAAAACAAAATATCACAAAGTCACAGCATTAAAAAATGTATCATCTTAAGACGTTCGTATTGACATACGAAACTATTTTGTCAATTCTTGTCTAAACCTAATTCTGTTTATTTAAATCAAATATTACTATAGTGTGTGCTAGGGGCACGTTAAATCTGTTTGAAGTCAGTGCCAAGAAAAAAATCGCAAGAACAATATTACAAACATGTAAGCCACCACCAAACTAAAAAAAATATTCAAACCAGCTTATTTTAAGTTTTTTAGTGTTAAATTCAGGGAGTTTACGTTTCATGCATTGTAAAGTTGGCTTTTTTTTTAGATAAATACTTTTTATTTTTAGTGCAAATTATAATAAGATGAATTCATTCATACAAATCGCGCGAGCCAGCCTATGGCAACGATCATCTTCAAATGCTACTTTTGCTGATTCAAAACCGCATGATGAGAAAGCGTTACGCAAGTGACAACAATTAAGACTAATTGTCAATATTTAAATGAACACACTAAGATAAGTTAAATGTATTAATATAGTGGAAGTTCTCATCATCAAATCTCAGCTTTACATGTCTAGTATATATATTTTTGCATCATCATCTATATGATAGGACTTCTAACCTTACCGATCAGATCTCACAACTTTAAAGAATACAATAAAGGCAAATTCGTGCAATAAAGGAACATATTTAAAGAATCGCTATCTACCCTCTAACTGTTTTATCTTTCGTCATAAGCTCATGAGAAAACTGAATGAAGGTAAATTAAGGTCTATACGGACGTATAACATTGACCGTGGGAGAGCCACGCTTCAGCATGCATGGGCCGGCTCGACCGGAGTGCTACCACGGCCTCACAGAAAACTGGTGTGAAACAGTGCCTGCGCTGTGTTTCACCCAGTAAGTGAAGATACCCTCCCCATCCCCAAGGCTGGCAACGCACTTATGATGCCTCTGGTGTTACGGGTGTCCATGGGCGGTGGTAATCGCTTACCATCAGGCGATACGTCTGCTCGTTTGCCCCCTATTCCATAAAAAAAAAACATCCTCTAATCCCTGACTGTTAAGGAGTTTTAACTTATATCATCAGTTCATCTGAATAGCTTCAAAGTATACAGCTAAAGATACCTACGTATGATATTTAATTAATCTTAATCCAACTCCTGGCTGTTAAGGAGTTGTATTATCCAATCAGCTCATCATCATATAATCATGACAAAGAGACCTAAATATTGGAATACTTTTAGAAAATATGAAAAAAAAAAATGTTTTTATCAATATAAATGAATTAAGTCCAAACACAAGGTAGCTACTGTAAACCGTTGAGGAGTTCCCTGAACTGTTTTTCGTCTTCGTTATCAGACTGCTAACGACAGTTACAACCCTTCTAGGTGTAAAATTCTCATCAATACAAATTAAACAAGCCCAAGCACAAGGTAACTGCGGTGAATCGCGGAGGAGGTCCCTGACTGACTTTCGGCTCTATCATCAGAAACTCCAGACCTCCATTCAATTGTAGTGCTTTGAAATACTTAATAATTCCTCTCTATTTCTCTAGGATGCCATCATCAGATCCTAGTTTCCTTATCATGGTACCACCCTTGGGATACTTCCTATGTAACAAAACAAAAATCATCAAAATCGGTTTATAAACGACGATGTTCTTCTTCTTTTGATGATATGGCAATCAGCTGGATCAGCTATTTCTGCCAATGTCAAGTATTTCAAGTCTTCAAATCTTCGTCGTGATGGAATTAATGATAAAAAATATAAAAAAATGTGGATGACATGAAATGGGGACCGTCTTTCGCACAACAAAAAACGATCTCCAACGACGATGTTATCCCATTACACAACACAAAAAGTAAATTCAACGAGATAAGTGTCACCCTCGTCAAACTTAGCAAATAGGAAGAGTTTTTATAGTAGTAGTTAATAAATACACGAACAATTTAATTCAATGTAGAATTTCCAATAATAATTTAGTTACACATTTTTTACACACCTAATATCAGATTACCTTATTCATAAAATTTTCAGTTTAGTTCTCATAAACTTCAAAGCGTCCAAAACATTTAAATAAAAACAAATTAAAACACGTCTTTGGAACAAACTATATTAACAATTCAAAAATAGTTTTTGATTGTAAAATGCTGGTTGCGCCTGTCACCAAATGTTAGAAAAAGGTTTATTTTTAGAAACCAGTCCATCAGTCGCTATCTAAGTAACAGATGTACGTCAGTTTAATTTCTGAAACAAATGTCGGTCTATAAATATACAAGTGTTTTCAGTAACAATGTCATTTTCACACTTATTAAATTTTATTGCTGCTGGTATCAGCACTAATCGCCAGAGTGTTTGTATTCGGCTTTTTAGCGTCTGTTGTCAGTCAGATACTGTCTTGGCACTGGCTCCGGCACGGTTCACATTGTCTTGATGTAATCGACACATAACGACAAGCGAGACTTAAAAAATCTCTCTTTTTTTTAAATCAAGCTACTTCTGATTTACAAATACTTTTGACATCGTAATTACTGCCGCATAAGAGTTTTAATTTGAAAAATAAAATATACATTGCACCTTATTTGTTTTAAAATAAATCGCGACGTTTTGTGTAAGATTTCGAAGAAACTACTAAGTGTTTTAAAGACCATAGTCATCTTGTTAGTCTTCTCTTACTCAGTTTATTGACAGAGGCAGTAGAGACTAGATGACAGCAGTAGGTCACTAATGTAATTTTATGGATTCCATTCATATCATTCTACTACTGCAATGGTGTGTCACCTGTAGGCATTGTTCCGAACATTTACCAATAAGATTAGTTATATTAGCCGTACACGAGCACACCAACGACATTTTGGATGAAGTTGAAGAGGTCGAAATCTATCTAAGAAATTACAGTACTTGTTGGAACTGCCCGCATGTCGTTGTTTTTTGATCTTAAATCGCATTGTGCGCGAACATGGGCCATGAAAAAAGGATGCATTTCTCAAATTATTACAAAAATCTTTAAAAATAAACGTCCTTGTGGCCAAATTATTGTTCCTCGTAAAACAGCAATCATTTAATTTCTGTATAGCATCAAACAACACGTCTAAAATAAAATAAATACAACTAAAACACGCTTACAACAATAGGTTACATACAAACAAGCAAAGGTACAGATGAAACCATTTATATTCAGTGCTGCAATGACTATTTTTACTTAGCAAATAAGTTTTACAGTTTTATAGTTTTACATTCATAAATTAAATATTACAACATTAATCACCAAGTGAATTTTCAAATTATTTGCTATTTAAATACCTAAAACATTTACAAATGTATGCTGAATAAATTTTTAGATAGCATCATAGTTTTCTAAATTAATGTAAATGACTACATGTTAATTCTTGTTTTGCACTTAATTACACATCGACACTGATAATGCTAATTTGTACATTTCTTGCGCAGGCGCAACTCGGAGGCGGGCTCGGCCAGCGCGTGCGGGTCCGACACGTACCGCGTGAGCGCCCCGCCGCCCGCCGCCTACCCCGACTATAACAACATCAATAATAATCTCAATATACTTGACATGGACGACGACTCCATCAAAATAGAAGCACGGCTTGAAGTAATACAATGATTTCCTTAGTAGAATATCATTTTAGAGATGTTTAAATTAGTTGTCCAGACAGCTTTATGTGTATAATAGTCATCATCACAACCCATAATGTCGCACTGCTGGGCGCGGGTCTCCTCTCAGGAGAGGGTTAAGGCCGTACGTCCCCACGCTGGCCAAGTGCGGGTTGGGTTTTTTTTGCTTTGTGGCTACGTATCTTGCCGTTGGATGTTTTTAAGCCGCCCGAGAAGGCTTCCAACTAAGCTTCACGACTGTGTACGTATGATAACAACCGGGACCGAATGCTTAACGTGACCTCCGAATCACGGAGACGCTTATGGTAACATGCCACCAGCGGTCACCCATCCAGATAATGACCGCGCCGTCGTTGCTTACCCTCGGTGATTGTTTCTAATCACCGAGTGCAATTAGGCTATGAACGCCTCGGCTATGAGAAAAAATGCTTGAGTATAATAGTAGTTTAGTTTTTGATTTTAAGATTTCAATTGACTCACTCAATGAACAAGATCTCCTTTTTACACAGTCATTTAAATTTAGTTTGCAATCTGTACTCAAACATATTTTTATGAGAAAATTGACATAAGGGATGAGTTAAGAATAGCAGATTAAACGAAATCGGCTCAGTTAAGAACAAAAAGTAATAAAAAGTGTCCTGGGATGAAAACTCGGAAGAGTTGAGAAAAAGACCTAGTGGCATAAGATTCAGTGGGATGAAGATGGAACAACCCGTTATTTGTTATTACTTTCGACGGAATGTGGTGGGTTGATCCGTCTATACATATTTGCTCGAATCAAATAAAAGTACGAATAGCAAATACGTATATACGTCGTGTGATGTATTTATTTAAATGTCTTATGGTTATTATCCTGGTATGAAGTGTATATCGTAGATATGTTTGTTAATCGTTCTTAAGGCACATATTTGAACGATAACAGCTTAGCCGCATAATGGATAACGAAGTGTGTTATCGAATCAGATGTTCTCGTTCAATGCCAATACGCGTGACCTTGTAACGACAGTTGATGTTGACGACTAAATAACACATGTTTTAACTCGCGCTACACGTGTTTTTAACAAATGCATATATGTATCAAAATAACTATGTATTTTTAATTCGACTGCAAAAGAAGGAAGGTTATGTTTCTCGAATCGAACAGTATATCTAAACGGCTTGTCGTATTTATGTGAGTGGTGTCGATAGATTCGTCTTAGCCGTGAGAGTGACACAGGGTACATAAAAAAACAAAATAAAAAAAAATGATACGCAGTCGGGTTTTTTTAAAAATAATTAATTGCTTTTTGTAAAAAGTGAGTCATCAAAACTACAGAGTATCCTAAAACTATTTAATTTAATAATAATTTTGATTCACAGCACTCTGTATTAAAACTCAAATTTCGTTCTGAATCAACTGTAAAAAATAAGTTACTAAAAAGTTTCAAATTGTAAGAGTCCTTTCTGGTAGCAGTGGTCGGGCAACGGTCGGGCGGGCCGCTTGACGCGCGAGTGCTCGTCGGGCGAGTCCAACAACTCGACGCCGGTGCACGCGCGACCGCAGGCGATCAAGAAAAAGCGCAAACCGCAGGTGTGTATATTCGCACTACGTCGTATTACACTCTAAAGTAACTTTACTGAAAAATACAAAAAAAGAAAGCGTAACTAATTCTTCAGATAATTTTACTTACTCTCCTTAATTAGCTCTTGGAACGAGTATTTATTACCTTCGCATAATCAACTTAATTGTTGCTCGATGCAGCCAACATTAAATGTCACTTTCTATTGGTGTTGAACAATAAATGTGTGATTTACTGCTCACCACACTTTATATCTAAAAGAGAAAATGCTTGAATATAATTTATATAGATGTAATAGTCTTTCACCAAAGTGAAAATATATCGTTTAGTTTAGTTTAGTTTATCGAACACGAACTATTGTTAGTTCTTATTAAAATAACAGTTAAAAGAAGCTATTATATAAGAGCTTATGTAGCAATTTATTTACAAACCAGCTGCGCCCCGCGGTTGTTGGTCTAAAACTAATCTTATATATTATACTAAAATATATTTTCTTTCATGAATTTCAATCATGAATTGATTTGGATTTAAGTACTGTATATTTACATACGGGAACTAAAACAAAAATCAATTTTGAAAATTGTTGTCTGTTTTTACCGGCTCAACGGTTGCACCGATTTTGACGGGACTTCCAATAGCAGAGGAGTTACAAGGAGTATTTTGAGCTTCTTTTATTTTAGATTAGTTGCGCCACGCAGTTCGTGGTTTTTGTTGTAAAGTTACATCAACAATTGCGGTTGTACCTTTGTAGCTTAAATTACTTCTTGTAACAAAGTTAATCGATAAAGTATTTTGTTTACTCACAGCTTTTGATTAGGTTAGCTAGTTTTGTATATGATATTAAAATTGTTGTAAATATTATTTAAATTTGCTTCCGAAGTATATTTTAATTTAGGTGCTTAGTGTATGTAACCTTGACGAATACATATTTTAGCAGTACGGCCACTACTTGTTCTGGAGTCTCGCCAGTGATAATATGCCGAGATTGTCCACTGAATTCCTTGTACGAGATTTACTTGCATATATTGTAATATAAACATAATTTAGAAATGGAGCCAACAATATAGTAAACAAACGTATTTCATATTCTTTAATGTTGTATTATATACTTAACATACGTATGTATTTGTATAATATTTGGCAAGAGTCCTAATGAGAAAACAAATTGACGGTGATGAATTGTTAAAGGATTGGCGCACTAAAGGTGCATATCGACCAATCGAACTAGAAGCCCCATCGTCCGACGAGCCCCAAACTGAAGCACCATGCGACAATGCTCTGACGGTATCCGATGGAGGTACGTACAAGAGATTTAAATGAGCGATCGGGATTTGTAATAAAACATCATAAGGAAACTAAATTTAAGATCCAAATTTCTATAATAAACATTTTAGTTCGATTTTTAAAAAGGCGTTGCATAGTTTTTTTTTAATATCACTTTATTTTGCTGTGCTCCACCTACCCGCCACGATTAAATTCACCGACCTGTTACTTCAACTTGCTTACTATTACTATACACATGCAATGCCTTTTCTAGCTCTTTTTACTTCTATTTTCTCCTGGTAAGCGTATATTATTTTTTTCTTAGATACCTATGTCACATCTGAAAACCATATGTCATATGAAAAACAGATTGTAACATAGGTATTTATGTTCAAAAAGTTAAATAATTACTCTCGAAAGACGTTACTTCGTTATAATTTATATTTCAGTTCCATGACGTTTGTAGAATACATAGTTTTACCGTTTCGTGTAAATAACCGATTGCTTGCTAACTACTATAATTGTTGCACTTTTCATTAGTGTAGCTTGCTGCGTACGAGACTGTACGTCTATATATAAGTGAGCGAATGAGTGAGTGCATGAATGAGTAACCTAGTGATGAGGGTAGATAGGCGCATATACCACAATTAAATTCCTACAAAAATAATGATTAAGTTAATAATTATAGAATTTATACCAACTTTTTCATAAACAACTAATAAAAAGATCAATTGTAGTGGCAGAATCACCTCTAGCGCCACCGTCCCCCGCGCCAGCGCCTGCCTCTCTCCCGGTTCCTCAGGAGATAGTGCAGACTCTCATTGAAATCGACACTAAAGACTACAGAACCGAGCCTAAACCGAATAAACCCGTCAACGGGGAGATCAAACCTATTAGAAGAGAATCAAAAGGATTTAGGTATGTTACACATTTTTTTATTAACAATGTAAACGTAAACATTTCTAAAATTAACATTGACATTAACTTTTCCCTCTATTACGACTTTAAGGTACCTGTACCTATTCATCAATTCACTACAGTTTCGAAGATCGCGTATGATAACCGATTGTCCCTTAACATTTTATTACTTTTAGTAATACCTAACCTATATGTCTTGCTTTCTCTGTATAATAAACAGGATAGGCTCAGCGCGGAGAGTGACGGAAGGCGCAGCTCTAACAAACGGTGAGGCGGAGCGGACGAAGTTCCCACCGCGTCTACTGGCCGGCGACGGAGACCCGGACTTTGGCACTCCGGTGTGAATCCCTCCGGTTTTTTACATTCAAGAACACGCAGACAACACTCGCCACGCAAACAAGCTCAATATAATAATATGTCAGATTGAAACTACGTAGAGGTCTATCATATACACCAGCGATGATAAGCTACTATAGGAATGCGCAACACAATCTTATAATGTATCTCTCATATATGATGAGTAAATGTGAGCGACTTTACGAACTTGCCGTGGTATCGATACAACTTAGTTACTTGGTATTTATCGATCTAATTCTGCGTGCGTTTATGGCCTACGGAGTAATGGGAGAATATTCAAGGCGACATAGTTGTAAGAGGTAGAACAGTTAAGACTATCTGTCCTTACGATTCCCCGCAAAGTGGCAGCTGTCACGAGACATGACTTCTTGTAATAGTGGTGACGTTTGAATATTTGCCCATTATATTTTAACAGTATTTTTTGTTTAATGCTGATGTGATATCTTTTTGAGTGCTTTATTTTTGTTTAATTCTTTTAAAGAAACGACAAGGGTAGTTAACGCGTAGTGATCGCTCAGTTGCTTTTGTATGTCAATACGACAGTGATCTTAGAGATTTTCATGAAAAATGTACGGACGTTTACACAAGAGCTTTCCCGAGTGGGAGTTTATGCTATTACGCCGAGCTAAAAGTTCAATCTATTTATAAGTTGTGTTTACATATTTAGAAATTTTTATTTACCTTGAGAATAAATTTTATTTAATATAATTTATAAAGTTTTAAATGCACAAACATGTTTTGCCAAAAAAAATATTGACGGACAATGTAATTAACACCCAGTTTGTAAACGCTCATTAAATGTCCACGCAAACTAATCAGACATCAAACGTTGTCACGTTGCCAACGAGTGTACTGTTACCGAACCGAAATCGGGTTCGGTGTGATCGAAGGCGGCCGACGGCAAGTACCGCCACCGCACGACATCCGACACTTGATTTGTGTAGTGTGTACAGACACTTCGTCTTGTCTGTCAACCGAATATAATACAATCAACGGCACGATCTGTCATTTAGAATACGAATGTGTATGTCAATATTTAGATAATTGAAATCTCAAACGAGTGCGTGTAAACCTTATCTTTACTGTATATTTGTTTTATTTATTTTTGGAACATTTTATATATTGTACATAATATAGACTTAGATTTGTTTTGTATATGTTGATATGTTTTAAAATGGGTTACTAGTGTAATGAAAATGAATTCTATTAAATGTGACGACTGATAAATAAAATATTGAACAGTAACCATTTATACATCCTTATTATTTTCAATAAATTACAATGTAGTTGGAATTTTAAAGAGATCATTATTGTAATGGAAATATGTTCTTATGTGTATTAGCAATATGAAATAATGAAGTTGATATGTGTTTTAATATTTTAGAAATGCCATTAAATTGTTTGTGATGTTATTATACCGGAATATAATTATAAAAGGTACATATCAGCACGGTTTGCTAAGCGTAAAGACTTAATTGTCGACTATATACCGATCTGGATATCTGCCAATAATATTTTCCCACATCACAGCCGTTTACTACGGACAAATAATTAAAATTCCAATACCTTTTGAAAATACTTTGTTTAAATATTTTTATTGGCAATAGTTGTAACTGATATTGTCACTTTCATCAGCCATCAAACTTTACCTGCTATTCATACAATACGGCATTTGCGGTGGACACTTGGAAATGTGCAACGCGCACTGCGCATGTGGTGAATCAATGAAATAAACCAAACATAGGAAATCATGTACAAAGCACACGCCTGGCAAAGTCCGTACTCGTATTAACGTCCTCGTGGGTAGTACATTGCTTATTTGGGTAATATTCTTCCCTAAATGTGGTGCCACTCCATAAGGCGAAGCTAAGTGAGAGCTACAGATACCGCCTTTAAATGCACCCAGTTCTAACTTTGATGGAAATATTACTATATCCAGTTAGGTTATTAAATATCATATTATTAAAACTCTACAGTGTCACGATACATGCAGTACCTACCATGTACATGTAATTAGACAGAAGTCAGTAACATATACATCAATGTGAATGTATCAACATGAACATCACGACAGAGAATACAAACACTCAAAGAAACCCACTCTGAAATTAAATTCGCATTTATTTGAATATAAACCAATTTGGACACATCATCATCTAGTTAATCTGAATGTTTTATTAATTAATTACAAAATAATTTCATAATATGTTTAAACATTCCACATAAACTCAGGTCGCCTTTCTATAGTTTGCGGCTATAGTGAATTCTTTTTACATTTACATGACAATATGCCTATATATTATAAATAAACGTATTACATTTTTAATTAAACAAGTTGTTTTTTTGTACCTTTTAACGTATATAAATAAATAGTTTTTGTTCGCTACTCCGGCCGCGTATATTTCAGTTATTGCGATGAAAAGTAGCCTATGTTCTTCCTCAGATTTCAAAGTATCTCCATAATAAATTTCATTGAAATCGGTGCAGTGGTTTAGCCGTGAAGGCGAGACACACAGACAGAGCTACTTTTGCATTTATAATATTAGTATGGATAGTGAGAGGCGCTCATAGCCCAATTGCACTCGGTGATTAGAAACAATCACCGAGGGTAAGCAACGACGGCGCGGTCAGTACCTGGATGGGTGACCGTTGGTGGCATGTTACCATGAGCGTCTCCGTGATTCGGAGGTCACGTTGAGCAGTTCGTCCCGGTTGTTATCATACTATAATAGTCGTGAAGTTTAGTTGGAGGCCTTCGGGCGGCTTAAAAACATCCAACGGCAAGATGACGTAACCACAACGTTGTCTTGCCAGTCTCCAACTCGCACTTGGCTAGCGTGGGGACGTATGACCATAATCCTCTCCTGAGAGGAGACCCGAGCCCAGCAGTGGGACATTATGGGTTGTTGATTGATTGATTGATGATGGATAGAGAAGCTCAGATCTGCAAGTCAACCTGCTCTAGTACTACTAATATTATTCTACCCCTCCACTTTTCTTACTTTTTGTAGCGATTTCCATTATCCACCCACTGACCGAAGTCGGTGTTTCACTAAGTCGAGACAGATATGCTCTTGTCATTCAAGTATAAATGGTGTGTATTTAATTTTACCACCAAAGTGAACTGCGTGAAACTAAACGTTACCAAAAAGTTGCCCGATGTTTTGTGGTAGAAATTGGACGTCTAATATAATATGATAAATACAAAAATAATTCATGTTTATTTTTGAATTTATTTCCATCGGTAGACGAGTTAATTCTGATATAAGTAATTATGACGAAGTCTGACATAATGTTCTTAGGAAAAGATTGATCAGCATTAATTGGGAATTAAGATTAGCCAATAGTTAAATTACCGTAGGAATTTAAATATTACATTGGTCACACATAAAGTGTCATGTCTGTAATTATTATTATTGCAACAGATTGACTAATGGCCAAGCCTATTTTTCTCGTATAATAATTTTTAAAGACTGTTATTACTCATTGTTATAGTTTAAATCGAAAGATATCAATATGGTGGTCAAAATATATATTAGTGGTATTTCAGGAAACAAAGAGGTAAGTTTAATATTAGAAATTCCTGGGACGGCCGGGTGCTTTTCTCTACTTTTTCATGAAGCTGATTCATTTAAATGATTGTTTTTGATTACGTGAATTATGCCAATTTCAGGTAAAGAAGCGACAACAACGTGTTTTAATGATATTAGATTCCAAAAACATCAAATATGATGTCATTGACATAACGGAACCAGGAAAGGAAGCTGATAAAGACTTCATGCAAAACAACTCGAAATCAAACGGAGGCACCGTCAGCGACCCCAACCCGCGGTCGCCACTGCCACCGCAGTTGTTTAATGACGAGGAATATTGTGGGGTGAGCACGTATTTTTATAATTTGGACTTACACTTCTGGTAAAAGTAGGAAATGTCATATCCAGTATTTTGGTATGTTGCCATATGTTTGTTTTGTGTCTTTGTTCATATAACCAGTTGTGTAGATTTCATTTGGTGTTGTTTATAGAAAGAAACCTTGAGCCAAATGATTATTCTTTAATATAATAATATGTTGCTTAAGCTTGTATCTGTAAACAATATTTAGAGCTGATGTGTTTGTTTGTTGTGTTTTTAGGATTATGATCAGTTTGATCTTGCAAATGAAGTTGACACCTTAGAACAGTTCTTGAAGTTAGAAGTACCTCCTGAAGAGCCTCTACAAGCTGAAAACAATGAGGTATTTAAAATACTATATTAATCATTGAACACTACTTGTTATAATGCAACTTATTTATTTGCTTAATTTTTTATAATATACCATAATTTGATTAACAATATTCTATTTTACCAGTAGAGTGTATCCATATACAAATAAGCATGTGGTCTTATTTGCATGAGTGATATAATTTTATGGTTATTAAGTAATTCTATTTATAGGACAAAACTGTAAATGGTACTGTTGAAGAGGTAACCAATAAAGAATCTGAAGAAACATCTGATGAGAACAATGTTGCAAAGTCAACTGAAGGTGCTGTTGAGTCTGGAGATGCCACGGTAACTGACAAGGAAGGCAGTTTAGCTAAAGAAGATTCTCCTATAAAGGAAGCTGTTAGTGCTACATCTAAGGAAGGCACACCATCCATAGATGAAACTGGGGATAATGCTGAAGACTCAAAAGAAAAGTCCCCTGAAAAAGAATCACCCGAGAGACAAAAATCTATTGAAAAAGAAGGTACGCCACAGCCTAAAGCGCAATCTCCAGAGAAAGAAGTTGAGGAAACATTAAATGAAACTAAAGAGAGTTCTCCTGAGAAAGAAGATGTTAATGAAAATGGTGCTGAGAGTTCTCGGGAGCATTCACAGGAAAAAGATACAGCTGCAGATTTAACTAATGTGGAGAAGAAACTGGAGAACCCCTCGGAAGCTTTACTCCAGAGTGAACAAGCTGCTGCAGCTGAATAATGGACTGAACAATTACCTGCTTTTCAGCTCAAATCACCCCTGTTAGAACTAAGCAAGCACTATTCAATAAGTTCTGTTATTTATAATGCATTATCATCATCACTTCTTTGATATAGTCATTGTATATAATGCAAAGAAGTCTATGTTGAGTGTCCATACAAGTGGCAATGTATAGTTAAGTTTTCTAATGCAAAATGGCCTATCATCATAAATCATTAGAGTTTATAATAAATTAATTAATTTAAAAGATCTATGATGTTCCAGAGTAAGAATTCTATTTAACAATTTTACCCTTCATGAAGGCTTGTATTATTTTTAAAGTATTAATTTTTATTTACAAATTTCCCTTAATATGGTTTATTATTCTCTTTTACGTTTAGAAAGTGATTGTTAAAAAAAGTTATTTTTATACAAATGAAATTGACATTCATAGGAATGATCTATTGTGCTATTATTTCACGTCGAACGCTAAAAAATGCTTAATTACTTCGACTTGACTGCCATTCTAGATAGTATTATTTACACCCGTTATAACGATATAATTGCGTAAGTGGTCATTCTTTATGAACATGCATGGCTTCATATGTAATATTACTTTATTCATGACAAATGTGTTTCATCTCTTATTAATATTAATTAAAGACATTTTTTAACAACTTTTCATAAGAATTATATAAAATATGAATGAAAGTTTATTTTAATTGCTTCCTCACTTTCCATTTGTTTTGATGACCGACAGTCTTTGCTTTATTCAGATACTATTTTTAGATTATTCATTTAGAAGTTAGACCATAATAAAGACTAAGAAGTAAATAGATAACAGGATTAAAATACAAAGGGTAAAAGAATCGAGAGACTGGTGAATTGATCCTATAATTTGATAGGGTCTCTCAATGCACGACACACAAAAGCTTGGGCTTGGGCAAAAGTGCAACACCTGCATTACGACGTCGCAGCACAAGAGGACGACTCCCGTACCCCCATCTAAGACACCTCAGTTTCCACAAGGGTTGGTACAAACATGTTCGATTGTTGCTTTTATTGCGCTAACGCTGAAAGAATCAGAAACAATAAAAAAAAACCCTCTAATAGTGGATCAATGTCGTCGCACTAGAGTTCCGACAACGCAGCACGTCGCCCCACTTGCGCTACGTCTTTCATTCAAAGGAAAAGTTGTGCGCCTTTGCAACGGCCTCGCCCTAAAATACTTATGTTTATGAGAAAGCTCTACTTCGTATGATGTAACTTAATACACCTGACAGATATCAGAAAACAATGACTAGTTATAGACGTAGCTATTAATCACTCAATCAAATTGTGAGAGCTAGTCATTAGTATAGCAGCTAGTCGTAGTGGTAACTAACTAATAATCGGAAGCAATTTCATCGAACCATCTTCCCCCCATTTAGAACTACCTAATGCAAATGATGCCACATCTGATATCTTATAAGTTACTAGCAGGCCGCCCCGGCTTCGCACAGGTAGACAGGTATATAAACAAGAAGAAATTTAAATTTTAAAACATCGCACAGACAAAGATCCACACTCAGATTACAGCTTTTCTTTTGTAATCTTAGGATCCACACGCAAACTTGTATCTAAAACCCGTGTCGGAGCTTAATAAGAAATACCATAATAAAAAGACTATTTTGATATTATTATCACTTTATATTAAATTCTTGTTTTTTTTACACGACTGTGGCGAAAAAAGGAAGTGTTATAGGTTTGGCAAACTACTGAACCGATTTAAATAAAAGAGGTGTCAAAAAGTTCGTAATAATGGCTCGAGTGACATGAGCTATAAAGCAGATAAATTTTAACAAAATATTCTGCGTTAGATTTTTTCTTGGTATTGTTTAGTATAGATAGATCACTTTTAATCCGAAGGTATGGACTTAGGACTTGTCACGGAAATTGTTTTTACGTTACCTATGTTTAATTGGGATCATTGATGTCCTCGGTATTTGAGCTAGTTGATCAGCTGCTGGGTCGGTACAATGGTCCTTCAATTCCTTAATATTCAACTTCGTCTTGCTTATGCTCAGGGGCTTCAATTATTCTAAAAGCACGATTAGCGTTCCAATTTTTATGTCTATTCGTGTGATGGCAGTTCAGAATGGCGATGGAATATGTCTTCGATATTATTCACGGTGTCGATTGATTTGATTTTTTACATTGATACCCCTCCCACATTCTTGTGATGCCCACCTCTAGCCGCCATCGAGTGCCAGTGAACGGGGTAGTATAGCGTGCGAACTTCGAGAGAGACAACATGACGGAAAGTCGATTACTGAATTAACAAAGATTTAAAAGTGAAAATTGTACTTCAATATTGTAGTTGATGTAATTGGTGGTTATTCGTGATTACGATTAATTTTATTTAAATTTTAGGTACCCAAGTAATAGTCAAAACTAGATTTCAGTACATACAGTATTACAGTACATAGTTACAATCATTATGCTTCCCCTTCCCCGTAAAGGAAACGTCTCTTGGTCCTAAATAGGCGTGATGTTACACTTATTTACACATATAGGAACCATTAGATAAATTATACATTTATATACTTATTGTAGATAAAACCATTAGTCAATTCAGCCCAGATTCATAAATTTCATTTTAAAAAAATATACTCATCATAAGTCCGATTTAAATAATTCATAAAGTAATTTAAAGGTACTGCTATATCCTTGATATGGATTATATGCATAAGAATTAATACTAAGGTACTAATAATGAGGTTGTTTGTATCGACGTCACTCTCACAGATTTTAACATGAAAAAGTAGTAAAAAGTTGCTCTATTATCAATATTTTCCGCAGCGCACGCGATATAGGGATTTTATTGGGTATTATTTAACAACTTGGTTTACATTATCGGAGTTTTCATACGGATCCCTAACTTTTTGCAAATATTATATAGCTTATGTTACTTGGCTATGTTATAACTTTCTAATAGTGAAAGAAAATTACAAGTCGGTCCAGTACTTTGAGCTTATTCGTTACATACAAATACACAAATCTTTCCTGTTCATAATAGTAGTGTATATTTTTGCTCAGCAAACGTTGGCTAAACGCTTCTTAAAATGTGCGGAAGTTATAATACTATTAAAGGTACCGATGAACACAAATTCAATTTATTAAAATCAGTTGCATTGTACGATAACGGGGAAGTCGGATGGCAGGATCTGACAGTAGAGTCCTGCCTTTTAAAAAATTTATGAGACCTTAAAAAGCTTTTAAAGCCACTAGAGTGCAAAGGTCGAGAATTCTTAATATAGATATCATCATCATCAGTCTGCCAACTACCCAGGAGATATTATACTCATGCAGTGTTTGCGCTAACACTGGTGCACTTTCTGTTACTTTTCTCGTACAATCCGATGGTGTGGCTATCCGACACGACACACGACCGGTAAGAGATCAGCGTCGACGTCAATATGTGCTCTCCGAGATATGGGAATTAAGACCACAACTTTCAAACTTCGGGATGTTTATATATAGTTAAAGATATATTAGATATTCTAAGGCACAAAAACGACAACCGAAAAGATATCGAGTATGGTTTGTGACTGGATTCTGCAGAAATCTTCGATACTTTAGGTCGTTCGTTCCGTCTTATTCTTTCAAGGTGTTTCATTGTTGGCTGTACGGATGTGATATTTGAAAGAGAGCTTATAGTCTTGTTTTTTTCAATTCGAATGAGTCATGAAATATCATTGTCATTTGTCACTTTTTAATCTTTATATGATAAATCAAAATCGTTATCATTTTGTCAAATAATATTGAATGCGACTAGTTGCGTGCTGCACCTATAAGTACGTAACCACATGCTACATGATAATGAGTTTGCATACCAGTGATAAAAAAAATACACTTAGAACTCTTTTAACTAAATATAAAACTAGAATATTGTTGTAATATGAATATATAGTTTTGTTTAAACAATCACAAATACGACAAAGGGCGGGGGCAACATAACACTATGCTTTAGTCAGTCAGTCGGGTCAGAGCTTTTAATCAGGCGCTGCATTGAAGTTTTTATTTTGTTTTCTATATTTCTAGCTTTTTGTTTCTATGTACCTATATATTTTTGGGTTATCACCGATGTACGTTAAGAGTCGAAAGAGATTATATAGAATTCTTTTGTATATTGTGTTAACATTAATGTTGGTAGCTGTTATGATAATAATCTAGGAGCTATAGCAAATCTTTAATTTTTTTTATGGAATTGCCGCCAAACCAGCATACATTACGCCTGATGGTAAGCGATTACCGCCGCCTGTGGGGTAACACCAGAGGCAACACAAGTGCGTTGCCGGCCTTAGGGGATGGGGAGGGGGATGAGGGGAAGGGTTGGATTATGGGCCTCGGGTATCCTCACTCACTAAGTGAAACACAGCGCAGGCGCTGTTTCAAATCGGTTTTCTGTGAGGCCGTAGTATCACTCCGGTCGAGCCGGCCCATGCATGCCGAAGCGTGGCTCTCCCACGGTGAAAATTTGTTTTAAACAACACAATTAAACAAGACACTGCCAGGTCTCATTCACTTGTGTTCGCATACGGAATGAGTACAGCATGGCCTGTAAACATACCAATACCTCACCAACCTAGTAGTTTACGTTTCATCATCGGGTGACAATAGTTGGTAATTGTTGACACGCTTCGTCGGTTTAAAATCAAAAGATGATTTGACCTCATCTATATTTTTAAGTGATTGCACAATATCCGCTTTTAAGGCCGCCTCGTCGGTTGGCGTATGTATGTGGTATGGTAGATGGAGATGTCTGTCCCCATTCTTATGTACATCTATGCCATTCGTTACAGGGAAGTCGGTATCCTTAAATATGCTGACGACTAGTTCAATCTTCGAATTCAGTTCAGCCTAAGGATTGCGGAGGTCCGATGCCAGTCGCTCCGTGGAATAACTGATATTCAGGTAAAACCGGTCAAATTAGTAGCCGACCCCAAATAATCTTGCGAATAATAAAAGGCTAGGAAGATGATGATGCACAATAACCGCTGTGCTTGGCGGGCTTCAGACACAGTGGGCAAAATACTAGGTCTTGGTGTCGTCAGACAAAAATATTACGCTTTCTATGGTACAATAAGGGAAAATTCTACTACCGATTGTTTATGAAATCTGAACTGCTGGAGCAGATCAGGATCACATACCTGAAACCAAAATAGCTATTGCCAGTACGTTCAGGCATTAAGTAGGTCAGTGAGATTAAATTAACAGCTGCCCAAATCGCTTTTGTACACAGTGTTCACGATTAACTTAAACACGAAAGAGATAGCATTTTGGTGCTTATGAATGAGTTTTCGTAAAACTATTAAAAAAATGTGATATCTTGCAAAAATACTTGGAAACGCATGTATATTGCCTTTTCAAACAAAATTTCAACCCACCAAAAATAATTGTAGATAAATTTCATAAGAGAGATTTAAGAAAGAACGTATAATAACAGGAGGAAATAAGCGAAAATGTTATTTATTCAAGATTAGCACTTTGAGCAAATAAATTTTCATAATAATTTACATTTAACTTATAGTAAAATAAATATGGAATAACGTTATATAAAATCTATATATTATATTGGAAATGTAAACATTCAGGTATCTAATTGATTTCATTGTATAAAGTAATAACAACGAAATATCTTTCTGTTAACAGCCTCTTAGTGTGTTGAGAACTTCAATACGTTCATATACTTTTTTTCATAACCGGAGAGGGAGGATTGCTGAATTCCTTGAGTAATGACTCGCCGGGGAACTCCGCCAAGTTTCTTCGTCGCAACTCGACATCTGGACAATCGTCCAATAAGCCAGCTTGTATGTTTTTGTCAATAGTGACTAATCTTTGGCGCGAGGTTTTGTATTCTTCAACTAAGCTAAGGTTTCTCTTGATGCCATCGACGAGCTTCACAACTGAATATTCTCCCATGGCAGCGCCTTCTTGAAGTTTTGTGCCCGCACTTTTGGCTATAGAAGATTCTTTGACATCTGTGATCAACTGCACGAACCATTGTCTTAAATTATTTATTATCGTCAAGGGACCTTCGTACTCGTTCGGTACGATTCCATCAACTTCAGATTCGAAAAATGACAGGAGTGGAAACCATATTCTGGTTCTGAAATATAAAATAATATTAGAAAGAGTTGCGTCACAGATAAAGCTGTTTTTCTTGAAGAATCTCCATAAAAACAGCTTTCTTCTTCGGTGGGTAATTCCACCAGTGCTCAAGATGAGATAGGAGAATAACATTTGTTACTTTTAGGTAATCGACGTATAAAGATAATAGAGCTTTTTTGTCTATGAATGAGCATAAATTATAAATCTTTTTGAGTCCTTGCTGTTACCATGTAATGTCAATGCAGGAATTATCTGTGGCCAGTTAGAATCTGTCTGTGATAGATGGATGGTAAACATTCACTGAACCAAAATTCGCTGAAGGCTGAACTTTTATATGAGAAGGTACCGAAATAACTATGTACACAGATGACTAAAAGAAAAGCAATAACATACTTAAATGAAGGTAAATCTCACCTGGAAGAGTCATTCTGCATGAGAGCTTGATTGTTGGACAGCGTATGGTAATAGAGGAAGAGTCGGGAAGTAATGTAGAACGCAATGAAAACGTCGATGGAGTAATGCTCGTGCGCAGCCAATATAAAGAATATGCCGAACATATTCATGACCCACGTTGAGATGTGGAGAAGGTACAGGTTGCGGGGTGTGTCTGTAATGGAACATTTTGTTTTTGATTTATGAATGAGGCTATATATATGTTTTGTTTATAAAATAGTACATTGTCGTAGCCTACTGCCGGATCGTTGATGTAGTATAAGTCTTAGCCCAGGTCTATCTTTAGCTCCGGATGGCGTAAGAAAGCGGTTCCCGGATCCCTCCCGTCTCAGGCGCAGAGTGGCACACCGTGGTGGTTTAGTGGGTAGTCTGGCGAGTCAGTCAGGAGTCCCACACATAGTGAACCCCCTGTCCTCGCGGGGGGGGGGGAGCGAAATGCGTAAAGGCATTCCACCACGTAAAAAAAGAAAAAAGGTCTTAGCTATCTTATACTGGGAGTTTACATTATAAAAAGTTGCAAGATATCAATCCCTAATCAGGGACTTAATCAAAACAAATTAAACTAAAAAAATTACATCATGATTATAAAAACACGATTAAGTTGGAATAGCGCACGCCGTTCCAGGCTATATATCAATCAATATAAGCTAAATAGTGCAAGTTTCCACGACCGCCTCTTTTAACCGACTTCGCAAGAAGGAGGGTTATGTTTTTCGAGTTTATGTATGTATATTTCTTTGGCACACCCTAGAGCCTAAACGGGTTGTCGTATTTTTATGTGATGGGTGTCAATAGATTCGTCTTAACCGTGAGAGTAATACAGGGAACGTCTTAATTTGAAAAAAAAAAACAAAATAATAAATACGCAGCCGGGGTTAAATAATTCGTTACTTGTTTAAGATAAGAGATAATTTCTTAGACCATTGTTTTTGCTTCTATTGACTTGAGGATAATTTATCAACCTTAGCGTGTACCCACTAAACGAATTTTTTTTAGGTGATCGATTTGAAAACACTGTATCACAAGATCTTTGATATTTCTCTGCAATAAATAGGTATTTACAGAAACCGTAATACCGCTTGTTTACGACTTTGCACATATACCCATTTGTTTTATGATACTTTGATTATTATTTATAACAACCTGTTAAGTAATTGTCGAAGTATGAATAATTTCTTAGTAACATTTATTTTGTAATGTTTATCGTTTACATAGCGATAGAGATGAAGCCGTACCTAACACAAATATGCCATTCTTCAAGCACATCCATTCATGTACATTCCTTACCACAACCTTGGTTTTTTTAAACGCTTTTTTTTGTTTTCCGTTGATATTTGTTTTTTATTTCCGCAAAGTATATCATATATACGTGCGATTGTGAGATTTGTAAGGAAAATTGAATAGTTACATAAAGATTACAGTGTATATTACTGTAAATTAAAATAATAATATTTATGCTAATAAGGAATATGTTTATATAAAGACATTAATTGCGTATTATTATATCAAGAAGGATATTTGCGTAAAGTCAAAACAAAAATTAATTTATTATCGTCGTGATTACTAAATAGACTTAAAAACAAGCATCGACGCAAAAAGTGCTCTACAACCGGCTCCTTTTTAAACAGATAACTAATAAGAATTAAAAACGACGCATTTTCCTTTCCAAACATGTTTACTAGTCCAAATAATATTATTAATGCAAAAGTTTGTGAGCATGTTTGGATGTTTGTCACTTTTTCACAAAAAAACTACTGAACGGATTAGGATGGAAATTTACGTTAATATAGCTTATAATAAAGAATAACACATAGGCTACTATTTGCCATGATAGCTCACATACACGCGGTCGGCGTCGCGGGCAACAAGTAGATAAGAATATAAATTTAATTTCACAATTAGGTATTTAGTTAAAATCATACGATAAACATTGTAAATATCTTTATGATAAATGTGTGATGATCGGAGTATTTACAATAATAACTAATATATATATATACAAAAATAACTACAGTACATAATAAAAAAGTAATGAATTGATTTTTTTTTTACTTATCCAATGTCACTCTCACGACTAAGACGAATCTATTGACACCACTCACATAAAAATAAGACGGGCCGTTTAAGCTCTAGGTGCCAAAGAAATATACACACATACATACATACACACACTCGAAAAACATCATCATCATCATCCTATCGCAGTCCACTGCTGGACATAGGCCTCTCCACTTTTACGCCAATTAGTTCGATCTATGGCGGAAAAAGTTAGTTTGAAAAACAGGACATAGGGCTCTCCACTTTTACACCACTTAGTTCGATCTATGGCGAAAAAAGTTAGTTCGAAAAACAGAACCCTCCTTATTTCGCAGTCGGGTAAAAAGAAGGAAATTGATGTGATTGACAGTGTCAACAGCCACACACCTGTTTAATTCTCATACAGCTCACAATTAAATAATGTATATTCTGTGTTATCGGATCCTGACTGCCTTTTTTATACGTACCTAAGGTCTAGGCATTTATTATACATTTATAAAGCAGCTTTTCAAACCATAGTAGCCAATACCACCACTCTTACTCACATAAATCACTTTCTGACCATACCAAGACAGACTACCAACACAGACTTCTATAGTTCGTCAGAATCTATACAAATAAATAAAATTGAAGTGTCTGTTTGTAATTTCCATTAACAGCTTTTCACTAAATGCATATGAAAATATATTCGGTACCTACATCAAAAAAACAATTTTAATTATTGTTTTGTTTGTCTCTCTGTATCAGGTAATCTCTCGGACGGCTGGTATGATTTTGAGGGTCTTTCACTGACAATTAGCTGATGATATAAGGGATAACCTAGGCTACTTTTGTTAAGATTAGCTAGTCTCCGAGCTACGCAGCATTACCCTCGGGTGCGTTCAAGTATTACGTAACGAATTTGGGAGAGGGAGGTCTTATCAAACGTTACGGTGAGTTACAGTGACGGGGGTTCGCGTTACGTAACATTGTTTTTTATTTAACTCTTCAGAACGATCGCATAGAGAGAATCTCTCTCATATATTTTAAATCGTTTTTTTTTCTCAAAATTTGAAATGGAATGACCTCAGGCCGAAGTACAGTGTCTCTCACATGTTCGCCGCGATCGCGAGTTGCACAAAGCCACCGTGTTTGATACTACAATTGGAGACAGGTATGCTTTTCGCCAGATAATCCCAACACCGCTGCTGGTTCTGTTGCTGTTGGGTATGGAACTTTTCATTCCATCTTCTGTGATCTCCATCGGCGACAAGGGTGTTATGGTTACCGCTGTTTGCCGAATTATGTTGGCTCGTATTAAATAACTCTTGCCATTACTTCTTAGTTTTTCTACAGTCCTTACATGTTCTGGTAAGACCAATTTATTGCGTTTCAGCATAGTTTGGCGCTAGAAACTTATTTTGTCTTCTCAAAACCATTTTTTTAATAACATCCATGTTTTCTATTACTGTTTGTAACAAATGCCTTTAAAATACTATTTATTATCTATCTACATGTTATTTATAATAATATTTGTCTTACTGTACTGTTGTATCCTAGGTTACCTGTCCTGACTGCTAAGCCAGAGTCATGGTTTAGATTCCAACCAAACTGTGTGATGAACAAAATAATGTCAACATTTTAGCCGGCAAAATGTGGGCTTATAAAACTACTTTTGTAAAATCGTGAAATTGTAATAAGTTACATATAATCTAACTACACATACACGTTTTAAGTCACATAGGTGACTTTTCTTTGTAAAACTATGGCCACATACTGTTCTCTGATAAGCTCGATGGAACTACAACATATAGATAGGTACCTTCTCTAAAATGTTTTTGTAGATTATCTTTTGAATTTCTCGTATATGTTGTTGTCTACTTATTACAAGACAAAGGGCGCTTTTGAAATTCTTATCAAGAGAAAATAACGTTGCTACGCTAGTCAACAAGTTTATCAAATTTATTTTAGTACTGATAAACAGTCGGGAGTGTGCGTCACCGCTCGCCACTGTTCGCCAAACTTCCTTAATACGTCACACTTTGTACTTGTGTATGTTTTATGTATAACTGTTACGTAAACAAAAAGATTGTAGAACTTTGACATCCGGTATCTTTGTTGTTATTAAAGTCAATATGTAGGTCGTAATGTGAACACAATATCAACAGTTGATTGATACCAGCGATTGCGGAATTAAATTAGGTTTTATTATGAACAATTCTTTGTGTATATCTAATACCTACGTAAACCTAAATACGTCTTTCTCATGGATTATCGCGTCCTTCGCACTAAGAATAGTCTCGGTACCTAATGTTTATTAAACGCGACACGAAATAAGCTAAGTAACAGCTTTGTAATTTTAGAATATTTACAAATCAAGATTTCTTTATTCAACTACATATTTAAGTAAAACACTGATACGCAGTAACCGGTAACCGGCACTAAAACAATTCTTACACGCATTTTTAGCATTGATAGCCACCGAACAGACCGGTTTGTTTGTTAAGAGTTACCAGATACCAGTATGCGGATTAGATATGTTATGATTGTTGTTAAGAAGTAAATATGAATAATATAAAACTAAGTGTAAACATATTTACAGTAAAAGATAATGATTGTAACTATGTACTTACACTCAGTTATGAAAAAATTGAGCAGTGTAAGGGCGACGGTGTGCCCTGAGAACATGTAGTCGCCACACGTGCGTACACCGCGCACAGACATGCCGGCGCCGCTCCAGATGTCGTAGGCCTGCCGCAGCCGGCGACCCCACACCGTCAGGTCGTCGGCTGGCGGGTACGAGCGCGGCTCGCATTTTAGGTGCGAGCCCGGCACTGACAACGATGTGATCAACATCGTAAAGCATCGCAAGAGAAACACCGTGCCCGCAAGCGCGAAGAACCTCCGAAGAATTATGAACCTGGAGAGCAAAATGATCAGATTTGCAAATTTAAGATTACATAATATGCATGCCAAAAGGTTCTTAGCTCCTCTCCACTTCATTTTTCTAGGAGACACAAAGGGCGCAAAGAACACTTTTGACTCTTAAAATTGTAGGTAAGGTCCCGCTTATCAACAATTTATTTAGTTCCTCCACTCATGAAGTACGGAGGACTTGATTATCAGCATAAAAAAGATGACTGACAACGACGGGGAGAGATGTGTTGACCCCATTCTATTCCACTGAGAACCAACCAACCACATGGCATTAATGGTAAACATGTAAAAACAACAATTGCAGTATTTGGACGAATAAATTAAAAGTGTACATATATATCTCCGAGTGAATGATACGTAGACGATGTATTGTGGAGTTTTCAACGACTATAGTGGTTCTGGGTTCGATTACAGGTTCAACATTTATTTTTATTTGTTCGCAAATATCTTACAAGTAAGACTCGAGTGACACTCGGGTCTTAGGAATTAGAATTAACAATTTTAACAATTCAATTAAGTTGGCGAAATGATATAATTCTGTTACTACTTAACAAACGATTCAGCAGAACGATTGAACACGATTTTACTGTTAAAGAATAGTATTTATAAAGATAGAATAGTTAGTTAGTGAGTTTTTTTTGTTGACGAGTTGGAAAATACCTTCGGATCTTCGCCTCCTCGGGGACTGAGGAGCCAGGTATGAGGTGATTTCACTAAAAACCACCCGGGCCGGTTGTCGGTTTCAGGCGCCCTACTCTGAGTAGGTCCCGGACCATGTTATTTGAGGTTCCCCCAGGAAAGACGGGAGCTTGCGGCCCTATTGGCGGCTGGTGTTGCCGCTGACGCGATCTACGCTCGGACCTGGTGTTACACAAGTGCCTCTCTAAACACCCGGTAAGGGAGGGAGTTAAAGGTGTTGACTAAGTCAAGGCAACCTCGACAATATTGTTAAGCCCTGGTGTCTTTTAGGTTCATGAATATTGTACTACCATCTCGTCCCTAATGCGCGGTGTTACTTCCTAAGGGATCAGCTGTTATCTGTATAGAATGGGTATCTAAACTGACCTAAGATTAGAAATTTTACCCTGAGATACGTAATTATCTTAATGTGTATGACGCCTTGTCGCGACAATATTCCATTTTCCCTTCTAACTACGCATTATTCACTGCGTAATTTATTTAACAAAAGCTTACGGCGGAAATGATTCACAAACTCCGTAACAACGTGAACATACAATGCTTAATCTAATGTAGGCCTGATGTTCGTTTTAGGTAGGCCTGATTTTATTTACATGAATTCGTTGTGACAAATTTATTTAATGTTTAAAACATTGTGCCATTTTGTTCGTTCGTAACCGATTAGATCGTTGTCTGAAATCCGCTAAAACTACATATGTATAGACGTGCCTACTCTTAACATCGTCTTACAAACACAAAACTTTAAAATGCGAATGCTTTGAAGCTGTGTGCTTAGAAGTTTCTGATAGGCTATCACATGCGACACCTCCAATAACATCTTCGCTCAAGGTCTATGGTCTATCTGAAAAAGTTTTTTAGAGAATATAAATAAAAATATAATAAGACGTATTTAAATGGCCTTAAAAAAAACAAGTAAGATGATAAATAATAGCCTACACAAAAACTGAACAATAGAGAAGGCAGATATTAGCTATGTATAATACTAAGAATTATTAATAATCATTCTTCACATGATTCAAGTTAAAAATTAAATTAAAATTCAATTAAATTAAATTAAAATATGTCACAAGCTACTATTCTAATAAGTAATGTATCTAAAAAATTGTTATCTGTTACTGTATTATGTATTAAAATCATATCGTGAACTTTGTAGATAAACATTGAGTCACTTACAGTCGACTTTGAAAAGTACTTTGTTCCCAAGTAAATAGAATTGCGTTGAGGACAGTTAGTACTGTTTATCAGCATTGAATACATGGCTATAATTGCTATACCTACACGCAGGCCTCAATTTTATAGGTGCAGAGATTACAAATTTTACAAGTACATTGCGCACTCGTTAAGTTAATGTATTTATGTCACGAGGTATAAAGAGCGAATGGGCACTAAAGAGTAAAGAAAACCAAACTTGAGCAGTTATGCGATATGGTATAAGGGCTATTAACATACCGCCTAACTGCGCTTTCTGCGCATGTATGTGGGCTATGCTATAATATATCGTTCATACACAGCTTATAATTCACCTCATCATCTAGCTCTCTAAATTGCTTTCGATTTCTAATGCTGTAATTCTACCAGAATTTTAAAATATATTATTGTGTTATTAATCATAATAATGTTTTGTTTTACATTATGCTCTTATCACACAAAGATTGTCCTCTTACGGTTACAAGTTTAATGTTATTTTGTACGTATATATGCAATAGAAAAAAAAAATTACTACAGATTTTTTTTAAAAAACTGAACGCAGAAACATTTACTAAATGGGTACTGTTAGCATATTAGTTCGTTTAGCTAGTATTCTAAAAATGAGCCATCAGAATAATTCTCTTAAAATGTCAAGTTCTATAAGTTAATATTATACAAATAATTTATAACAATAATTGTCATAAACTGACAAGTAGTTGTCAGACGACTCCAAGAGTGGAGCTTAAGATCGTACTTAAAAGAGGCTCACGAGCTCGCAGGACCGGCATTCGTGTCTTCCTTTTCAGCAGAGTAACAAGTGTACTAATACGGCAAATATTGTAAATATTGATTGTATTGAACATGTGTGCTAAAGTTTATATTACAAGAATGTATCTTGACAATGGTTTTCATTAAATTAATGAATCCTGACTGTACCCAATAGTACACAGCAAGAATAAACAAATTCCTAACACTTAGATTGTAAAAAGCATATGAGTGGTCTCTTAGTAAGCGATGAATGGTGTTTATAACAGTCTGTGTCCATCATATCCCGCTCATGGAACCATGGCAATCATGACGGTTAAGCTTTGGTAATGCACAAATTGCGCAATCACATTTTTTTTTGTTTAAGAAGACAACTCTCGTATCATATCGCATTTATATCCATATTATACATGATGTTCTCCATTTTAGGATTGGAATCAACAACATTTGGTGCAGCAGAAACCGTGCAGTTTATTACGTGTTTTGTTAACAAACAATTGAGGCGCCCTTACCATTTCTTTGTGTGAATTGTTTATCAATGACCAATAAGTATGCTCTTTGTTTGGCACACTCGTCCACACATGCATGATGTGTCAACAGTGGCATTCGATTTTTATACCCGCCCGTTCTTATAATATTTTAAAGAATGCTTAAAATAAATGTCTTTGTTTTCATTTAATTTATCTTTTGTTGATGTTTTCACACAACACATACAAATGTGCAATGTGCAAAGCGCAATGAACTTTCACGTCATTCTTAACGACTTGTATCTGTTTTGTTTACTAGCGTGTCACGTTGAAAGTAGGAAACAAGAGATTTTATTCCCTTTATAAACCAAATGGCTACATATCATTATAGATCTCTGTGTAATTAATATTATATGGTGAGTATAATTGATAACATTTATGGCGAGTATTGGTTTTGGTTTAAGGCGTATCACAACACTTAATACAAGCAATAAAGTTTAAAAATTTATACTAACTAACTAACGGGCCAACGACCCGACTATTTCAAGCTTTTTGATAAATTTTAGAGTATATTTCCCGGGCTATTATGGCGACTCATTAAAATCACATTCATTAAAACGGGTTTAATAGTTCAGGCGCTACGGTGGAACATACAAACATACAAAGACTGCCAATACTATCGCTGTGGTCGGGTAAAAATTATAGTATAATCGACTGATATAACTTAACTAACACATAGTCACCTATCGTGTTCAACTTTAACGATATACTTATAATGAGCAGAAACACTACTCAGCTATGACATTTATTTGAGGAATTCTGAAGGACATCCGTTGTATTCAACTCGAGCAATTGTTGA
The DNA here is from genome assembly GCA_003709505.1 of Hyphantria cunea. NCBI lineage: Eukaryota > Metazoa > Arthropoda > Insecta > Lepidoptera > Erebidae > Hyphantria > Hyphantria cunea. Next base: position 678,470 of record PKRV01002158.1, read on the forward strand.
TTGAAATATGTATAGTCAACCTCGAAAGTAGCTGAACTTTTTAATGTTCCAAAAATTCACACGTAGATCTTTTCAGTGTTCGATAGCCCATTTATCGAGGAAGACTATAAGCTATATATCATTACACTAAGACCAATAGGAAAGGAGCACTAATAAAGAATGTAACAAAAACAGGGGAAGATTATTACGCTATGGGCAATAGGAGTAGTAAACGAGGTTGTGTGGGTCAGCTAGTGTAGTTATAAGAGTTGTCTTGTACCTACAATACAAGCTGTGCTTAGTTGGACCTGAATGGTGGAGTTTATCAGATGTCTAAAATATTTATATTTTTATTTTATTCAATAACTTACCTATGTTTATGGAAGAAGAGTACGACAAGCCAGATGGCCATGAGGAAGGATCCAGTGATTTCACACATGTCAAAGGCCCAAGGGATGTGTGGCACATTGTCTAAAAACAAATCGGGAAGCGGGGGGTACTTCTTCATGTCGGGCACCTTGTCATGCACAATCACCATCACAACAGCTGTGACCCACGTAACCAAGAAGACATAGCCTGTGTACCAATAATATTCATAAACATTCATATTATATTAATCTAATCTAATATCTAAATATTAATACATGAAACAAAATGTATTCCTTATTACGAAAATTATGCAAAAGGAGGAGTATGAAATTTTACACACTCCATTTATATTTCATATGGAAGAGGAGTTCAGAAAGTTAAAAAAAAGCAATTATGGTTGAATTTAGACCACTGGGCAACCACTAGTAATTTAAAACAAAAAAAATACAAATAAAACATCCATTAGCCAGATATTTAAATAAGGAATAGGTTTCAATCATAAATAGCTCCAACAGACAAAGACAGACAAGTCTAACAAGCAGTTAGATTCTACTGACATCCCCGTTTTTCTGTTGTGGACATATCCATGTGTGTAAAACCTAAAATATGTCCTCAAGCAATACATATTATTTGCAAGACAATTTCTACTGGCTTTTATTACTTCTTATAAATGTTTACATTAATTTTGATTATAAATTGATTTTTATCAATTTTGTAAAATCTATTTCACAAAACATGCAATATGGCATTTTTTTCTTAATTAAATAGGGAGCAAATAAGCAGACATATTGCCACCAATAAGCAATTACCACCGACTAAACACATGCAACACCAATATTGAATATTGCATCATTCTCACTGGCTAAATGGAATTTATTGTATAAATATGTATATGGTTTTTAAATAAAGTTAAAAAATATCTAATCTCAACTAAATTGAACTAAAATAATTTTCATTAACAGGATCTAGCAGAAAAATAATAAATTATAACAATTTTATTACAGCTTATCTACTAATGATATATCTGGGTGAAGTATTAACAAATATTTTATTAGATAATAAATGAAATGTATGTTAAGTAAGTGTACCTTAATCACTTACAGAACACTGTTTTAATTTCCTTCATAGTTTGTAACTTTATGCTATTAGAAGAAAAAAATCTTTGTCTGTTTGCACTTTAATATGTGTCATGATTACAATTTCCCTATTAGTGAAAATGTATTATTCATTTATGCATGCCTTTTAGTATTATATTTACATAAATGACATAACTCATTCAAAATATAGGCTCTGTAAACATTTCAAAAACATTTAATGTGCTGGAATGTGGATAGATAAGTGAACGAGATGTTAAAGAACTCAATTTTATACTTGTTTGTTATTAAAACAACTGCTGGATTATGAATACATCCTGTTGTAGGCCCCTTACAGATATTCAGGAAAACGGACGGTGGTTTGGATGGGTGAGCCAGATAATCAAGAAGGTTACTTCAAGCTTGTATTTATCATCATTACTAATATTGGCTTGTCTGTTATGAAGTATCCTTTAAAATAGGTTTATCACATTTATAAGTACTTTGTACCATTACCATTGTGTTTTGTATCATACCAATTTATTTATTTGTTAGCAAATAAATAACATATATTTTAATTACTCACTTCAGTTAGAAGGTGATTCCCTATAATTTATAATAGAAAAATATGGTGACATTCTTATACTTAATTATTGATATATTTTAAGTGTAGGAGTAATACTAAAATACTAAGAATTAGATAACTTTAAGGATTTATAAGAAATGAAGACAATTAAAATGGGAATGGCAAACTAACAAAAAAATTACTACAGACTGTTATGTTTAGTGATGGACTTAACAGAAATGTATAAACCATCATTCTGATGCAGTACACCAGATAGGAATATGACTGGTCAGATGATAAAAAGCCTATGATATGATATCTATGTTGATAATTATGTCAGTATTAAGTATTTTTGAATTCCTAATATGATGTACCATAAAATTCAAATTGCTTTCTTTTAGGTTTATTATTAAACTGTTGCTTCTCTAACTTATTTTTAATGAAAATATTGATGTGACGAGACAACAATATATGCACTGACACACGAGTAGAGTTTTGGACAGATTCCCAGATACTGAGCAGAAAATGAAGCTCATTGTTTCACAGTACACTTACCTAGGGCTATTGCAGTCTTCCATATCTCGGGTTTCAGCCTGGAGGCTTTGACTTCTGGTGTGTAGGTTGGTACACATTCCGAACTTCTAGTATAAATTTCACTGGGTATTTTTTTATGAAGATTGTAACTCAAATGCGACAAATTAGTTCCAAGAAAATTTATATTTGTCGAAGGATTACTCTGAGCATCATCACAAAGTCCAAGCTCGAACATCGCATTACGGTTGTGTTTCTGCAGTTTTTTCACTAATAAAATGAATCTCTTCCGCTCACCTAACTTTAATCGATCGAATGGAAAATCATAAAAGTCACGATCGACAAAGGAAAGAAGACACTGACCGTCAATATCTTGGGATTTAAAGATATCTGTTAAAAAACTAGATATTTTCTCTTTGTATAATAAATCTAACACTTCTTTGTTACTCCAATTGATAATATCAGACTCCATTTTCACCAGTTACTCTTATAATAAAGTAAGTGATTGTTATTTATATATATCTTGAATAATTTGTAGGAGTGTAAATGTATACAAACAACATAACACTGCACAGACGAACACAAAACTGTAATTGATAAAAATTTACTGATCCATCGCTGAATGAAGTGACAAGTGACATTACATGTGTGACATTAGAAATAGTGTGACATATTATGTCAAACTGAATAGTTCTCAAAAGCGAGCGCGGTAACTGCGTATATATTAACATGAATGAGTGGTAAGGATTATTCATATTGGAAAAAAATGCTTATATTGTAAGCCTTTTGTAAATAAAATTCATTACAATTATATTTGGAATTTACATAAATATTAAGCATTCTTTTAGTAAATCCAGACTATGTTTTTGTTCTTTAATTTATTAGAACAGGCCTAGATTCGCCAGGCATGATCGTTTAGCGTGATCAAGGGCTCTCTTTGTTTTGGAGGGCATAATACCCGTCATCATTGGAAGAAGGGACAATATTTGCCTACTATGTGCTATGTTAAAATGTAGGTACGTACACTTAAAACATGCATTCACATACTTACACATTACTTTCACGGATACTTCACACGGATAAATATGTTTTTGTAAGAAAATCTTTTAGAGATATTTTTACACGTCGAACTCTACAGCTAGAAAGCGCCGCCGGCATCTCTTAACTATGTCACGCTCAACCATTCCATCTATCTGCTGTGTTCCCAAAGTTAATGTCTTCCCGCAGGGCGGTGGCTGTGATTTTTGTTGTGGACAAGAATCTAATTCCCAGTTGTTATGACGGAGTGGTACCTACTCTCTATTATAACTAATCAAAAGTGTAGTTTGTAATCGATTACCACTTTTTCATCTGTTCACTTCATTTCAATACGGACTTAGACTTTGCAATTAAAAACAAATGCAAGGTTGATGAGAGCTACGAGACGGTCGAAAACGGGGGAGCTGCACCCCGCGCGCAACTCAAATGAAATGCACGCGCAGTTCGCAAGGGGTTTGCGAGCGGTGCCTTCGCCTGATCTAGACTCAACTTTAGACCGCGGTCTCAAAATTTTTTATTATAAATTCGGAGTTTTAACGCTCTTATAAATCCTTAGTTGAAGGTGGTTATGAATGGCGGCAGTTATTTTCCATCAGGCATACATCCACATTCCATCCACTCTCTTGACGGCGACCGAGTTAGGCATTGCGATTGATAAACTCAAATTTCAACGATATGGGCGGGCGAGCGGGCCATTTTAACCGGGTCGGTATACCCGGTACTGCTGTACTACTACCCAGTACTGCTTTTCTGGCGGAAAAGCAACTTGTGCTGTTGTTTCGTTAGTGAGTGCGAGACCGGAGGCCCAATGATGTAGAAGCATCTCAATAGGCCGCCATAGTGTGGGTCGCCATGCTGCATTGTTGCATTGTCTGCATTCGCAATGAGTATGCTGACCACTACTCTTAGATCCTTCTTATACTTTCTATCTGTCAGGGTGTAATCACCTTAGTATGTAATCATCATCAGCCCATCGCAGTNCTAGTATGTAATAAAAACTCTTAAACAAATGATATATATATATATATATGTCTGTGGTGGTACATTTGTCTGTGAATCGAGAACATATATCAATCAGGTGGTAAAATGGCTGGTTGCTTGTGGGAGTGACTTTGAAAGTATATCCAAAAATGATACCTAAGTACCTAGTTCTATATTTCATAAACATTTCTCGACTAATTTCTATATATTTACATTCAGAGAGATATGTGTTACCAGCCATTCTAACGTCAGGATAGTCTAGTTTTAAAAGCTCAGGTTCATTTAAGTAACTGATTTTTGTATACTTGGCTCAGTTGATTTTAAGTTAAGGTGGAATTTATAAAAATCGAACAAAATGGCTCGCAATGGAAGAGGAATATGTCCAGCAGTGGACTGCAATAGGCTGATGATGATGATGAATACATATAAATATAAGTAAAAAACTTATTCGATTTTAATGTTTATTACAGTGATTTAGTAAAAAAATATCTGTCGACAGACAATAATCAAGACTGAATTAGTAATACCCACAGTATATAATTAAATCTCAAATTATATTCACAATCAATGTTATTTTTTTCTAACTTGCTTCTAATGACTTTTCTTAAAACCTATATAACAATGAATCACAGTAAATTTAACAAACGGCTGGTTAGGATAAAATAAAGCATAGTAACATTAATTGAGGTTTGAGTTAGCGGCGTTTGTTGAATAAATTGCATTTGATAATGATAATAATTATCTGAACAATATCAAATTTAACAACAAACACTAACCTGGTATGTAAATATAACCATCTTAATGATAACACACACTTACAAATAATGGAATAACAGAATCAATGAAAAATAAGCATTGGGAATGTTTCAGAATTTGTAGTTAAAGTTTACTTGTAACAGGTACTTCACATTGACCTGCGCGATGTCGTATACGATAAATCTGAATTGTGCGCTAAGAACAATTTTTTGCAGAAAATAGAAAAGAACATTACTACTATGTACAACATTGTACATTGTACCAGACATTGTCCAGTGTACAATCTGTGCACACTTTCTTCTTTTTCCACTATATATTTAAAATGACCTGAAGGGCATTTACCTTGCGTTTTGGATTGCGTTACGCCAACAGCAAAGGTTTATTTACCCCTAATAGTGACATGAGACAAAACTGGTCAGCTCAATAATAAATAATGGAATAAGTGGGAGTTTTGGTTTAACCAAAAAATAACACGGGAGAGCCACGCTTCGGCATGCATGGGCCGGCTCGACCGGAGTGATACCACGGCCTCACAGAAAACCGGCGTGAAACAGCGCCTGCGCTGTTTCACCGAGTGAGTGAGGATACCAGTGGCCCATAATCCAACCCTTTCCCTCATCCCCCTCCCCATTCCCCAAGGCCGGCAACGCACTTTTGACGCCTCTGGTGTTACGGGTGTCTATGGGTAGCGGTAATCGCTTATCATCAGGCGATAAGTCTACTCGTTTGCCCCTAAAAATATCACAATTTAGGGTGAATCGTAAAAGAATAAAAAAAAGATTGAAAAAGGATACTCGTTATACAGTAGTGAGGATTTGACATTGTGGTTGACGGGTTTCCCCAGTGGCACAATGAGTCCATCTTCCAAAGTCCGGTTCTGCGCTGGGTCTGGTTGAGTGGTACCCATGCCCCATGCCGAATGCATGTTCGGGGGTAGCTTCACATTTTCAGCTCTTAAACACTCTTTCCTAAAAGAATTTCGTATTACAGTTTACAATGCATAACTATAAATCTGCCTCGTTGGTCTGGCGGTTAAAGTATGCGACTGCCAATCAAGAGGTCTCCGGTTCAAATCCCGGGTCGGACTAAAAGTGTTATTGAGTTTTCCTGATTATATAAATACTTAATAACAGCTCGGAGTTTGGAAGTTGAGGTCTGAACCCCCGTGCTTCAGAGAGCACGTAAACCTGTCGGTCCTGCGCCTTATCTCTCCCCGGTCGGGTCGGTTAACCGTCCCATCGGATTATGAGAGAGAGGGAACAGAGAGTGCACCTGTGTTTGCGCACACACTTGCATACTATAATATCTCCTGCGTATTTGGCTGGTCTCTGTTGAGACTGGCCGCCGTGGCCGTAATCGGCTACGAGAACATCAACTATAAATCACAAAGTTGTTTCAGAACCGTTACAAGAAGACTGATTGCTGGCGTGGATAAGAATTTGTATAGTAATTATTAAAGACTTAGTAAAATATATAACGAAAAATAACATTTACGATTTATAGGTAATGAGGTTTCGTAGGCGGCATGGCGACGACAGTAGTCGTATTTTATTATGGCTTATAACATCTGTTACGTCTCACAGACTGCAACGTGTTCTCATTGGTCGCATCAAATAACGCGCGAATCCCGACTTCCGTACGGGAGGAAATATTAGACAGAGTTCATTTCTGTCCCATTTCATCAAATCACTTACATAGATTGTAGGTAAGTAACAAGGATGGGGTGCTACATCAAAAAGTTAACACAAGAAAATAACTTATAATAGTAAAAATATACTTACATATTGCCTAAAGCAACTTCGCAGAGCAACATAAGACCGACGTTGTTGTTTTTGTTAGTACAACAGTAATTAGCTGACTTAGACACCATGTCGGCAAAGTAAATGCCTTTGCCGAACATGTAACCTGTCACTGGCGCCTCTGGAGGGGCTATGCGGAGACCTATCAAAATACACAAAAACATAAAAATAAAGTCTTAAAATCTGAACAAAATCTATATTATTAATTACAGTTTCTTATAATAATATCAAATTAAGGAGTATACAGAATAGCTCAATCTTACATTTTAAATGAAAAAAATGGTTGTCTGTAAAGTCCGTTTACGGACGATAATTTCACGTGAGTCAGTCATAAGAAAACATTGATGAAAATTATGCGAAACAAGCCGAACACTTAGGCCGATCGTGACTCTCTATCGCTTGTTGCGCGCTCATGTGGAACTTGACAATGACGTGTCATTATTTTTCGTGGCAGCCGACGTTCATCGTTTTAAAAGGGCTACTTGCACAACGCTCGACTTAAGTAGTTACTAAACAAAATTAGTTAAATGCAGTTAAACGCATAAACACAATTAAGTTATACAAATTTAGCGCCCTCTATTATAATTATGACAGCAGGTATATTTAGTTAAATATGTTTATGGGGTCACACGCCGGGGTAGCTCTTATCCTATCCTAATATATTTAACAGGCTTTGGTTTAAGGCTGTTAAATATAATAGGATAGATCCTTCTCGCCCACACTTGATGGAAAATGCAACAGCGCTCGCGTTAATCACGTTTAGCGCCGGTAAATAGCTGAGTTTCGATGCTTAACTTCGGCAGTTTCTTAATAATGTTTAGCAAAAAAATTATCGTTGTGCAAGATGGATGGCTAACTCTGTTTAAACTTTTAAACGCATTTAGTATTTTTTAAATGTATTTGAGCTATGTCGTGTAAGTGGCCCTTAGAAGTTATCACGTAAAAATGTAAATAAAACTCTAACCCTGTGAAATGATCCCAGCAAAGTTAGTGACGCGCGATCCGTGCCACAGCAGCCGCCTGTTGTGAAGCTTCTTGAATGGTTTGTAGCGCTTGTCCTCACCTTCGCGAACCACTTTGAATACCTATTTTTTAATCAATTTGAAAGATTACATTACACACATAATAAAAAAAAGTAGCAATTTAATTAAATTCAAATCATTACTCGACATAGTTCCGAATTAAAAGCTGAAGTAATGCACTGTGAACAAACAGAATATGTATGGGAGAAAGAGACATACTAATGTATGGCTAAGGACAAAGGCTCCAAGTGCCATATTGCCTGAATCAGTTTCTGGCTTGACAACACATCTCACTCATATCCACTGAAGAACTCACGCATATTTTTCTCTGTGTCATATTTTTTTATTCAGGATTTACTTCAAATTTTCTAGACTAGAGGTCATATAAAGAAATGTGACATGTAACCTGTTCAATTTTAAGCGTGTAACTGGTGTGCGTGGCAGCGTGGGTGTTGTTCAGATATTCTTGAATCATGTCGAACTCCGGTGACTCTGTCGGTAAGGGAGCGATATCCGCCTTCAGCTTCATGTAGTGAGCCGATATGGGACTGGACTCATCAGTTTCTATAACAAACAACAACAGCTGCTGTAGTTGCTTATTACCTCGCTTGTCGCAAATCATTACTGTTTTCGTATAGGTTCTTCACTACAAATGGTAACCCTTATCATTTCGCATCTTTTTTAATCATGCATCCATTCTCAGGAAGGTTAAAGGTACATTCCCAACTTAAAATTGACATAGTGTTGATAACGATTATTAGCAATACCTGTCTTCAACAAGCTGTAGGCTATTTCAATCTCTAGAAGGTTGTCCAACATGGCAGTCTTGGTCTTAATGATGTCTACGTTGTCCAGCAACGGCGCATTATTCACTCCAAAGTCATGAGGTATAAGAGTAAAGAATCTGAAAAAAGCACAGAGTTCGTTATTAGTTCAATTACCTGAGGAGATACATAATTTATTATATCCGTCCTAAGATGAATTTCTGATAATTTATTTCATGTCAAACCATCCTTCTCCTTTCCTCTACATATCTTCTTCCGCTTGTCTTCGAAGTCTCTGTTTTAGATTGGTAGACATATACTGTCAAACAACGGTTCGGCTCTTGCTTTTTGGTGGCAATCAATTAAAACCACTTTAACACAAACACACACATGGAACTCATTACCATCGCACGTGTTTGCTTCCCACTTTGTTCGCGGGGCGTGAACAAGTTGCAAGCAACTGCATTATCTGTATTCGCAATGAGTATGGGGACCTTCAATATTGGATTCTACTCCTGCTTTCCATTAAGCAGAGTAGAATTACGCTAGCAGGGTCAATATTAAAAGAGGGTAGTTTTATTAAAACTTATCAAGCAATTAAGATAGCTCTGATCATGGCCAGTTCAGTTAACTAAAATAAATGAATAGATTCAGCTAACCTGTTAGTAGCATCAATTATTTTACTCTGACTTGCTGACCCCTTTTCAAGTAATTTTATTAGTTCAGACAATACTTTGTATCCAGACTTGATTTGTTTCTTCGATAATTTTCCGAGTGGCATCTTTTCAGTATCCAGCTAAAATTTTTAAGAAATTGTCAATTTGTGTGCTGATTCTTAGTTGGGGTCGTCACATTATGTATTTTTTTCTCTAGTGCTGTAGACACTCGATTAACCGTACTAATTGTTATCGTTAAGGATTCGTATAATCGAAAATAAGGATAATCGAATTTACGATGAAAAGCGGGTTTTATGGACATGTAGAACATACATAATGTAAAGTAAATACGATCCACGAAAATCAATGTTTATTAAGATATTATCGATCCCGCGGGGTGCGGGTGAGGTAATGCCAGTACCGACACGTTCGTGCTTGCATAAATTTAACTTGTAGTACATATGATATGTTAAACATTTGGCAACTTGGCTCAATATGACTTAATTATTTGATTGATTGCGGTTGGTAGTCCGGATAATCGCGAATCCGTATAACGGAGGGCAGGATAATCAAGTTTGTACTGTACTTCTGTGAATGTGATATGAAAATATGCAGTAATTATTAAAATTAGAATATAAGCTACAATAGCAGTTATATAATACCTATTTAATATATTTATTTGTAATATTTGGTGTAAATATCACCAGCTTCTTTAAAATCAAAAATTGATTCGTAATTTTATTTTATTTTTTTTAAAAGTCAAATCCCGTACTATGAATATTAGTATTAGCTAGTTAAATAGTTATTAGTAGTAACTTATCTGTTACTGTAAAATTTTAAGCACCTCGTACTTACTTCAAACTCTAGTAGTGTTTCTTTCATGACTTGAACATCAAATATCTTTATAATCAGATTTTGCACCGCTTCATGAAGATCACATTTCTTATCTACTGTGAGAGTCTCTGTTGGTACGTCATCGCCACCATAATCCATATCGAGCGGGAAATATTTCCCTGGTACCTAGTAAAATAAAAACCAATTAAAGTAAACGCCAATTGGGTGATTTGGGCCCTTTTATCCTGCCTTTTCTCGGGAAACTGTAGAAAGATCCAAATATAGTTACCTTCATGAAGTTATCTCTAAATTCCCAAGGATTTTCTGTTTTTTCCATGTACAAATCTTCAAACTTACAAACAGCTTCTTCCACTGACCTGCAATCTTCTACTTTGGACCCGCCAATACTTGTACCGATACGACCCCACGACCGGAACAACCAGTACCTAGCACGAGATGAAAATCACTGCAAGGTACTTTATATTATATACATGAGTTAATATGGTGGCGATAAGGATGCGTGTAATTAGCTCCTCGGAGGCTGATTGAAAGGCTAGTCTTCGGACTGGTTAAAGCTCAGCCACGAATCACGCCTGGCCAAAGAATAATGATGGGAAATAGTTATACTAATCAGTTTGAGGACTTTCATGCGGGATTAGTATAATTCCTTACACTTACTTTCTACTACAGTTTGCCTTCAGCACCTGCAGTTTATAGAAAGAGTTCTTTTGCGCCACCACGTCCGTTTGCGACAGTACCACTGTGTATTTCGTACCGTTACCGTCCTTATATACGTGCGCTTCGTCTTGTAGGTTTGATGCTGGGTCCACAGCCGTACCACCTTTTGAATAAACAGTGAATAGATTGAAAATGAGTTTATCATTGGTTTAGATCATACAATCAATCCAGAATTAGTTAGAATCCAAAAACGAGTTAGTAGATAGAACATTTCCGCTTAGCTATTGTCCCAAGATATAACGTTATTACAATAGTCACTCATGCAGTTCTGCTAGAAAGATTAATCTTATTAGACAATAACAATATCATGTACAACTCAATCTATTAATGAAAACCGCATTGAAATCCGTTGAGTAGTTTAAAAGATCTAAAGCCTAACGCACTGTACGCAAAAATCATTCGCACTTTGCTCGATTACAGCTTACAAAAGTAAGTGGTGTTTGTAAGAGGAATAGCCTACAACATATTAAAATATTTTAAATAAACTGATTATGCTAATCGTAACGACTATATTGAAGAGGTGGATGAGGAAATATGTGTGAATAATAAAAACAATTTATGGACACATAAATAAATATTTCGGACGTTTAGTCGTTTCGTTTTAGTCCCAAACTAAGCAGAGCTTGTGTTATGGGTACTAGACAACTGATATAAATACATATTATACTTTTTTTTTGTAAATACATACATATTATACATAGAAAACACCCACACTCCGAAATAAATATTTGCAGATAATACATTTGTGTATGTGTTTACTTGGTCCGACCCGGGAATCGAACCCGAGACCCCAAGCACAGCAGTCGCATACCTTACCAGTGCGCGACCGAGGCAGTCAAATAAAAATGCTACATACATATTGATTATCTTTCATTTGTAGTCGTAATCGAATATTCTCACTATGGCTTAAAGACACCCAAGCACTAAACGTTAACTGTCATACGAGTCATCACCCTCTGAGATCAGTCAGAATATACTAAATTACTCGCTACTAGACTAAAATAGCGGCATAGTGCGAAGCAGGCTTGAGCGAACCGACTGCGGAACCGACTTCATTTTCTACAGTGTAATAAAGATAAAGCATTCCATAGTTATAAGAGTGATTAATAGGCATGATGATTAATTTTGAATAACTGTTTTATGATCATCGGAAATATCTACTTCTATTCTATAAAAAAATAAAGTTTTAGCAGGAAAAAATTGTGATTTATATTTTAAGTTTAAAATTCACGAGAAAAAGTTCGGTGGTGTCATGGGGTCTGTTTGTATAAGACGCGATGTCACCTTGTGTCAACCAGTGTCAATTATAGCTCTTATAAACAGTAACGTGATGGTCGATTATATCGAAACAAAGTGAGCTTTATACATAAATGAAGTAACTCGCTCCGATTGGTGTTCAACTTAACATGGCGGATTGCTTTCAAATGAGATGAATGAGAAAAATGAATCTCGCTCTAAATCTGAAAATAAATACGATTTTTATGTATTTATCCTATGAACCCCAAATTCATCTGATAAATACATAATTTTAGTGGTTTTTGGTTACTGTCTTCATGCCTATTATTTTCACTCAGTGAATGAAACAAAAAAAATCTTAAAAAAAGAATACCTTGAATTTTTAATTTAACAGCTGACGATTTTCCTGACTTAACATACATGCTACCAGACTTCGGAATAGACTTTCCATCTATTATATCTTGCGGGATTCTGGTAGCCGGCTGTTTAAAAATATTAATATAATAAAACCAGGGCCTCTTTATAACGTCATTGGGAATAATGTCACGTATAATAAAAAAGTAGTGGTAGTAAATCTAGACTATTTTCAGAACATTTAGTATCACTAAATGTCCACATGTGAAAATACTGTGAACCTCAAGTCTGATTATAAATACTGACCCAAGTAAATAAACCTATACGCTATAATTATAAGCTTTCCAATGAGCCCTTTTTTTGGAAATATGTTCCTATACGTCGATACAAGTGTAGTATGTGTATACAAAGTTGCTTAAGTTTTTTTAGAATACCATGTTATATAACCAAGACTAGTTCTTTAAACAAGACTAAGCACCGGGTCTTGAAGATCTATTCAGCCGAGCGTGGTTAGAACTTTTGTACGTTTCTGATTTCTTCAGAGCTCAAGGCTAGCTTTTTGTGCTTTTCATGCAATATAAAAAATATTTTTCTTTGTCAGCATCTCATGATTATTGGTTAAACTAAAACCAACGAGTGCTTTAAGAGTTGTTTTAAATTAATGAAGATTCAAGATTTGTTTCTTGTTTTGGTACGACATAAACTAAGTTCTGTTAATTTTTTTTAACACAGCTTCTTTAGATATCTTTTTGCAACGACGCGTCTTCACTGTCCAAATATCTGTTATACTTACATCTGATCCCCACTCAGCAATGTTGTTCTCCTTAACAATTTCCAATGACCTTGCTATTGTACCATCTTTTTCTATAAGATCCAGAAATGATTCTTCCAAAACCTGCAAATAGATGGCAGGAGGGTATGTTTTACTTTTGCTAACATTTATGTGGATATCATAATTATATTATGAACACTATATGAACAATATATTTCATATGAACATATTTATATTTTATATATAAGCAACATTTATATATTATATATTTTAATATATGAATTTTTAACAAGTTATGTAATAACACTTTTCTGAAACTACCTACATGAACACTATCAATAATTATACGAGCGGCAAAAGGCTGAAGTAAATTACAGAACAGCGAGGTCTCAAGGTAAAGGTATTTATTTGCTTAAAAAGAAAACCCTAGCAACCACATATATAATGTAGATTAAATAATTTTTTAAATAAATATTTTCGTTTCATTTCAGTACAGAATTCGCATATACTGCGCTACCTAGGCAGTCAAGATATATTGATAAATTTTCAAAATGGAATATAATTATATTATCTATGTCGCATAAAAAAAAAATTATTAATATGGAAATACTAAAACATCAGTGATACATCATAACAATATTAATGTTCGTGTCGTTAATTAGTAACAACGCCAGTGGTCTCTCACTCTAAGGAGATGTCGTTTAATCAGATATTCGCGCCATAAAATATCACTCAACTGCTTAACTGTTTCTTAGTCGCGTAAATTGTTACACTGTTTCTCTATACTGATATTTTAATTTTGGCGGGAAGTCGCGTTCCGATTATTTTTTGTCTCAAGTTGAAGTTCGTTGTCAGTAGCAAAATGAAATTAACACGAAATGGTTATAGGGCGATGATTTTTTACGATTATTATTATTTATATTTAAGCTGCCAAAATGACTCTGCCCCGCCTGATGGCAAGCATGAGCAGAATCCAAGAGTGGTGGTCACCATCCTCAATGCGAAAAAGAACAATGCAGCATGGTGAGCCACTCTAAGGCGGCCTGGGGGGAAGGGGAATGGTGAGGGGGATAGGGGGCGTTGGATTGGGGTATGGGCTTCCGGTATCCTCACTCACTCGATGAAACACAGCGTAAGCGCTGTTTCACACCGGTTTTCTGTGAGGCCGTGGTATCACTCCGGTCGAGCCGGCCCATTCATGCTGAAGCGTGGCTCTCCCACGGTAGAATATAATCGAAATCGACGACTGGGTAAAAGATCAAATGATGCCAGAGGCGGCCGGTTAGTCCAATCTCGACCTACATACCTCAATGTCCATGCGTTTGATTTCCTTCATTTTTTCAGGCATCCTCTCAACATCCCGAGCAGTGGCTACAACAGCTACAGTCGTATCAGTCGGTTGCGTAACCACTAGTCCTCCCAACTTCAGAATGCGTTTTTTCGTCTCCTCTTTATCTTTCAACTTTCCATATAGGAAGAACTGTAGATTCTTCAGTGGAGGGACCGGTATTTCTTTTTTGACGCTAAGAGAAAATGAATTATGTCATTATTATATATAGACCTAAGTAAACCATTGAAAACCAGACATTTTAAAATCCAGATATTTATAATTATATATTGGCCCGGCCAGTTACCTGGTCGACGGTTCGTTCTTAACAATGACCAGTGCTGGTCGTGGTGCAGCTTCAAACAGTCTTACACTTGTCTTAGGTTTAAACTTATTGAAAATACTTCCTTCTTTGTATGCTTTAGGCACTTTCATTGCAATTCTCTTTGGTTCTTGTGTTACGTAGGAACATTTAGTCCACTCACTTATATTACCTGTAGATAAGAAAATCTTGATTTACATTTTGTCATTGACCTGATATTTAAGGTTTTAATACATCGTTAGGTAAGGGATTTACAATAAAATCGCCGGAACCAAGATCTGTTAGACCTTGTAAATCCCGCCCTGATTCAAAGCTTTTATAAGCTCTCGTTACTAACTTATGAGCTCGCGATAAACATTTTTAACTGCGTACTCGTTTTACCTTCTACCTATCTATCTTTTATCTTTAAAAAGGAACTTTCGCACTGGGAACATTACGCTGAGGGGGACTTTATATAATATTATTTATATTATAAACGCGAAAGTTTGTA
This sequence comes from Hyphantria cunea, assembly GCA_003709505.1. Taxonomy (NCBI): domain Eukaryota; kingdom Metazoa; phylum Arthropoda; class Insecta; order Lepidoptera; family Erebidae; genus Hyphantria; species Hyphantria cunea. The sequence continues at coordinate 694,076 of PKRV01002158.1, forward strand.
TGGATGGATGTTTGTTACTCTTTCACGTAAAAACTACTCAATGGATTTCGATGAAGCTTTACAGTAATATAGCTGATACATCAGAATAACACATAGGATACTAATTGCCGCGATAACTAAATAAACTAATGAGAACTAGATAACCTAGTATAATGTAATGGAAAAGACACAAAACAACTCCCACTCTTGTATACCTAAAATGTTTAGCACAGAAGTGTTGCATTTCTTTAATAAACAGTAGATAAACACAGGTGTTAACTCAATATGAAGTAACTTTTAAAAACCAGCACAAACAAACAAGATGCAAAAACAATCTTACCCACGCACTTATATCCAAAGGTATCAAGTACTAGTTGTCCCTGTTTGCACTCTGGACACGGCTCGAGAGCTCCGAATGCCATCATGTCGGCTACGCGATCCAAGCACTGTTATACACACACAACACACAATAATAATTTTTTAACAGTCTCATATATACATATATGTATATATATATATATATATATAGAATACACCAATATTTTAGCAACACCTCTTTCTCCCTTTTGAACCGACAACTCCTGTCAACATTTTTGTGTCATGGGGAGCCTTGCAAACATGGACACAAAAAACACCCAGAGTCAGAACAACAATTATTGTCCCATGTCGGGTTTGATCCCACGACACCGCAATTGAAATCGGCGTGACTGTTGAAACCGCTACACCGTCAACGCAGTCGTGTGCATCTATATTTTGCAAACCATACAAACAATACATAAACCAAGTTAATGTATTTATTATCCAAATGAAAATTTACCTTAGGTATAGAAAAAATATTGTACGCTTATAAGCATCTCACTCTAGATACTTTTTATTTTCCTATAAGAAATCCCTTAACGAGTGCCAAGTGAACAAAGACATATTTTATTATAATAATTTCATCATCTTGCATGTGTATGAATAATAACCAAATATATTGTTTTTAGTCTGCCACATTCGTCTAGTTAAGGTAGTACCGCTCCGGTCGAACAGGCTCGTTGAGCTGAAATCAGCGTGGCTCTAGTACCTAGCTCCTGCTCTAGTGTAATGAAGTTTATTTAACATCAACTCGATCTCGAAGGTAACCATGTTATTGGTTTGAAATAAACTCTCACTGGGCATACAATTGTATTAGTGCTGTTTAAGTTGTTTGCCATTTAGTTTCTTAAACCTTTTAATTACTTGAAGTATGTTTAAAAGGTACATGTACTAAATCATTACCTTGGCCTATTGGTTTTAGTATACTTACTTCGTCTTTTCCAGCCGGTATTTCTTGTGAATTCACTTCAAGCAATTCTTCTAAATCATTTTTAGTAAGCTCACTCAAAGCTTTCCTGTGTTTATGGTAAAGTTTATTTTGTTTCTCCATCTGTTTCTCTTTAGCCTTTTCTTCCTTGAGCTCAGCTTCATCTTTAGGTTCATCTTTTAATTTCTTTACTGGTAATTCATCTGTTTTAAAAGGTCTGAGAACATTAAGAATAGTTTTAACATCAAAAAACTTAAGGGAATAATATATATTTCATAAGATGTTGTTTACTGTTGTGTTTTGAAATTCCTGTATTATTCAGGCCTATGATGGAAGATACAAATAAAGACACAAAGGCACAAAACTGAGTGAACACCAAGAAAAAAATTCCAAATTTCTACATTAACAGGATTATCATACTATTTTTAAAGTAGCAACAATGACAGATATATTAAATTAAACTATTACATCTTCGTATTTCTAACTTCAAAAATTTCGAACATCCTCTCTTTTTCGGGTAATATATAGCTATATTATATGTATATGTATAGCATATATCATAGGCTTATGACACTCACAAATAATGTAGCTTTCATTGTTAAAAGAATTATAATTTTCAGTTACTCCTTATATAATCAGCTATCTGCCAATGAAACTCTCATCAAATAAGGTTAAGATTAGAATAATTTATTTCTCAAAGATTACAAATCACTTCAAATGGTCTAGCCATTCCAGAATTAACCAGCATAAACAGACACACACATTTCCGAAATTGCTTTTTTGATGTAAGTACTTATATATATACTTTCATATGAATTCATTGAAAAGATTTTTATTTAAAATTACAAACAGATACTTCGAATTTATTTATTTGTATAGATAGATTTCAACAAAAACCCCTATTTAGGAAACATAAAAGTTTATTTTGAACTTACTTTATTTCCTTTTTAACCATAGCCTGATCTTCTTTGCTCAAACTTTTAAAGCCTGGTAAATCTTCACCTCCAGCAAAATACATGAGAGTACTCCTTTCCTCCACAAAACATTTGACATGATGCCACAAGGGCTGTCCTCCATACTTCATGCCTACTTCTGTGTCATATACAGTTTTGGCTATACGAACCTCATCCTACAATACAGAAGAATATCATAAAAACTTGTTTTTAAATATAATAATAATTCATTAAAAAGACAATGGCAGGCTTGTATGGGACTACATTTTTGATATTTTGTATTGCATGGCGTATCTCATGGTAGGGATTGTTAAAGTATTTTAATTGGCTGCTAATATTTTAAATTCACAATTAAACAATATTTTAATATCCCAGATTTTTACAAAAAGGTTAATTATCTCATAAGGCTATCTACTTTTCACTAAGTAGACTTTAAGCATGTGTTTAGAACACATAGGAATGTGTTTTGTTAATGCAGTTGTAACAACTTAATGAGCAGAATTACATGGATTTTAGAAACTTTAAGCAAAAAGTAAAACAATTTTAGTGAAAATTAAGAGTTTTAAAAATATAATAAATATATGAAAATAATTAGGATGATTCACTTAATAAACCCCATAAATCTCATAATCATTCATAACATATTGAGAACAGTACAGGATCTGCATTTCTCCTTAAAATAATTTTTACATTAAGTTTATTTGGCATATATTTAGTCAATCTTAGATGTTTTGAATGTTTAATAGAAGAATAGCAAATGAAAAGATATGGTCTAATTTATGTAACTTAATTAATTTTGGTTGTGTTGAACCCAAAAATGTATTAACTTTACATCTCTCTCATCTCTTGTTTTTATAATACATAATTTAAGAGAGAGAGAGAGAGTTATAATACACATTAGATCAGAGAGTTACAAACAACAGAATTAGCATTTATTTAATTTACAATTAAGGTAATGGTTTAAGTTACCTTACAAATTTTAATTTCACAATGTCTGCATGAAGCTCTACTGCTCTTGGCATATTCTATTTGAAAATCTTTAAGTGCAGATGCACTGGCTTCATCAGCAGTTCTCTTAGTTGCTTTTCCTTTACCTTTTCCCTTAGCTGCTGGCATGACAATTCCAGTTGAATTCTCTGTAATGGTGAAGAATAGAAAACTTTATTTCTACTGAAAAACATTTTCCACTTAAAATCACACACAAGTAGTCCTACTTCATATAATGTTTGAAGTAATGGATAAAATTTATACATAACTAAGCCTGACCAGCTATGTCAGCCTATTTCAGACATGAGTCTATTATCGATCACATAGTATTCAGACACTCTGTATCTTGTTAAGATTAAAACTTATATGCATTGTAGCAATAGGTTTTAGGATATATAATGTAACTGTAAGTCAGTATCATAGGCCATTTACCGTGTAGTATTAGATATAGATTATATATATTAGATATATATATAATATTAGATATATATATATATATTAGATAAGGGTAGGAGTTCCTGCATAATAAATATTACTCTCCTTGTGCTCACCATAGTTGTTATTCTATCTAATTTATAAGTTTGGTATACAAGAATTGGTCTTGAGTTTGACTTTCTAACATGCAATAAACAAAGCACAAAAATATTGTTACCCATAGTGTGTTTGATCCTCTTTTGATCATCATGTTTAAGTTTATTAAAATTAGCAATATCAGCAACAGTTGTGGGGCGTTGCTTTTTAAAAAAACATTCTTCATGATGCCAATTTGGTTGCTTGCCATCAAAAAATGCAGACTGTAAAAATTTTATAATACATAGTTTAATGTGGACAATGATACTACAACAACTAATGGTCTTCATCCCTATTAAGCATCTCTAAGCTCACAGTCACTCGTCAGGGAGAGAGATAAGCATACAGAGAAATGATGTTTACAAAAAGTTTAGTAATTACATAAAATAGTATGACTCTGATGGCTGATAAAAAAAGAAGTTTTAGGTAGAGGCTTTAGGTAAAGGCTATAAGTTCTGATCAATAAGCTCTACAATAAGATGAACTTTTTTTATAAAGGTTAAAGAGCACCTACTTATGATTCAAATTAAAAATACCTAATATGAAGTTTTTTACATACATAGGTTTAGGAATATGTACATGATAATTTAATCATGTCTATGATGAGTAACATCACACCAACAGTCTCTCATAGTCAACTGCTGAACAGAGGGTTCTTTATCAAAAGGAGGTTTTAGCACACTATATATATAGATAGTATAAGTTTAAAGTTTTTTTTCTCTTTGCAGTGATGTATTGTCGCCTCTTCCTACACTCATGGAATGCATAGGGGCTGTGATACTGTATTCTTAATCTGTCACCCTACAGCACGAGGGCTGCACAAATTATAATTTTGACAAGATTTACACTGCTATGAGAGAAATAATTCAAAAGATTTAAAAACATTTTCAAAGATAGGCATATTATCAAATAAAAATATCGACGTCTACTGCTGCAAAAGTGTTTGTGAAATCTCTTGGAAGAAGCCATTTGACGAAGCTGACCACAGTAAGCGGAGAAGTCGTTGCTTCCAAGCTGGCTGTCCTTTCGGCAGTAGAAAGCTTCTATGGCGATTTGTACGCTTCGCATGCATCTCGACCTGATCCCGAAAATGAGGACCCTCGAGCCAAATTAACACGCCACTTCACCGAAGATCTGCCAGAAGTCAGCATTGACGAAATCGAGATGGCTCTTAGACAGCTGAAAAATGGAAAAGCCCCTGGAGAGGATGGCGTTACTACAGAGCTGTTAAAGGCTGGAGGTAAACCCGTATTAAAGGCGCTCCAAAAGCTTTTCAACGCTGTCCTGTTCGAAGGGAGGACTCCAGAGGCGTGGAGTAGGAGTGTGGTCGTCCTGTTCTTCAAAAAGGGAAATAAAACCATGTTGAGGAACTATCGGCCCATTTCCCTCTTGAGCCACGTCTATAAGCTGTTTTCAAGAGTCATCACGAACCGTCTTGCGCGAAGACTCGACGAATACCAGCCACCGGAGCAGGCTGGGTTTCGGAGCGGATATGGCACCATAGACCACATCCACACAGTGCGGCAGATAATACAGAAGACCGAAGAGTATAATCAGCCCCTGTGTCTAGCATTTGTGGACTATGAAAAGGCCTTTGACTCGATTGAGATCTGGTCTGTTCTGGAGTCCCTGCAGCGTTGCCAAGTAGATTGGCGGTACGTCCGAGTGTTGAGATGTCTCTACAAAGCCGCTACTATGTCCGTCCAAGTACAGGATCAGCATACAAGACCCATACCATTGCATCGAGGAGTGAGGCAAGGGGACGTTATATCCCCGAAATTATTCACTAATGCAATGGAGGACCTGTTTAAGACGCTGCACTGGAAAAGGCGCGGTATCAACATCAATGGCGAATACATCTCTCACTTGCGATTTGCAGATGACATCGTCATCATGGCAGAGACGTTGCAGGACCTACAACAGATGCTGAACGACCTGGCTGACTCGTCTGTGCGCATCGGCCTACGGATGAACTTCGACAAGACCAAGGTCATGTTCAATGAACATGTACTACCGGAACCGGTTGCGGTACACGGTGCCGTTCTCGAAGTTGTTCAAAAATATGTATACCTCGGGCAGGCTTTGCAGTTAGGTAGAAACAGCTTTGAGGACGAGGTGAACAGAAGAATCCAGCTGGGTTGGGCAGCGTTTGGGAAACTTCGTCGGGTCTTCTCATCATCGATCCCACAGTGCCTAAAGACGAAAGTCTTCAATGCGTGCGTCCTACCCGTAATGACTTACGGAGCCGAAACGTGGACACTTACGGTTCGACTGGTCCATAAGTTTAAAGTCGCTCAGCGTGCAATGGAGAGGTATATGCTCGGCGTTTCTCTAAGGGATCGCATTAGAAACGAGGTGATCCGACAAAGAACCAGGGTCATCGACGTAGCCCACAGGATTAGCAAGCTGAAGTGGCAGTGGGCTGGCCACATTTGCCGAAGAACCGATAACCGTTGGGGTAAACGAGTTCTTGAGTGGAGACCGCGTCTCGGCAAACGTAGTGTAGGACGTCCACAAGCCAGGTGGAGCGATGATTTGCGCAAGACGGCTGGCAGGAGCTGGATGCGAGAAGCCATAGATCGAACTAAGTGGCGTGAAATTGGAGAGGCCTATGTCCAGCAGTGGACTGCGATAGGCTGATGATGTCTACTGCTGAACAAAGGTCTCCAAGAAGCAGCAACTATCCAAATTTGAAGTGGCTGACAGGTAGTGGATGATTGCGGACTGTTTTTATTAGTTTATTCTAATAGGCAAACTGACGTAAAAAAAACATGTTCTAACTTGAATTTACGTAGTCTTGATACCGTATTCATAAAGATAATAATCAAGATTATTATAAGCATAAACAAAACAAAGCATGTTTAACCAACCTGCACCATTATAGCTATACGAAGGGCTCCTTGATCAATTTTTTGCTTACAACCCTTGCAAGCAGCTCGTCCAGATTTAGCATATTCAGCTTGATACGGTAATTCTGTCATTTTGCTTCAATATTCCACAACACTGATTAGTTAATTCCTTTCAGACCGAATATTATTGAAAATAGAAAAACTCAGATAACTTTGTCCGCAATACCGCGAACCATAAATCTAACCGGCAAGGAAAAATACAGATGCTATGCTTTGCTTGATTTGTTTCACTTCAAATTGCTTGAATAAAGTGACAATGACAATTAACGACAAAAATGACAATCAAATTTACCAGTTTACCAGTTCAAGTTACATGAAGCATTCACTCTCGTCGTATTATTAAACATATGGAATCCAATACAATTAAACTTTAATAAAAATTTATTTGATTTAAAGCAGTAAATTTTCCGAGTTCGGAAGATTTTAATAATTTTTTAACCACTAGAAAATCACATTAGCCAATATCAATTGATGTAGATTATTTTAATTTAACTATTATGAAATTTCTATTGTTAATTAAAATATAACACATTAATTTTACTTACTACCATTTTTTTACTTCTGTTATGATTTATTTTAAAAAAATATGAAGATTTTATTTATCTAAAAATATCCCTAAGTCTGGTGAAATTTCGAACCAAAACTAGTGAAAAAGCTTTCTACAAGGTGGCAACACTGAACTGGAGAAATAAAAATAAAGCTAATACCACATTAAATTAGTACATGTGTTCTGTACTTTGATTATATACCTGACAGGTATATAATCAAAGGTTCTGTAATCAGTGTGATTATTGCTAATGTACTTATAAGTGTTAAAAACATTTTTTACACAGTGTTCAGATTTATCGTTTTTTAGATCAGATAAACAGTTCCAGTCGTTTAAGGTGATTCCGTAAATCTGTAAAATGGGTAATAGAAAGCAGAACTTTAAGAAGGCCTCAGAGCTTTCTGAATATCCCTGGAGTTCAGGTACGTTTAAGCCTTAGTAATTTGCAAATTATGTATTTTTTATCTTCTTGTGTGTTTGGTGCTACTATTGTCCTTTTACTAAAGGTAACCAGTACTCACCCTCCAGTAACTATGTTTGTATATAAAAAGACATGTTTGTCATTGTAGTCATTACTATCTAAGTTTTTAATATCAGTCAAGAATTTCCTCAAGGCGTTCCACAAAGCGAAATTTATCTCCTCTCTTATTTTCATCATTTATTAATCTTATTACTCAACATCTTCAGAGTGTGTTTCACCTGTATGCTAATAATCTGCAGCTGTATTCACAGGCAAAGGTGGAGGATGTCACTCAGGCTATCAATGAGGTGAACAGGGACTTATAATAATAGCCTTTTATTCTTAAACATAGGGTTACAAGAGGTCCCTAAGTTCGGTGTGCCTTTCGGCATAGGCCTCCTCCAATTCCTTCCAGTAGACCATGTCCGTTGCTACTCTCAACCAGAATGGTCTTGCCGTCTGCTTCAAGTTGTCTTCCCATCTCCTGACTTGACGACCTCTACCCCTTTTGCTGTCTCTTGGTTGCCAAAGGGTAACTTGTTTGCTCCATTTGTTAATGGAGTGGCGTAGCATATATCCAGCCCATCTCCATTTTTGGATGTCTATCCTGGTAAGAATATCTGTGAGTTTTGTTCTTGTTCTCAAGTCTACTTTCCTGACTCTGTCTTTGATTTTTAACCCTAGCATGCTTCTTTCCATGGCATGTTGGCATTTTATTAGCCTTTCCCTGTGGTGAAGTGTTGTTGACCAAGTTTCACAGCCATAAGTAAGAACAGGTAGAATACAGGTCTCAAATGTTTCCTTTTATATGTGATTGCCTAGATCCTTGCTTGATCCTAGTGAAAACACTATTTCTTTCAGTGACCAGTGCTTTTTCCATCCTCGGGCTATTCGTCTGTTTATTTCCTTTGTCATTCCATCATTAGGGGATATTATCTGTGCTAAGTAAATATAACCTTTGACATATTCGATCCTGTTGCCATCCACCATAACTTCTATTTCCTTTGAGTATGTCATCAATTTTGTTTTACTGGTATTGATTTCCAGACCAACTTCTCTACTTATATTTGCTAGGTTCTGCATCATTATTTCTATGACTGCTGGATACTCTTCAAGAAGCACCATTAATGTTCAGACCTAAGTGGTCCCAGTTAAGCTGTCTAAAGATGTGCTCGAGTACTGCGTTAAATAGCGTAGGGGAGAGAGGATCGCCTTGGCGTACACCCTTTTTGATGGTAGTTACTCTGTACCACTGGTTGTTCAAGGCTACGCCATATGTATTGGTGCTTGAGACTGTCGAATGCCTTAGAGTAGTCTATAAACGCTATGTAGATTTGATTGTATTTGTTATACTTCTGTATCAGCTGTTTTATTGTGTGAATGTGATCTATTGTACTAAAGTCTTCTGAATCCTGCCTGCTCTACGGGTTGGTTTTCATTTAGTGCTAGTGATATTCTTTCCAGGATTACTTTTGCTAACACTTTATAAATGTTTTATATTAGAGAAATTGGCCTATATTTATAGTTTAACAGGGACTTAGAGCTCATAAAATCCTGGTGGAAAAAAATTGGACCGTCAATTAATCCAACAAAATATTAGGCACATATTATAGGCAGATCATAATGAGAAAATTGGATACCACATCTATCTCATCCGTTATTTTTAATGGTTTAGTTTTTCCATTCACCTCTGCAATCAAAAATTTGGGTTTACTTATCGACTCAACCCTCGATTGGCGAGCTCAGGTTAACAGGGTGAGTCAGAAAGTAACAATACAGCAATTGCTCCAAAAACTAAAATTACACTTATGCAAACCTTAATAATGCCAATAATCGACCATGGTCATGTATGTTATGCCTGAATGCAGACCTCCTTAATAAACAACGCCTTCCCAATAACTGCATTTGATTTATTTTCAATCTTCGGAAGTATGACTACGTTCTCAGTTAAAATGGTTACCTATTCGCCTACGGCGCAATCAGCATGCATTTAACTCAATATTCTCAATTTTCAATATTCACCTACTTACCTTGCTCTGTACATTCAGTACCTATGCTCTAACCACAATAGAAATCTTTGCTCAGTTAATAATCTGCTTCTCTCTTGTCCCTCCCATAATTCTGACTTCATGAACAGTTCATTCTTTGTGCAAGCATTACTCTTCTGGAATGTGCTTCTGCTCGAAATCAGGAAATCTACAAACCATTATACATTCATAAAGAAAGTACACGAACTCCTTCTAAATAAACTGGTAGAACTATCTCTTCCATAGCACACCCTATATTCCTGTATTCATAGATGTGATGGATATGTGTATGTATACAATTATGTATGTTTATATTTGTATTCGTGATGTGTACTGTTGTGTTTCTATATGTATAAATCTAAATATTGTGACTATGTTGTGTTATATGAAACCTATGTACACAACATTTCTATACCACCCAAAGGTTGACTGGAAGAGAATGCCCTGGGCATTAAGTCCGCTGATGTACAGGTTTAGTGCATAAAGTTGTTGAATAAAAAAAAAGAAATATACATGTATTTTTTATTTCTTAATCTTATTTATGCCTCTATAACATACAAAAAAAATATAAATAGGCTTGAAAATATTCAAATTAATTTTCAAAGTGAAATTTAAAACACTAAATTTAAGCTATTCAAACGCCGTCATTTTGCGCGCAGTTTTGACATGGGCAGAGGACGCCTCTTGATTGTCATTTTGTGTTTGTTTACTATTCAGTGTTTCAGTTACTTAATACTTGTCTTGTTGTAAATGTCAATGACGTGACCATCTACGTCACATTTCGTTTCGACCAATAGTAAGCGTTTTGTAAGTTTGAATTTCCCTCCCTTAATTTTACTTTTTATTTAATATTTTCTAGGTTTAAATAATCATTAAATAAAAAAATACCCTTTAAGTATATTGTAAAGACCATAAAGAATCTAGAAAAAAATATTTGAGACAAATAAAAACTTTATGCAAATTCCCTGCTGTACATTGAATTTAAATAAAATCTCTTAAAATAAGGATCACAATACTAGAAGCTTGTGTTTAAAGTAATTCTCAAGAATGGTTGAGTCACATCATATTTTTGTTTTTGTAAAGACAATTCCTTCGTTAGAAATAGCTCCATGGGGAACTTAAACACAAAGAACACTGGCTTGTATTTTAAAAGATGTCTCAAGTATCTATTGAACTATGATTACCTGAAATTAGTTTTAAGTTAAGACCAAAATTTAAATATCATTCTTATAATAGAATGTGTTTTAAGTTTTACTCAGCTGAAACTACTCTTAGTAATTGATGTCAACTCACAGACTGTTTTCAATTACATATTTACATTATCAAAAGTATTGCTCAGTATCATGCAGTAGCATTATATATTATAAACGATATATATTTGACGAACAATTTCTATTAGTTTATAATTATATATAGTACATTGTGGGTGAGTGTAGCAACAATGACACATTAACAAGAATCAGTTCTGCCAAAATGAATCTGTACAAATAAATAAAATTGAAGTGTCTCTTTCTATGTATTAACATTGTATTGAACAATTGAGTCTGTCTGTCTGTATGTTCTGGCTAATCTAAAAATCAAAACGAAACGGCAGGAAATATTTTGATGGGATTTACACTGACAAATAGAATGGAAGAGAATAGGTACAAAACACATGGTAACATCACATGGCTCAGCTAATACAATAAATAAATATTAAAATAAGTATGACTAGATATTAGCTAAGTGTTGTTGTTTGAACTTGTCATGTTAAATTGAGAAACTATGTTTATGTTTTCATTTTTATAATAATGTCATACTTTGTCATAAATCAAAAGATTGTTTACAGAGATTACATGGGTTCTCTTATGTTACTGTAGGTTTTCTCACTATAGCTTTTTGGGAGTTTCAATTTTGATTGTTTAATTTTCAGATGATGAGGATGATGGAGCGCGACCATCTGAAATTATATCCAGCAGGGAACCTCGCCCTAGTGTGGCAGACCAGCCTGGAACTAGTGGTATGTAATTTGTATGGCACGCATCCCCCGAGCCTTTTTTTCAAAGTAAATGGTGGGCTCGCCTTCAAATCAATTATGATACAGCTGAGATTCGATTTTTTACGCAAGTCTACTGCCATCTGACCACCAAAAATCAACTACTAGGCGATACCGAAATGCTGACTACTGCCAGGTTTTAAGTTTGAGGCGGGGGGATACTACTGAACAAAAATTCAGTTAAAAAAATAGTGTATGTAAATCAAGTCGAAAAAAAGCGGGCGATTAATGGCCAACGAAGTAGGCACAGGTCGCCAAGTTCTTTTATATTTTAACATACATTCACTGTTGTAATGCTATGAATTTCTGAACTATGTGCAGATAGTAGTTATATTAAATGTTCTACACCAAGAGCTTAAAACAAGATATGTATTTGTGCTTCCAGGTTTAACAGAATCACGATCAGAACAACCTACACCTACAACATCAAGAAGAGTTCAAGCTAAGTTGGACAGAGATTTGTTCTGGTCTATCATAAACAGCACTCCACGACCTATCGGGAGTCATTATAACACGCGGTAAGTCATTTAAGCCTAAGTGCAGTGCAGCATAGACAATTTTTAGTTTATTTATTCAAAAGTTACCTACCAATCCTACTTAATATTATAAATTCGAAAGTAACTCTGTCCGTCTGGGTATCTTTCTGTCTGTTACGCTGTCAGGGTTAAACTGCTGCTCCATTTAATAATATTGGACTAGGAGACACTTCGATTCTTGAGGAAGTACATACATACATACGCTACTTTTTTCCGCGATAACAGATATACACGCTGTAAAGCTGCGTAGTTACGCAATGAAATAAAACCGATAAGTCAAAATACAATTTAATCTATAAGTAAGGATGTGGGTTTGATTTTCTAACTACAAATAGGTATCCTAAGAAAGAAATGAGGAATCAGAATTGTAAGCTACTGGAGGTACACGCAGCGGTAGAACGTCCGAAGGCGACGAGCTAGGCAGGCAGCGCGGAGTCTGTGTCCAGTCGCCTAAGGGTCCTTAAAACCCTTCAGAGATCTCTGATCTAAGGGGCGGCAGTCATGGTGTAAAGCAAAGTGGAAGTATGAACTTACAAATTGAGAGTACTTGTGAACATTCGAGCCAATATAAAAGATAATGTCGGTACATTAAAATAAAGTTAAAGCTTATATAACGATGATATGAAGTATTTTTTTAATATACCTTTTAAGCATATGAAAACAATAAAAATACTTTACTGTGCCTATGTACGCAGCCACCTGGAGTTCTGCAGTCAAATTTGGAATCCTTGTTATAATGTCTACAGTAATAACATAGAAATAATTCAGAAACCGTTTATTCGATATTTAGACTTTAAATTTAAATTACCTCATCTTGATTATGAACAACAATGCATTCAACTTCATCTCATACCTCTTTTCTGCCGTAAAAAATTGTCTGATATCTGCCTTCTTTTAAACATATCACAGAGCAAGCTGGATTGTCCTGATTTACTCCGTGAAATTAAATTTAATGTAACTAGAAATTTACCTTTCAAAAACCTACTCCACATACCACTTTGCCAAAGTAATTGTCGATATAATAGCTTCTTACCGCGAGTTTCGAAGTTTTTTAATAAGCTAATCCATTTTGAACGCCTTGATTTATTCTACAATAGCAAAAATAATATCAAAAGTCTTATGACTCATGAAACAGAAATACTGTTCTAGTATGTTCCTATCTATTCTAGTATGTTCTTTTATTTTTGACGTCTTATCACAGTGTAATTACATTTTACAGCACTGTCTTCTTTCTACACGCGGAAGCTTTTAATTGGCATTTAAAGAAGCAATTCTATGTATATTGTAAATTTAATTGTAAGCTGCCCGAATAAAATAAAATAAAATGACAAGACACTGTTCAAATGTACAATACGAATTCATTAAAAAACAAACTCCTCAACAGCACTAAGATGATAACAGTCTGCGTTATATGCGTATAATTCAATAAAAGCAAACTTCCAGACCACTGTTACAATTCACTTAGTGCATAATAGTTATTACTTTTCTTTTATAGGTACGAGAACAACACCTCGATATCGGTGTAGATTGTAATATTTATATGTTTTAAATGCGTTAGTCGCACAGTTTTCACGATTTTTTTTATAAAACAAGCGACAAGCCTCCGAAATGAGCGAGAACCCGCTGCTCGAAGGCTCGGCGCGTTACACGTAGCGCCGTTCCAAACAGCTTTATGCATTTTTTTAGAATTGAAAATGAACTTGTGCTGTTATTAGAGATGTTGTTAGATTAATTTGTTTATTATATTTAAAGTTCTAATTGTGATGAACAAACTAGCTTTAATACGAGAGAGCTGCTATATACTATTGAGGACTTTACCCAACTGGGTTTCAATTCATGTTCAAGTGTAGAGACGTGTATGTAGAGCGTGCTCGCCAGCGAAAGCAATTACTCATGCATGGTAGCTTGAAGCTACTGACGGGTCTGTAACCCTATCATATCCCTATGATATCAATTCTTTTGAGCTGGTTTGTGTTGCCTTTTATGGTCAGCTGGCGTGTCAATTCATTTGTATGATATTATAGCCTCTTCATGTAATTCTCGGAAGTATTTCCTCCCTTACTGTTTTCACTGAGAGCTGTTGATGCAGTTCCGCATTGGTAACAAACCACGGTACATTAGTTATCAACTTTAGGATTTCGTTCTGAGCTCTCTGTGTGACATTAATATTGGAGTAATTTGTGGAGCCTCACAATTGAAAGCCCTACATCCAGGCTGGTTTAATTATCGTCAGATATATCAGAAGTTCGTTGTCCAGTTATAATTGGGAGTTGCGTCCTTGCATCCAGTAGAGGTTATTGTGCCGAATATAAATCTCATTTCGTTTGGCTTTGATATAATTTTTCCAGGTCAAGCGGCGGTCTATATGTAAACCCAGGTAGACACTCACGTTGCGGCAAGATATTTTCTCCGAGTTTTACTTGCGGAAAGTTACCTTGATGAATAGTAAATGTTATTTGGCCTTATTCAGCGGCAATTGTATCCTTCAGTCCTGTAGTCAATTGTGGATTTCGTTAAGTGCGTCTTGAAGCAGGTCTGAGGCCTTCTTTGGATCTTTGTCGCTCGTAAGAATCGCTGTGTTGTCTGCGAATGTTGCTATAGGGACACCAGGTGGATTTGATAAGTCTGCTGTATACAACGTGTAGAGAGTAGGTCCGATTACTGATCCTTTAGAGATTGTTCCGATTATGTATAGCAAGCCTTCGTGCCATACCTTTTCAAAATCTTGCTGAATGTCTAAAAATACAGATGAGCAGTATTGTTTGTTCTCTAAGTTCTCTCTAAAATTATATCTAAGGAAAAAATAAAAGAAAAGACTTATGTAGTAAAAAAGTTAGTAAGATTTTTTAATGTGAAAATGGAGCTGCAGATATCCTCTTTTTTCTGTTAAGTGTGACCAGGTGTGATGATAGATTATTTTTTTGGCCACTGCGCTCACTTAATTTTTTATTGTATTTATGTCGAGATTGATTCAAGTACATCTATTTTATACTTTAATTATTTTGTTGCACAGTTGGAGTGCCAATGATCCATCTTTGACCTTCACTTCAAGATCTGCACCGAGTCAGCCCCGGCCTCCTCCAGCAATAAGTGTGCCCGTCTCAGACTTAGTGCGCCTTCCAGATAATCGCACTGTTAGGCGCCATCGTATCGCTAATGACGTGCACCGCATTCTCGCATTCAAGAAATTGACACGTACCTTGCACAACTTAGCTCAGAACAGAGCAAATATTAGTTCGTCAAACTTCGGCAATCGTCCTACTACGTCACATTCGACGCCACGGGGTAATTGCCTAGATACCTTTCTTATAATTTGCTTATATTTGCCACAGTAAAAGTAGGATAGTACGAGATGTGTTCAAAAAGTATCGCGAATTTTGAATTTTCGCGGGTTACGTATATTCGAATTTCGATTTTTTTGTGGCGTTATGTTGGTACATATGCCGTACGCCCGAGCACTTCAACAACATACGAAAAAATTGATGAAGTGAAGAAAATGGCATTGGCCAACCGTCGAATCACCGTTAGAGAAATTGCCGAGGACCTAGGCATATCGATTGGTTCGTGCCATTCGATTTTAATCGATAATTTGGGCATGAGACGGGCCGCCGCAAAATTCGCACCAAAATTGCTCAATTTCGATCAAAAATAGCATCGCATGAACGTTGCTAATGAGATGTTGGAATCCGTCCGCGACTTTCCTTGTTCCTGTGACTTTTTCTTGTTCCCGAAACTGAAAAGGCGACGCCACGCCGCGATTGACGAGATAAAGACGGCCTTGAAGGAGGAGCTGAACAAGATACAAAAAAATGATTTTTTGAAGTGCTTCGAATATTGAAAAAATCGTTGGCACAAGTGTATAATATCCCAGGGGGATTACTTTGGAGAGGACAAAATAGATATTCACGAATAAATAAATAAATTTGAAAATACACAAAATTCGTGATACTTTTTGAACACACTACGTATAGTATATATAATAATCAATTTGTCCTCGTCTACTATAATACGATTTTTCGTCGTAATCATAACAAACGTAAAAAAATGATATGTATAGACATTCGCTTAGATACGGTTACCTTGATCGGTGTGGCAGGCCGCCTCAATCATCCTGTATTTTAGTAAGATATTTTTTTTGTTTATATGAGGATATAGTTAAAGTGTTGTGATATATTTTAGTATCAAGGGCACCCGATTGTCCTCCTCACAGAACACCCGGACCAGACCTCTCCTTTGCGGGTGGAAGCCGAGGGCCACCGCCTAGACGCTTAGGACCAGACCAACCCATGAATAGTAAGTTTTCATTTTTTATCCTTACTTAACTCATTAGATACCATTATTCGTCTTCGGTTATGCGTGAATTTGTATTTATCGTTAATCCTGTTATCACATAGTCTTCATAGTTCAAGAAACAGTAGTTCGTGGGTTCGAATCCCACGCACCGAATTGAAACGTTTTACCAATATAAGATGCTTGCATGAGTAATTCCATTCCAATTCCAATTAATGGATCAAGTATAATCAAAATCAAATAGTACTGTGTATTTTTACTCTTTATCCAATTTCTTTATAGGAAGTATAAAAAAATAAATATAACTAGTTCCTTATAATTTTGTGAGACAAATTCAACAATATCTGTAGACAATATTTTTTAATATAAAAGAATATCAAAATGTAAATGTTCTTTTTTGCTATCCTGGCTTCACCAACGACTGGTTGCGCATAGACTTGCCACCAATTCATACTGGTCTCTTGCCAAAAATATGTGAGTATCATAGTTATATATTACTTCAACACATGTAGGTACATACACACACACAATAATGATGCGCACCAGCACGCAGCTCGTTATAATCGCCTCAATTTGAGGATTTTCTAAAAACATTTTTTATTTGGGATAAAAAAGATACATATATTTGATATGTATGTAGAATAATTCACAAAGATGAAAGTATATTTAAAATATTGCATATAATCACTGAATTTTTGAACTTAACTTTGAAAAATATATAAACGAAAAAAAACATCCATGAAACGAAAAAGAAAATGTAAGTGAAAATGAAATTTTAATAAACTTTAAACAGACGAGAAATAATTGATAAAGTTAACAATACGAACTTGTCCAAATAGAAGCTCATATAGTGGCAACATTTTTGGCCACAAATTCGGATTTCTGTTCCTTGTTAATTTTACACTTAATTTTTAATTTATTTAAGGGTAAAATAATAGCATAAATATTGGTATAATATTATTAAAGATTATTATTAGCAGTCTTTAAAAACATGAAATGTTTAAATCTTTTTTGAAAAGTTGTCAGCTTTCGGATTAAATTAAAATATAATAATTTAAAGAAGCTGTTTAAAGCAAATAAAATATAAACAACAATATTATTTGATGTAATTATACAAGTAAATATTGCTGTGAATTGCTGCTTTTGCTATAATTTCCTGTTTTAGGATTTTAAATCTTACTGAACAAAGATACATTTAGGTATAAGTTAAATATGTTTTCGTTATAAATATTGTAATATACATATAAAATTATATATTTGCTTTACTTTGCATTGCTATGTTATAATTTTTACAAATTTTGTTTCTACCATGGTGTGCTTAAAAGTATAGATCATTTCCATTATTATTTTAAATTTATTGCAATTCGTAGTATAAATATACTTACACTTACTTTTTGCCAGTTAGTTGGTTTTATGAAAACAGTCGAAATAAATATTTAAATGGCGTTATAGATAAAGTGGAACCGCGAGACACCTGGCACTTTCTCTCAGGTGTCATACACCCTAACGGCACACCAGTGGCAGAGCAAACACCAAATACCAGCCGAACCTCTCGAGATCCTTTTATTCACGTCGTGGATCACTCGGAGGACGGTAATTGTTTCATTTTTATTTATTTCTGTAACTAAAATTTGAACTTAGTTTGCGTATGAATAGAATTTGCTTCATATAAAAGGCCTTTTAACTCTTATGATATTAACCCTAGAGAGATAACTATCGTATTTCACTCTACGCCAAATCGAACGTCGACTCGACGTGCGAATGTTTGAGTAAGCATATTTTGGATTAAGTATATATTAGGTTTATGAATGTGATATTATGTTGTCATGAGTATAATTGTGTATTGATTTAATGAAAAATATTGGAGTTTATTGGTATTTTTATACATAAAAAAGATAAAGAACAAAACTAGGTTCTTCTTACATTCCAAAACTTAAAAAATTCAAAATCTCTTCGTAAGTCTTATAATTTATTATTTAAACTTTTCAATGTCAACTTTTTGTTATCTCTATAACATAACAAACATAAGTAAATATCATTTTTTATTGATTTTGGCCTCAAATGCATGTAGGACAAGCGCTGGACTTGTGCTCTCCAAAAATTGCAGCTGTCGCATATTGTCGTCCTTCTAATTCTTGGTGGACAAAAGGCATAATCCTTTCTTATCTTTGGCTGTGGTACACTTTCACGTTCTGTGGGAGGTTCGGCTTGTCTTTTTAGCAATATACCATCAATTTTTTCTTTTATATTCGTCTGCATTTTTTGCCTTGTCTCCATCCATGGGGTCATCAAGCTATTGATGAGTTTTTTTCATGAAATCTCTAGATCCCAGTGGTTTATCTTTTTTGGATATGACATAATGTATCAGTAGCCCGTAGTTCATGCTGTAAGAGTTTGTCGTCTTGGCAGCAATATATCTGTTATGTGAATACGAACAATCAAATAACTCATCCGTGGTCAAATAATTATCTTATATAGTAGCTGTTAGTGTCAGTATGCCGGCAAGAGCCCGTTTTTTTACAATCAGTGGTTTTAAAGGTGGCTTTTACATCGTATCTTTGAATCTTCAGATGGATTTCAGCGTTGGTCCATTTTTTTATGTCTTTCACAATGTCATCAATAATAAATATACTGAAGCATTCTAAAGACTCATAAAGGCATTTATTCATCCGAGTGGGGTCCCTAGATGTTCGTATAATATTAGAACATGATACTCTGTTACTCGTTGTGCCTTTAGTGACCGTCCAGCGATGATCGTTTTTCCCTCTAAGAATTTGACGCTGTGGCAAGATAATAAAAATAAAACTCGGCACACTTGGCGAAGCAGTTTCAAACACATCTTCAGAAACCACTCGGGGAGCACTCACCTCACCGTAGTCTTTGGCATCACTCTGTACTTTACATTCCAAAAAAATATCTTCAGTTTCACTTTCCGACCCTTATATCTCTTCATCAATCATTTCATGAAATAAATGTCTTATTTCTGAATCTTTTACATGAATTTGTGACGTCATTATATTTTTTATAGTGGCCTGTAATTCAAAAAACTGCAGTTTTATTCAAAGTTGTCAATAAAGATAATCATACGACTCTTCGACGTACGGTAGATAAATGTTTACGAAAGTGTTACACTTACCGCAGCGATACGGGTGGAGTTGGCAGGAAGGGCCAGTTTAATGACGCGAAAAACAAACGAGTTATATCTTTTTTTCAAAATCAATTATTTTATTTATTTATTTATTTTATTACGTTCACCAACATTTGTTTACATAAAAACTAATACAAAATTCATTCATAAAGATTCACGACACCTATAAAGTGTAACAATCCCTTACAGGTAAACACATCATGCTAATATCCAGTTAACTACCAATTACGTCGATTCAACGTAGGTTATGTATCTAGGGTTAAGTTGTATTTGTAATATGTTTATGATGTAGAGTTACAGGCAGTAGCACCAAGGACAGTTCAACCAATAGAAGCAAACCCTGGAACCAATGAAACTGAAGAAGAAGAAATGGTTCGAAATGACATGATGGGTAAGTTGACTTGGTCGCATATAGTGACACGATTTCTCGAGTTCGATTCCCAGATTGTACCAATTATTCGTGTGAAAAGCTTGATTCGGATTTAGGAGGTTTTCTATACTTTAACATGCTTGTATTTACAAAAAGTATTCATTTATTTATATTAGTGATCTAGTATACTAGTACAAGCTCTACTTAGTTTGAAATAGATGGCGTTATGTGTATATAAATATGTATACAAAATGTATTAATTTATCACTGCAGACGCACCGCTCAATAACAACGGTAGTGGTGCAAGACTCATTGAGGAGGTAGTTGAAGTGGGCGCTCCTGATGAACCCGGTAACAACCCACCCGCCCCGGAAGCGGAGGCCAATGAAGAAATCGCCGAACCTGTCGCTGAAAATAATAACAGTGCTGTGTGTTCATTGATTTAATTTTAAACTAGTATTAAAAGCTAACGATTATTCAAAAGCCATCATTTAAGTATTGTTAATCCTTCCGAGTTCATTAACTACGAAAATTCTAATAATAACACATGACAATACGACTTTTAACTTTATTGCAATGTCTACGTACAGACGACTAGACAGCGTAGTACTTTGTGTAATGAACTGCTACGCCAAAGTTGCTACGGATTCGATTCTCGCTCAATTCATACATTTGTGGGCATAACTATTTCCAAGTTAATTTTACAAATACAAACAAACCTGTACTTCAAACTCTGCTTGGTTTCGTACTAGATAAGGTTGTGCGAATGTTGTCGTTTGTGTGATCTATTATGTTAAAGTTTTGTATGTATTAACAAGTATCAATCCTTCTTACCAATTTTTTACTTTTTAAATTATAGTTTGTATTTTATTAAATGCTCCAACTATCTTATATTTTAGATTGGTGCTAATATAGAGGAAAACGCAGAAATAGTTCAACCAGGACCTTCACGTCATGGTATCAAGAGAAAAAGAGATCGTAAGTTTAGTTTACAACATGTTTACAAACTACTAAAATAATTATCTCCATACTTAAACAATAGATTGCCAAAATAACCCGTCAACTATATCTACGTGCTGTTTCAGTTCATACAAGTCCATGGTTATGAAGTGCTTGTATCCGCAGTTTAGAGTCACAAT
Source organism: Hyphantria cunea (assembly GCA_003709505.1). Classification (NCBI taxonomy): domain Eukaryota; kingdom Metazoa; phylum Arthropoda; class Insecta; order Lepidoptera; family Erebidae; genus Hyphantria; species Hyphantria cunea. The sequence goes on from PKRV01002158.1 coordinate 715,311, forward strand.
TGAGGATACAACTAACATGGGTTAGGTACTTGTGGTTATAAATACTTTCAGCGGATTTTGGGGTTGACCTTTTTTGTATACAAAACTATGGAAAATCTAAATACAATTCAACCACTTGTTCTTTCAGTGTCTGATGATACCAGGGAGCCCTTATCTGTTCAAGATTTTAATCAGGTGGGTAACTTTTACTAATCATATATTTACTTGTTTTTAGATATATTTCTAAACAAATTATTTCCTCTGCCTTTTACATATTACTTGGAACTTGTTTATTTTTAATAATAGCAGTCATTTTTGAAAGTTGCAGTGTTTATAAGCCTTTAGGTGTACCCTTATAAATTCAGTACGCTATTTAAATGAGGTTAAGATGAATAGTACTATTTTACCCAACACAATCTAATGGGTAGAAAGTCACGGAAAAAAAGAAACAAAGGACCCGTTAAAATCGACGTCTCAGATTTTTCGCATAGAATAAATACAAAAAAACAGTCCCTCTTTTGAAGTTGTTTGAAACAATGTTTGACAAAACTGTTGTAAATTGATATGATGATAAATCGCCTTATATTAAGGTTTATTTTATAAATTTCTTAAATCCCGTTTCATAAAACTAAACTATCAAACCAGCCGCAAGAAAATGAAAGCAGTACATACATATTAATCTTTAATTATCCGTTGGTTGTCGATTCGCTCTTGTAGGGGACGGTGGTGGGCGAAACATCGCGCTCCGAGGCCTTCTACTTTACCCGTAAAATATTTATTGTTGGAAAGATATTCGAGGTTTCCAGTCACATTTTGTAGTAAGCGTCGTGTCGAGCATCTTCGCGTAGTGAATAATACACTTCTGCTGTGATGTTCGGAATCGAGCTTGTGATTTGGTGAGAGTGCCGGGACACCCGCCTGGACGTATCGCGACTGGATGTACTGAGAACATTTAGATTGTTTGGGAGCGTTGGGATCCCGGGAGTTCGGCCAGGATCAATCTTCTATACTCACTCTTCCAAACATTCACACATATTCGAATATCTAAGTTCGGTAATCGATTTTAAACTTCTGAACTGGCAACTTTTTTGTTCCGGATTTTGATAGAGGCAGTATAATATTTTTAGACTGTACTTTTTCCTACCTGTCATCGTCAGCCTATCGCATGAAGATCATGAATACTCCATTGTTAGGCATTTTCAATTCTTACACCGCTCTTTTAAACTTTTTAGTGGGTAGCCTCGAGTAAAGTAATTGTGTGAAATCATTATAAGTATTTCACCTATTTATTTAAAAGAAAATTAAACAATGTTTTACGTTCTTTTTTTTATTAATTAAATTCATGCAAATACTTATCTGACTATAAATAATATTACATTTTACAGGAACTTAAACATTTGAATTTAGAATCCGAAATTGTTAACAGGCAAGGCATTATTTATTGTAATATATTAATAAAATGGAGTGGAACGGTAAAGAGAACCAAATCGAATGTTATATAGATATAGACCATAGACCATAAACTAGATGTAGACCAAAAAGTTTCAAAAATTACATTTGGCTCCATAGCCCTTATACGTACGACCACACTATCCCGAAGATTATTGTTGGTAGGAACCTGTAATTTCACAGAACATGTGACGTGATGACGCCCACTAAATGCTAAAATGAAATAAAATAAGAAAAGATTGTATTAAACTATTTACCAAATATAATTTAAGTTCATAATATAATCTTAGTAAATGTTTTTTTTGGTATTTGCATGAATGTAAGAAACTCAAACTTAAATTCGTGAAAGTAGGAGTTATATTAGCGTCCTCCATACTGAATTGTTTTTTGGAGCAGTCGGATACCGTAAGCATCTGACATCAGAACGGCTGGTAAAAAAATGAATCTTATTTCTCTGAATGGTTTAGATGTAGCAATTATGAAAGTATTTGTTAAATGTCTTTGATTTGAAAGAGATTAGATAGCAATCCATGAATAAACTTAAAGCCGCCTGCGATCAGCTATTCTGAGTAAGTGACCTGCGAAGCGAGGTTTTTTTTTCTATTGTCAAAAGAGTGGAATGGGCGCTGTGAAAATATTTAACTCATCATCGATTACGGAAACATCGTGTCTCAGATCGAGGCATTGCTCTTTTTTTGTTTATTATATTTTTAAATTTGTTAACTATTAATAATATTGTCAGAGCCTACTCCGCCTACTGGAATGCCCAGTGTGTCTAGAGTGGATGGAGCCTCCAATATCGCAGTGCCGCCGCGGACACTTGGTGTGCAGTCGTTGCCGCGCAAGACTCACGGCATGCCCGGTGTGTCGCACGCCTTTCTCTTCGGTACGGAACAGAGCAATGGAAGGGGTGCGTTATATCTGTTCTTGCTAATATTCTTATATTTTGTGGTTAAAGTTGCACGGTGAAGGCACTATCGACAAAAATAAATCGTGACCCTCTAGAAGCTTACTTTATTGCAGAAATTCAAATACAATTAGATAGACATTCCCGTAAATATGCATTTCCATTGTGATCTGTCATCGGATAACACTAAAAGTTATCCGTTACGGTATCCAGCCTTTGTTCTGAGTTATAGCTAATTCCGAAGAACATGGATTCAAAATATGATTATTACTGTTTTCTACTGCAGTAATGACAGAGGTAAAAATTGCATAGATCTCTGAGCGGTATCGACGTAGGTAGCTTAATATTTAAAAACTTGTAAGTGCGGCATGCAGGTAAAGGTGGGAAATCTTCGTCGTCTAGGCGGCTACGAACGATTTATATAAACAATAAAAGTCTTAATGAAACGGAATATCGTAGTGAGTTCGGGCGCAACAGAAAGCTCACAGGCGTGGACGTGTCTCGCAGGTGGCGGAGATGCTGCGCTACCCCTGCCGGCACGGCTGCGGGCGCGAGGTGCGGCTGCGCGCGCGCGGGCCGCACGAGGCCAGCTGCCGCGCGCGCCGCTACGCCTGCCCCGCGCCCGCCTGCGCGCGCCNGCCGCACGCCGACCTGGCGCACCACTTCCAGGTGAGCGCCTCACCCCCCCCGCCCCCAGCCCCGGCTCGTGATTACGATACCTTAACCGATATATTTTTTCAGACGTCGCATCCTGCACTCTTGAAAACGGGCTGCAAGCACAGGTTTTCGACTAAAGTGAACTCGGAGCAACACGATACGTGGATTATCTGGGCGCTGGACGAATTCTTCCATCTGCGCGTGGACATCGACATTCGAACGTGGGGCGTCATCGTCTACGTCGCGTACATAGGCCCCAAAAGAAAAGCCAACTCCTTTATGTATCAGGTCAGAGAGTTCTTCTTTCGACGCTTGGAATCGAAGTGATCGGCGAAAATTCGATTTTATCGAAATCTCGTTACCTCATTCTGAATTGTTAGGAACATATATATGTAAGGTTATTTCCGTGGAACAGAAAATATTTCAAATTCCTGTGAAAAAAAAAACCACAAAAATGGCCAAACACATTGTACATGTTAGCATTTTTTATTTCATTTCATGTTTTATCTAGCGATTTGACTAGATACGTGATCGATGGGAGATTTAAAAAATTCTGATCTGTTCCTAAGCGTTACTTTAAGTAATATTATAAAGTGTAACATTACAGTAATTTTTCTTCTAGGTTACCGTAGAAGGGCATCACAACTCGAGGAGATTGGTGTACACGAGGGCCACGCACAGCGACCTCGAGAATTCATCGGTAAACGTTAGCCGTCAGGATTGCTTTCATCTAACGCTTGACCAAGCGCTCAATTTCATTCGTATCAATAATAGACACTGTGAACCAGACAAATACTTAGATTTCGAAATTCAAATCAATAAGTGGGAAAGTGTTGACGAAATAAGATATGATTCGGATTCCTGAATAACATTTGACGCACTATGTGCACGAGAAGTAAAGAACTTGATGTTCCTGGGTATGTACCTGGAAAATGATATCGAAGAATCTGAGAATTAACGTGTAATAGTGCGACAAGTGAAAAGACTTTTGTTACCCTTATGTGACAATGAACTTAGTGGGACTTTGTATAACTGAATAGTTAGTAAAAGTAACTGTTAAATGTCTATATAATCACTAACAAATGGAGTTGTTATCTATTTTTAAAATTAAAAAATGGGTAACGTCTAATGTCAAAGTCAATCTTGACAATTTTGATATTATGGTCTGACGTGAAAATAATGTTAAAAAATTGTTTGGCCGTTTCTCACCGACTGAGTGAGGTTATTGTACTCTAATCCCTTTCCCTACCCCCGATTATGGGAGGAGGGACCAAATGGGGACTCTTGAATAGCAGGTGTCTACGCGCCATAGTCACTTGCTATTCTATTCCATAAAACATTTAAGGGCTAGAGGTGTTGCGAAACATTTCAGTAAGGTTTATAGCTTTTAAATATTTATCAAAAAAATTTTGAAGTGGTAGAATTATATATATATTTTTCTGCAAAGCAAATTTGTTTTATCTCTATCCCAGCTGTCACAGTAACTAATTGAAACAAAAACTCAAACATTAAAGATTACATTTATTATGTACAAGTTCATAAGTTGTGCAGCCTGGCTATTCGATAAGCTTTTATATTCGTTTACTGATACTTATTTTTTTTCAAAAGTATATTGTAGTTGATAATATATTAATAGAATAATGTAAGTATACACTTGTACATTGACAGCAGTTGACAAAAAAAGTTTCTCAAATATTTTTTGTGCCACTGTAAACGAGTAATCATTTATAGCCCGATGCAAACTTCATGGCGGCTCCGAAGTTAGCTGTGAAAGCAGGTGTGCCCAGGTACAATCAGGTGGAAAATAAATAATATGACTGATATATATTTTACAGCCATATCAATCCAAAAAAGTATGAATGGGTCCCTTCCATTTTTAATCGACATGAAATGAAAGGATCACATCCGAGATTATGGTGGAAGCAAACAAAATATAATTTAAAATATCAATCAAAATTTATTTCGTTATACTGTTATTATTTTGGCCTCTCGGCGTAGGCGTTATAAGCGTTTGTTCCAACCTATTTACAATAGCGATGAGTCGTATTTATTAAAACAGATGCGAGCATAAGGTATTTTACGAGCTTAGGCTGCACCTAATCCCGTTTTGTTAATGTGTATAATCCACCTGTTCCACCTAATCTTCGTATTCATAAAACATAAAATCGAATGTTCAGCATACGCTCCCACCTGTTCCTGAGAGATCTCACTCACACGTTGCAACGTATTTCACCATCTCGCTACACATCTGGAGCCGTAGAAAGCGAGAGAGCGCTATATGATGGATACCTTACCTTATCGATACGTCTTTCTTGCTCACTCGCAGTACATGCCCTTATCAGATTTGCGTAGGACAGCATGGTCACACAACAGATACTAGAAAGAAGATCAAATTAGTGCAACGGACGCATTAAGGGTTTTCACTATATAGGCGTAAATACATCTAACAAAACAGTCGTAAATACATCTTGATACTTAAGCATAATTATATTTTCATATTTTATTATATTATTCCAGTTCCATTTAATAGTACTTAGACTGTAAGTGAAGGTAGTTCACTCTATAAAATATAGATAAATATAACAAACAACTCTTCACAGTTTGCTAATGCATGCCTAATCCTAATCATTCAAGTAATATGATGCTAAAACGATCACATTTATCAAATTTTAATAACGATATTAGAACTTAAGATTAGGAATAGGCAGATTGAGATTGTATCAAATAATGGTTTGCGAATGAGATTAGGAAGATTATGTGGATTAGGTATTGATTTTAGATTAGGAACATGTGTACCTAATATCTGATTTACCTAGTACGTCCCATCACTAATTTACAGAATTAAACGATTTAGAAGATTTAACTGCCTCGGTGTCTGTGCTTGTTGTTGTGTTGCTGTTCGGATCAATAGATTGTAGTCACAATACAGGTCGATCTGTAGATACTTGTTTCGGAGTTAGAATTTTTTCTATGCATAATATGTATGTATATTTCAAAAAAGTATATATACATATTATCTTTGATTATTATAACACCTTATTTTTAGTATATATATATTAAGTCTTTATGTATTTATGTATATATATGTTTATATGAGTAGATATGTGTTTATTTATGAATGTTAAATGTTTTAAATTTGTTGGTTTTTTTTGTAATTATTCACATTTATACAGATTTGAGATTTGTGCATTCTACTACTAATTATTGTCACCAAATTATCCGAATCAAGTTTGTCTGTAAGACCGCTAATTGTCACATTTGTATGCTGTAACTCTTTTTTTCTATCTGTTAAGTGTGTACAATAAAGATAAATAAATAAAATATTATATCAGTTGTCTAGTACCCATAACTCGAACTGTGCTTAGCTTGAGAGTAGATGGCGCTGCGTTGAAAAAAAAGAGAGCCAGTCCGTGAGGAATTTTGATCGACACAGTAAATCGAAAAGCCTATATAATCACAACAGTCAATGGCAAGTACAAGTAAACAAAAATACACAACGATAACACATAAGGAAGAGGCGGCGTTCGTCGAACTCCCCCACCCTTTAATGCAGCCGCCATAAAGGTTGTATTGGACTATACCAAATTGGTAAATGATTGATATGGAGTAAAACCTTTTTAAAACCTGTTACTTAATAACAGGTTTCCAAACATTCAAATATAAAGTTAAATTGATATTGTTATTTTCCAATGTTTGTTTATATATTTTAGACAATATAGCCATAGAGTATACCGTTTATTGTACGATACATTGTAAATAATTAAAACTTAATAATGTCTTCTATTGAACAGCCGTGTGTGTTAACAAAATACGAACATGTATATCATTTACATTGATGTCAAATTTAATCATGGCATAAGTTCTGAACTAATTTTTAGTTTACCTAATAAATAAATGAATATTTTATTTAAGTTTTGTAATGCTCAAACATAATTTAGGTATGTTGGAATTCGATACTCAAAATAAAATCAAGTTAAAATTTTACCCGTCTTCAAAATCTGCATGTAGTAGTTTTAAATTGTAATCGTTTTAATTAGGCTTAAGCAGTTAATATTATAGTGAATGAAATCAGTCAATGTTACTTGTGCGTATTGTTATTGTCAAAAAGTGTTATTTATATTGGTGTTCTGTCACAGTGTACTGTATATTGTTTAGTTTTACCTTCACACTTTTAAATTTATGGCAGTAATTAAAAGTACTGTTCCTAGCTTGTTCCAAGGCGAGGTAGGAGTAAAAAAGTAAATTTGAGGAAGTGTTGGAACTACACGGAACATACTATAATATATGATCTCATCCCTAGAATGGATCTCCTGACATTTTAAGATGTGTAAATTTGTGAATAAATTGTGTGTAAAGAAGACTTATGTAAAACGACTTGCTACCATAAAATGTTGATTGTACAGAGTAATTTAAAGTTTACCCTTCCAGGAGGGTCATATGAAAGACGCTGAGGATGAACAGGGTCCAGGCCTGGACTTGTAGAAACATAAAAGGATGTCGTCTTAACGAGGCTAAGCGTCATACGGTATAAAACTTTTGCCGCTGGATGGGTTTGGTATTGAAGCTATTCTTGTCCAGCATCTGTGGTTCAACGATACTTAATAAAATACTGTTATATCCTTGATATTATCATTTATAAGTATAACTTTAAAGCTTTTTGATATGTTATTTCTTCCGTTAAATCATTGTTCGTAATACATTTCATTACGATGTTTTGAATTTAAGCTTTATCTTTTCAGATATGTTATTATAAAATCATTAAGATAAATACATGTACCGGTAGGGCGAAATAAAAACAATAAATAAAATTCATGTTTTATTTTAAATTAAATTATATAACGACTTCAGTATACGGAGGTATATACAAATGATATCACGTTATGTCTATGTACACGTCAATTTCGATATCGATACGATAAATCATTAATATTTTTGTTTGTCACAACTTTTAATTGTAACACAATGGATTTATAGACACTGAATAGAAAAAATATGATAACGACACTATTTGAGCGTAACTATCTTACACTTTCTCTAAGTAACTTGACTAAATTACAAGAAACTGAAGTTTCGAGTAAAAACTACCTATGTACATAAGTTATTATAAAACTAGTTGTTTGGAAGCCAATGTTTGTCTCGCATATTCAGTGTCAACGAGACCACGACACACGAGGGAGAATTCTTGAACATGCTCCAGCAGTCGGCGCTTGCTACTCTTTTCTCTGAAAGCAACAAATATAAATTATGAAAACTTGGAACCTTAAAGAAGTATTAGTTATATTAAAAAAGCAAATTGATTTTGCTAGGACCGTAAAACGTGGCAACTATACTTAACCCGTAGTAACTTTACGATATAGTATTTGAACTTTGAATCGTCTGGATAGATACTTCGTCGTAATGGTAGTACTTCCTCGATATTTTCCGGCATTTTTTTTAACTGACACAGGGGCAGTCTGATATTACTTTATATTTGTACTATCAGATTGCCTCTGTGGCGCAGTGGTAGCGAATGCGAATGCGACCGCTGTGCAAGAGGTCTCGGGTTCGATTCCTGAGTCGGACCAAATGTTTGCATGATCTGCAAATATTTGTTTCGGAGTTTGGGTGTATTTTATGTATAATATGTATGTATTTACAAAAAAAAGGTATATAAGTATTAATATCATTTGTCTAGTAACCAATAGTACAAGCTCTGCTTAGTTTGGGACTAAATGGCGTTGTGTGTTAAAATATCAGAACATATTTATTATTATTATTATATTTTAGTTTTTTCAATATGGCTGTTGCAAGTCGGCTACAGTGAAAATGTATTTTGTTAATAAGTGAAATTGTGGTCTAAGAGGCTAAACTATATGTTCAGGTTAGTGAAATTTTCATATTACATGTAAAAACAGTTAGCATTACTGTTACGTCATCAGCTAATCAAGTTAGGTAAAGTTACCACTGGCTGGATCTAGGCAACTTTACCTGTAGCTAGGTTTGGCTCAAAAATCAAACATTCATTAATGTTTTTCTTTTGTGTTTCTATAATTATTTATATATATTTTTTGTGTAATTGGGAAGGAATTGTAAAATAATCTTAATGAGACCAGCATGCCAGCATATCTATCTATTCTGATTTTTTATCGCTTGAAGTGTGCGTTTTGATTTTACTTAATGTATGTCTATTGTTTTAGAACAAAAATGTTCCCTAAAAAAGACACTCGGAGCAAGGCCATATAAAAATTTTAGTGACGAAATTACTGCCCTGGCAGATATAGTTAAAAAAAAATTATTATAAGGCCGAAAAAACTTGGGATATAACATTCATATAAAATTGGATCTCTTTTAAATTAACATCAGAAGAATAATTCAACTTTTCTATCCTTTTTTTACTATTAATTGTAAGATAATATTTGACATCATTAACGATAAGTTTTTTTGTGCAGAGTGATTGAATAGATGTTTGTTTAGATGATAAAATTGTAGATGTTTAATTTTTTATGAAAAAAACTTTTATACCTATGTTATGCGTAACTAATTACAATACTGAAGAAGACTGATTTCGTTTAGAAGCTATGTCTTTTTTATGCTTTAATTTAAGATTAAAGGTATAGGTAAGTATTTCGATATTTTGTGATAAGGAAAAAAGCATTCTAAATAAAAAAATAAACAAATGTTTTTTTTTGTATTTTCACAACCCTACGCAATAAAACTTTTTTATGTAAATAACGACCCCAGTGGCAACTTTACCTACGGTCATTTCTTGGTTTCCTTGATTGGATTATTCCCTTATTATTTTTTGATAGGAAATATATCTTTTCATTTTTATCTTTGGAATATTTACCTTAATTAGTATAACATATGCAATGCTTTAAAAAATATATACAAACAAAAAGTAGGTAAAGTTGCCTACTTCGTATCAATTTTACCGGTGTTGTTTATTCTTTTCTATAGTTTTAATTATTAAGTTTTTGGTACCGACTTACACAGAAAAAGGTACCCAAAAGTAAAATATGTATATACAATTTGAGTTTTAGTTCATGTAAAATTTTGTTTGTTCATTCATAGTTTTGTCAAAACAATATGGTTAAGTTGCCACGTTTTATGGGTAAAATTATAAGTAGATAACTAAACTAGATATTGATTTATAGCCACACATTCTCAAACTGTGATGAATACCCTAAAGTTGTTAAACAGGATCACTGACATCATCAAATACCTAAACCTGTACCTGTCCAAGTGTCCATTATTATTTGTAAATAGTTTGAGTTAAGTATCGATAGATGGCGTGGTCAGTACTTTCTGAATTGTTTTAGTGTTTTATTGCGGTTCACACCTAGCATACCCTTGGAATCGTATCCAGTACCTAAATAGATATATTTACACGATCGGGCTTTTTCTTTTCAGACATGATATCGTTATTTTCAATATTCAATGTAAATACACACAAGGAATGTTATATCACTAATATTATAACAGCGAAAGTTTGTATGGATGTTGCTACTTTTTTACTCAAACCCTGTTTAAATGGATCTAGTTGACATGTTATCCCGAAAGAATCACACCACTAGGGCGGAGCTGGTATATGATAATAAAGCTCGCAGGTGCAATTTTTTAGCAGTTTTGCGGAAAGTTAAATATTTGTTTATACCTTAATTATCATTATCGCGTTACGCAATAAAATGTTGCAAAAACGGAGGACCATTATTTCTTTTGAGAGCTTCCTTTGCATGCGCTGCGTAAAGTTTCACAAAAACAATATAGAAAAGAATGAATCACCTTTAAAATTCTTAAAAAGTACCTTATAGCATAATTATGTCCATCTTGTAAGGGTGGCTCACTATAACCTATTATTTTGGCAAACAAACAACTACAACCAGATAAGCTTAATCAACCAGTAATATAAAGAAGCAAGCTTCGCGGTTTGCATGTTCGATGTAATCTTGAGAGTAAATTTTGAGATTTCTTTCACTGTTCGAAATGCATATTATTATTCCTGGGCGCCACAGACTAATTTTTATTTTGATAAATCTATATTTTCAATTATGAACAATAAAAATGGCAAATAATAAATGTCATGCGCTGCTCGACCGGTTGGAAATAAAGCGATAAAAGCAATAGCAAAAATATTCATTATCATCTTTACAAAAATATTCCGTGAGACCACTTCATCAGAAGTAAGTGTCTTTGGAGTTCTGACACCAGAAATAATGCTTTGGATTTACAATGCCAATTTAGACTAACATTCTCAGTGTCACTAGAATGTCTTAAAACAGCCGGAGCGAGTGTTTAGTTTTAACTAAACTGAATAAAATATAAACAAATACAAATACTGATGTCCACCATTACCGTAGTTATAAATAATAATAATACTATGCACGCACTTTATAACTGCGGCCATGAACTTCTGTTTGTGGAGATCCGTGGCATGCACGGTCGGGAAGCCCGGCTGGGCCAGCGCCTGCCTCATCCAAGTCGCGAGCTCGCCGCCCGCCCGCCAGGACGCGCGATTCAGCGCCAACAGCAGCTCGGCTAGATATTCTACCTGATTTCTGGGGGTGGCTCCGCCTGAGATCGATCGCAAAGATTAGAAACAAAAACGGTTAAAAGTTATAAAAATTAAATACATTAAACGTTATTGTTACTCAATACGAAACTTGAAATAAGTTTGTTCAGAATCAATAATAAAATGTATTAAAATTTTCACACGCGGTGACACTTCGTTATTCTTCTCCTGCACCGCTGCCCGCAGCTTCGCCTGTCGTAGGTGCGTACAAAGTATCATATTTTTAAAACCTACCGACGCGGTCGCGCGTATTACAATAATGTTCTAGGCATTTTTGTTTTCTCTATCGTAGTCAATATGGATATTTGGGGTGTTTTAGGTACGTTTTGAATCATAATAACCATGCATAAAAAGAAAAATATTTTGAATAAAAATAAATTCAGAGACTTATTTTCTGAATTGCGGAAATCGTTGGAACGTTATGTGTAATCAGGTGTAAAAGTAAGAAAGTGGTACGTACCGATGCAGGCGAGCGCGGCGGCGGTGAGCAGCGGCGCGCGCGGCTGCAGCACGTGCGCGCGCGCCGCCGCCAGCGCGCCCAGCCACGCGCACGCCGCGCGCGCGCCGCGCACGCTGCCCGCCTCCCACGGCCGCACGCACGCGCACCCTGCCACCGACAACCGTCGACCGTCACTTCACCTAATTCTTTTAAGAGCCTCACAAGTTACTACTCTACCCGATGGATACTATGAGCTCGATCTAAAATCACTGGTCACCATAATCATTGTGAATGCAGACGATGCAACTATTATACAAAATTATATATATATATATTTCTATTATACAAAATTATTTACTCAGTCTATCATATGCAGACACAGAATCGCTCATCACTATCACAACGTGAGGCAAAGTTAAAAAAAAAAAAAAAAACACTTACTCTACGCTCATACGAACACACACACACATACACGAATATATATATACACACACACACACACATGCACGCGCGCACCACACACACACTCATACACACACATATACATAGTAACGCAACACAATATGTCGACCCTGCAAACCGAGCTGNCGATGCAGTATGGTGCTTCACACTTTGGCGGCCTAGTGGTGCTTCTGCATCATTAGGTCTCCGGTCTCACCCTCACCGAAGGAACACGACAGCTCAAACGTTGCCGTTTTAGATTGATTCCTATATTGATGATTTCCTGTAAGAATGTAGTACCGCTACGTTCGAACCGGCCCGTTCGTACTGAAAACGTCGTAGCTCTACTACCTAGTTAACCGACCTTCACTATATTCCTTATTAGCCTCATTTAACTTTTGAATACTGCGAGTTGTGAAAATTTACTCTGTCTAATTGCACTGTTAGAATTTTTAAATTTAGTGACAGCCTAAGATACAAGCGTAGATTTGTTTAGGTGCCACTGGCAAATGTTGGTAATTCAATGCACTTGTATATCATATCACATTACATACTGAAATAGCACCTTCGCTTCTTAGGTATTAAAGCGACTTAATAATACACGACAAGGTTTGCCATCGAACCAAGTTGACATTCTGTTTAGTATGTTTTTTCTTTCAACAAATTACCATATCGACCTATCGACGCTCTTAGGTGCTCATTCTTTCCAAACAATAAACAGTTGTCGATAAAAAAAATAAATTACATTTGTGTACAAAACCGCTATTACAAAATGTATTTTAATGAATAGCAGCATAGCTTATTTTGAACACTGGTCAAAAGTCGTTTTCGTCATACATTCTAGCACTGAGACATTTCAAACTGAGTAAAAAACTAATTACAAGTAACTATGACCAAATTTCTGTAGTGATTTCAAAAATGTATACCTATGTCTGAGATAAAAAAAATGAGAAAGCGCTAGTAACTCACGCAAGTTCGTGATAGTGAAAAAACATACCTAAGTCAACGAGATCGGGCAGCATGTCTTCTAGCCAGTCGACGTACTGAGGGCGCTTCTTAGTGATGGCTTGCAGGAGAGTGAACAGTCCCTCGGCGAGTTCGGGCTGCGCCCCCGGCTCCGCCCCCAGCGCCCGCACGGTCGCCGCCACGCTACCCCCGAGCAACTGCTTGGAGCCTGTCCATTCGCCACCCATGGCTATTACTATCTGATAAATTAAACATTTCATCAAAATTACATAATCTTAAAATTATTACATGATGTATGAACTAAAACTGTCAATATCTAGCCAAATTTAGTTATGGCAAATAAATAAAAATAAGGTTATGAAATGATGTTGCCTAGATTTATGAGCATGAGATGTATTATATAAATAAAACCGAATCCGTCGAGCGGTTTTCGAGTTTGGCGATTCATTTTTATTCATACAGAGACTACGAGCAGTACTAAAAGTCAGTACTGCTCTCTTGGTGGTTTAATTTAATGAAGTAAATGAATTTGTTATTAACTAACTTCAAAAAAGGAGTTAGCGATTGAATTGTATTTTTATCAAGTTTTACCTCATAAATTTCGAGAGAGATTTTGATGATTCTATTTTTACTTGAAATTCTGATGCTTCGCGTGTAGTCCCACTTCAATTTGGGTTCAGTTCTTGAAGTCGATATTTATTTTTTCTTGTAGATTCATAATAAAACAAGATATTTGAGGAAAGTTAAAAGAAATAGTCAGAAGTTGAAGTATACTTACAAGTTTGACAAGATCGAGCCCAGACGCACAAGGGTTTGTGTTAAAACCGGCGGCTATTAATTGGGCGATATCATCCATCAGCGGCAAGTAATCGTCGATCAGTGATATTACTGTCTGTTTTAGTATATTGAACAACGGCTGTAAAAATATATTACATTTACATAACTGTTTTCTGATTTCATGTCATTTTTGAAATGTCAAGTTAACTTACTCGAAAGAATGTAGAGTAGAATTCAATTGTTTGTCAAATTTAAAGCAAATATCTAACAAAAGAAATGGTGAAATAAGAAAAGGGGGAAATTTATTATTATAATTTGATTAAAAAAGTAGGTATAATTTTAAATAACAGACAAGTTAAATATAATATCTATCCTCTTGCCCAGAATGAAATGCAAAGCTGTGGTAACACTATTTCTGAACACCTTTGACTATGAGGCAACTGAACGACTCCTAATTTCAGCCGAAAACTATATGCTGTTCAGAGGGTCGGTGTCAATGACAACCAAAAATTGTGGGTTCACGCCACAACCTCTCTAAATTTCTTACTTTTAAAGTTCGCGTCCTATTGTATACTTACCTATCTAAATCAAATAAAATAAATGAAAAAGATAATCAATATAGAAATAATAATATAAAAATCAATGAAAAAGTGTTAGACCTTTTAATTTCGATTAATTTATTTATTATTTCCTTTTCAGGAATACATTGAGAGTACTGTTATAAAATCAGAAAGGAACATGGAAGAAAAATATTTCTTCTGTTTTTATTTATTCACATCGCATTCTGGCTATAGTACCTTTGAAACAAATTGTAGCACTAATGGCGTCTATGCATTAGTGTTGCCCCTTTACAAAAAAAAACTATGCGCTAATGCGCTCCATGTGTTAGTGTTGTCACAGTAAATATTAAAAAATAAGAAAAAAATCTTCAATAAAATTGTAATGCACACGGGATTAATGATACATTTCTATTTCCTACTGAAAATTCGATTGAAGTTCAAAATTATTTTAAACTAGCTGAACTTCGTTCAGCCATACCTAAGTTTCTCAAAAACTCGATTTAGTATTTATGTGCGCCTCAGGTTTTTAGGATATCGGAAGGTATGCGCGCACATACATTTCGGTGATTCATTTTTATTTATATAGAAGTTAAATGTTAGGTGTCCCTAACTATTAGGTGAAACTGTTGACTGAATGAGCATTTCTTATATTCTTAAATATGTACTCACAATGTTACCTAAACTTCCACAAATTTTGTTGGAACGTTATGATGATCAGTGTGAAAAAGGAAATAAAGTATATTATTATCAGAACGAAGTACCTCTACGAGCGAGGGAGTAGTCGCGAAGGGCGGCAAGGCGGGCGCGACGCTGCGGAACAGCGCCGTGGCCAGCGCCGGGCGCGGCGCCATCGCCGCCACCAGCGCCGCGCAGCACGCCGCCGCGCCCGCTCTCGCCACCGCGCCCGCCTCCGCCTCCGCCTCCGCGCCCGCCGCCTGCCGGTGCACAAATATGGGCTGACGCACGTTTGGAGAACCGAATGTGCGCATGCAATCATAAAGTACTTTTACTTTTGATGTTAAAAATTGAAACTACTTTATTATTGCCGCATTTATTGACGTTGTTTACTTTATTACGAGAAGTGAAATTTTATATAAACAAATTATAAAATATTTCTATCGTCGACGCTCAGTGTTTTTTATGAGAAACGATATGTTACCTGTTGCCTGAGATCGTTTTCGAGCATACTAGCGAGGCTGTGTAGAAGCGGAGCCGCCACGTTCACGTCCGTGGCCGCTAGCGCCGCTCCCGCCGCCCCCACCAGCTGACGCCGCACCCAAGGGTCGGACCGACCGTAGTTGCTCTGTGTAAATGGTGACCGTATTATAATGATATCATCCGACCGTCTTTATTACTGATTATAGAAATGCTTAATACCAGCCCATAGTGAGTGAAATAAAGTAGTGTGAGCGTACCAGAGCCGCGTGCACGATGTCGGGCGCGAGCGCGGCGGCGGGCGCGCTGCAGTCCGCGGCCAGCTTGCGCAGCGCCAGCGCCGCGGCCGCCGGGCTCTTGGCCAGCGCCGCGCCCGCCGCGCGCACCATGGCCAGCCCCAGCTCCTCCGACAGCAGCGGCGCCACGGAAGACGCCCACGACGCGTAACTACCTTCAAAATTATATGCGATTCGGTAACCTTTACCGAATACGATGGCAAAATCCGACTATTATTAAAGGAATAATATTAGTCATTTCAATTACTAAATGTTGGTGCTATTCGAATGTGTGTAAATGATTGGAAGGTTGAATACATAACGATTGAACCTAAGACTATCTAAATCAAACTAAACTAAATTTTCTTGGTAGTCAGTTGCGGTCCCTAAACACCCCCAAACCGCTGATTCCGACGTGACCTACCACGGCACGAAAAGAACTATATACAGCAGAGGCGTTGCAATCCGTGAGCGTCAGAATTCCTTTCCAACAATGAACATATGTTCCTCAATGATGGGTGAATATTCTTGACATATTGAGGCTCCTCCGTGCTTCGGGGAACACGCTATGTAATCGATACCGATCACTATGCGAACATTTTTGACAAACGTTGTGGCTCGTTGAAACCCTTAAGACTTTGAATACTACGTTTATATTGAAATTCTAGATCTTCATAACTCGGCCACTAAGCAATCTTAGTGGCCGAGTTATGAAGATCTGATCCCAGTCGCTCCACACAAAAAAGTGGTATGGTCACAACTAAAATTAATTTGGGAAAAAGGTTCTTTTTTTTTTTATATATTTAAGCTGCCAAAATGACTCTGCCCTGCCTGATGTAAAGCATGAGCAGAATCCAAGAGTGGTGGCCACCATCCTCAATGCGAAAAAGAACAATGCAGCATGGTGACCCACACTATGGCGGCCTGGGGGGAAGGGGGATGGTGAGGGGGATAGGGGGCATTGGATTGGGGTATGGGCCTCCAGTTTCCTCACTCACTCGATGAAACACAGCGTAAGCGCTGCTTCACACTGGTTTTCTGTGAGGCCGTGGTATCACTCCGGTCGAGCCGGCCCATTCATGCCGAAGCGTGGCTCTCCCACGGAAGGTTCGAAGGTGGAAACGTGATAAAATCGAGACGAGGCCCGGTACCGGTTCGCCTTTTAGCTAGTTCCATTCGGATGAAGGCACAGGTCAGTACGGAGAGTGCCATACAGATAATGGTGGCACGCACCGAGGCAGTCGAGCGCGGTGTTGAGCATGCGCATGGAGCGCGTGTCGTGCGCCTGCTGCAGCGCGAGCTGAAGCAGCGCCCGGAGCGCGGGCGGGGCGCGCTGAGCGGGCGCCACGTCGGCCAGCGCGCCGAACACGTGCAGCGCCGCCTCGCGCCCGCTCTCCGCCGCCGCCGCCGCGTACGCGCCCTCCACGCACGCCCAGCACTGCTCGCCCAGGACACCGAAGCAGTACATCTGCCGAACGAAGACTCACTGCCTTTGTTTTCTCAGACCGACACTCGGATTATTCGCTCGGGCAAATACGATTAAACAAACTTAGTCTGGTCATATTTGCCGGAGTGGATAACAGTAAAACTATTATCATAAACGTACTGTTTTCGATATGTTCCAGCTGCAAACGATGAATATATATATAATATTATAACGCTTTCACATAAAAAATAGAATTCAGAAAATAAGTTCGGCTTAATGGCTTCTTCAGTAAAACGGTTTCCGAGTGATGCGACTGGATGTAACTTAATTAAACTTTTTTTTCAAAACGATTTCTTTTCTTTCTTCTTTTTCTCTTAAAAAAGACAACTCCCGCATTAGGAATATACACCCAACGGCTGGACTGATTTTGACGAAATTTTAACTGGCAGATAGCTGATACATCAATAGTTACTCGAGCTGTATTTTTAAACTAGCTTCACCCTACGTTTATACTCGCGGTTGTTGTTGTTGTTTGTACAACAACACCGATATAACAACAACTGAGGGGTGCAACTAGGGCAATTATAATGTCAGTATTTACTAACCACAGTATCGGCCACGTCTTGCCGATAACACCGCAGGAGTTCAATGTCATCTTGCGACAATGAAAGGTTTGCTGGCACCTCTGATTTTTTCACAAGAGTCGTCAGCAGTCTTGAAAACACTGGCTTCCATACTGGGTTAATGTCATGTTCCGAGTCGTCGGCGTTTAGCACTTCGTCCTTAATAAATAAACAAGTAAACATTGTAGCTATAACAATGTATTTTCAACTGAATAAGGATAAAAATTAACATTAGAGGTTATGAATTATATTCCGATGTGATCCAATATATAAAGTTGTATAGATTCGGTATTTTAATGTACAGTAAAGTGTATGGATCTAAGAAAAATGAGGAACGTGTCTTCTTCGCCTAGAACTTGATTGCGATAGGCATTAACTACTTTTTTCAGATACAAAATAGACAGATTTAATAATTTTATTTTTCTATGTAAAGGTACTATGATATACTCCAAACCTAAATATATATATACTTAATCAATATATATAGATTAAATATATAGATTAAATATTGTTACCTTGTCTAGCTCTATGGGTCTTACAGAATACTGTTAAAATGTGGAATGTACTACATGTTGCAATGCAAAGACATAAGTAATCTATACAGTATACAAAGTGAGCATTACTTGTAAAGTATACCAGAAGCCGAAAACCAGGTTTGATCTTGTTTCGTGAAGTGGGTAGTGTCCAGGCGCCGCTTGAGCAGACAAAAGCAACTCTATCAATTGCCTTGCGCCGTTCCCTGCTTCAGCTTCTTTATCTACAAACTGCACCAAAATTTTGGCATGGCACTCTCCCAGAGTCACGCAGCACGTTATTAAAGAAGACACAAGTTCCTGTCGAGAGAAAGAGATTTAAATTCAGATAGTTATGTCAGCATTTACTGTTCTGCTACACTGTTTTATTCTATAATTTTATGTCTATAATTATGCAAAGAATCAGACAAAATTGGAAGACGGGTCGAATAATGGCTATTGAGAGGAAATAAGTTTCACATGTATGGATTAAATATGTATATACAGTCAAAACCGGATATAACGACATTGAAGGGACCGCATATTTCAGACGTTATATCCGATAATCATTATAACCAATATACACAAGTACATAGTCATATTAATAGTCATATGTCTGTTTGTAGTATGGGGATAGGTTATGCATATGAACTTGTTTTCAAATAAAATATCAGTAAAAGAAATAAAAAAAGTTTACTATGAAAAAATCAAGTGCCTATAGTACAGTTCACGGGCTACACTTAGTTTTTACAGTAATCGGTCATTTACGTCTGTTTTTTTTGTAAGCTGCCTCACAAATACATTTTGAATGTATGTTTCATTATAGTCAAGGTACTATCAGTATTGAACTGGTCATCAAAGGTATCAATTTTTTGCAAAACTGTTATAGCGTTGTGAGACTCCACATTCCTTTGCAATTTCACTATTTGACTCGCTATTTTGTAATCTCCATATAATATGTATATTTTACTTCAATATTCAACATTTTCCTTTTTCTGTTTTGCGACATAGTAACGCGTCAACACACCAAAAGTTTTAAAATCAACCTGTAATTCACGCGGTCAACTATCTCACTGAATAAGTCGTGAAACATGCAAAGTCAAATAGCAAAGAGCGGGAAAGAGGTTCGGATTAGGTAGGACAATAATAATCTTTCTTAGGCTTAACAATAAAATATACATAGCAAAATATGTCTTTACTGTAGTAATTTAAAGGAGAAAATTGCTTGTAACGTTTTGTTTTGCTGGAACTAGTCGTTATAACCGATGAATTTCGTTGTTTCAAGCCAAAGTTTCGTCGTTTAAAGCGATATGTCGCTGTATCCGATGTCGTTATAAGCGGTATTTGTACTTATAAGTTTATATGAAGATTCGGCCGGGACCTTGCCATTCGATTGTAATAACCGATGTGTTGTTATAAGAGATGTCGTTATATCCGGTTTCAACTGTATATTTTTTACGCTAACACTTTAAAAACGTAACTTTAAAGTGGAACAATTAAATAGCGCGTGAAAGATGTTAGACATACCTCATTAACAGAGTTGGGTACATTATCTCTCTGCATAATAGGCGCAGCGCAAGCCGCAACGAGTCCCAACAGTTGTATAGCGGCACCAGTGTGACGGCTCGCTGCCGAGGTGCCACCAGCGGCTCGCACTGCTGAAAGGCAGGCCTCACACGCATCCAGAGCAGTATCGCTTACTACAGTGTTCCACCTTTCAACAAAAACATTAATTATAATGCTGTAACAGGCCTCATAAAACTAATAGATTGTTTCTTAAAAGAGGCCTCTGATAATTATAATTATTTTTGGTTCACTATGTTTTGACAGTTTATAATAATATTAATAAACTTTATTTCTCTCACAAGGTACGTATAATTTTAGTAACAGAATTAAACTTGTGAGAGCTGGAGTCTATACTAGGCTCGAAGCCTATGTGACAGATCTCCATGCCCACCCTACGGCCGACAATTTTTAATTTATTTTATTATACGCTCAACAAAATTTTACAAAAAGTTTACATGCAAAGAAAATCAAATATACTAACAACTTTACTTTCTACTAAATTATGATCATCAACACTAGAATAAAAGCCACTCTTAAATCAAAAAATACAACAAAGTTTCCTCACGTATATAAAAGCTGCACCACAGACAGCAATGCGTTACACAGTGGCATTCTATCACTGAGCGAGCCGCCTGGGTATTCTGCAGCATCCTCTCCTCCTAACGTTAGCCAACTACAAGCGCATAATGCCGCTGTCACCCAAGATTGTATTGTTTGTTCTAGCGGTGCTTCTTTGTTGTAATCTGGACTATAAACACAAATGAAAAGTTATTGTTAAAAAAAATACTGAAAATATTACAGAATTGTGAATAGGCAAGACAAATACTACAAATATATTGCAGAAACAGTAAAAATGAATCATTTATATGAAGCTGAACATATTTTTTTAAATAAATCGAAAGTTTCTGTCATAAAATGACCGAACTCAAGTGATTATAATTATTGTGGGTCATTCGGCAAATTTCGTGGATGTTCGATGCCCACCTTGCGCTTGTCTCAGTTCGCCGCCCCTCCGGAACAGAATCCTGCAGAACATAAACTCGGCTCGATTAATCATTAATCGAGCCGAGTTTATGTTCTGCATATAAATGATTGATATACAACATAACAAATTTATTTTTACATACTCATAACATAATAAAATTAAAAGTATATTTAATACGAACTTTAATGATTGTATATGCAAATAAATGTATTTTTTTTATTTCAGTACGCATACAACAAAATCTTGAAATTTGTTTAACTATTATTCCTAAAAATGAAATATATTCTCACTTTGTCGATTTTTTGGAAAAGTCATGACAAAAACTTGCTACAGTGATGCTATAGAGTCACGAAGTCATAATTTCAAATATTTTTTTCTATCCACATTTTTTATCAAGGTCATCGGTTGCTACAATATAATGTCAAAATTGACAAAACGGCTTTTGTATGAAACTATTCGACAGGAGATCGTTTTTTGTTTTGCGAAAGACGGTCCCCATTTCATGTCATCCACATTTTTTATATTTTTTATCATTAATTCCATTACGACGAAGACTTGAAGACTCAGAATTGAAGACTTGAAATACTTGACATTGGCAGAAATAGCTGATCCCGCTGATTGCCATATCATCAAAAGAAGAAGAACTATACGAAACTTACTCCGTCATAGATATTTTGACGTATTTTTGTTTAAAATAAATGATATTATTTTTCGATGCAATTACATAAACTATGATATTTGTAATATGATTATTGGAACGAACTTCCTTACGGCAGGCTTGGAGGAGATAGGGATATGGCTGCGCGACCGAACAAAAAAAAATGTGATAGTAAAACCGTAAGAAAAAGAAGTGTATCTGTAGAACTAATAAAAAAAATGCCACTAAATTTAGGTGTAAATCTTTAAAACAAAACAAAAGATCGAAAATATACACAACAAATGGTTTCAATTCTGGTGACATCTGGTGATAAAAATTCACTTAACCATACTAATATTACTCTGTCACGCTTACATGGCTACACCGTTACGCCAATTTAAATGAAATTTGGCATGGAGATACTTTGATTTTTGAGGAACCGAGGTACACGCAGACGCGCGGGCATAAACTAGTATACCATTATTAGTTTATTTTATATATATACATTTGTAATGGAATAGGCGTTTATCTTCCATCTCACCTGATGGAAAGTGTAGATGAAGACGAAGGTGGTACACGCCCATCCAAAGGAAACCTGTTCACTCTACTCTTAAAGGCTCCAGAGTTCAACTTATCAGGAAAAATAGACCCAGGCAGTTCGTTCCAAACCTTGGCGACTCTCACCAGAAACGAGGTACCGTTGTCGTCAAACCGTTTAGTTCGACTTTTGGTATGTCAACAACATATGGCTGAAACTTTTGCATGCTGCTAGTAGTCCAATAAACTATTTGATCAAGGCCATTATTCACAAGAACCCATAAATCAGAAAGGTCAGGCACCTCCAAGTTACATGTGGATCGGACGGGTTACAGATCTGCATCTCCATTACAAAGAGTAAGTGCGGTCTCTCAGTCTCCAGATGAAAATGTACGAATAATCGAATTTATTCATAACAAGCCGTTTTCAATCTATTTTTTTAGAGAATTTACAATATAAAATTACATAATACAATTAAAAAACTTTATTACAATTTTTTAATGCCACTGATATTGATATTAACGGCATCAAACTTTAAAAAAATATAATTGCTAACATAGAGTCTTAGCCGCTCTTATGAGAATAAAATATAAACTATAATAATTTTAGTTTAATATTATTCTGTGTTCATGCCAAAGCTACATTTCCAGTGAAGTTAGTCACAAATCCAGTCCTATTCTTATTTGAACCGCATTGTAGTAATCAAATGTTGATAAAGATTTTTTATTTCTATTACATAATACTTTTGTAGTTGCAGCTATTTGTCAGTATTAGTTAATAACAAAAGTTTTTAGACTTACTAATGATACAAAATGTTTGGGTCTCTGGTCTCACTCACCAAGTCATTTTAAGTTGGAGATTAAAACCTATTACATATATTATTGATACACACCTGTACACCGATTGTAAATGCCTCAACATGTCTTCTAATACTGCAGGACAAGCTTTCTGAAGAGCAACACGGTTCTTTGTACGAAGTGATGATCCCATTGTCATACTGTTGTACTGTAAGAAAAAACATTAATGTCATGTATATTTCTAAAACATAAAATGATATAGTGCTTTGAAGATGGCATTCATCAGATTATTCTACATATGTAATGGTTACTTACTTCTTCAGGAATCACTGTAAGTACTTCTAACAATAATGACATATTCTCTACACTAGATAATGGCCTCAATATTGTTGCTAAATCACCAGTACCTTGTTGGAGAATAAATGCTGCGAACTGAAATAAAGGGTTCATATGTTAAGCTTTCCACTCTGAATATTAATTTTACCAACTTAAACAAATTTCATCTCTGACTTACACTTATACATAATCTATTAGTGACAATCTTGGGACCTTTAGAGTACGTAAAAATTGCTTGAAGTATTTTGTTTCTCAATGCATCATAACTCTCTTGCGGCAACTCATTCCAACAACGAAGAATTTTAGTGTGCAAAGTTGTTGCAGCATAAAATTGAACTTCAGTGTTCTGGAAAACAAAAATGTAGTAATTGAAAATTTCGTGATTAAACAAGTAAGATAAAATGTGGGTCCCTTTTCAGGAGTTAATCAAGAATTTATAATAAGTTAAGAAAATCTCTGAAATTTTTTGGTTGCGACATCATACATGAATACAGAAATGTTTGAGAATTCCTAACCAAAACTCCTCTAAGAGAGTAAATTTCACAATTGAAAAACGGCTTACCTTGTTAGGTTGAAGTAATTCCCAAACGAAAGTCCAAGCTTCAGGTACCCTTTGAGAAGCAGTGAGCCAAGCATGAGCCTTTGCTCTTTCACATTGCTCTCCATTATAGAAAACGGACACAGCATATTCCAAATTCTGGACAGTGTATTCCATTTCAGATACTATTTATCACACTGTTTTACCTTTTTACACGGTTATTCACCACATATCTTATACGATTAAACAACTCATTTTTACTTAGAGTACATAACATGTAATACTAAAAATACTGATCAGAATGAATAAGTTATCAAAAATTATTTCTTATACATGAAATGCCAATGAGTCATTAGTCAATACGGCGGTGGTAAGTCAATGTCAGTGGTTCAATGACAATGACAATATTGACAAGACATTTCATTGGTTGGGGTTAACTATGTCTTTTAGTTCGTTTTTTTTTTTTGAGATCGTTTTTTGTTTTTGCGAAAGACTGTCCCCATTTCGTGTCATCCACATTTTTTATCTTTTTTATCATTAATTCCATCACGCCGAAGACTTGAAGACTCGAAGACTTAGAGTTGAAGACTTGAAATACTTGACATTGGCAGAAATAGCTGATCCGGCTGATTGCCATATCATCAAAAGAAGAAGTTCGTTTTTTGTTTTTTAGAAAGACGGTCCCCATTTCATGTCATCCACATTTTTTATATTTTTTATCATTAATTTCATCAAGAGGAAGACTTGAGGACTCAAAGATCTAGAATAGAAGACGTTAAATACTTGAAATTGGCAGAAATAGCTGATCCGGCTGGTTGCCATCTCATTAAAAGAAGAAGAAGTACTGTCTTTTAAAAGTGTCAAATCAAAGCTATCAAAAGCTATCAAAACAAAACAAAATTGGCATCTTCTTCATCAGTCTTCTGCCGTCCAAGCTTCCAGAAGCTAGACGCTGCTAGACGAAGGCCGGGCGCGCATCATATTAATGTAGACTTAATGTAAGAATCGCTAAATAGGTTATCCTATAACAATAATTTAAAACTGTACTTTATTATTAAAGTACAGTTTTAAATTATTGTTATTTTCAAGGAAATCTCTCTACTCTTACTACTAATTAGTCCTTTCTTACTACTAAACAATAAGTTTCTGAGATTGGGTAAAAAAAAGTAAAATTGATTTAAAATTTTAAGAAAATAAAACTGTGTGATGTGGTAACACTGATTTTGATTGAGCACGAGCGTCATCCACAGAGTGCATTCATTGTTAATAAGAAAGCATCGTTTTGTTGTGGTATTGGTGCCGGTGGTCAGTTCGATCGAATTTTTTAAAATTTGTTGGAAGTTCAGATATACGGCTATTTACCGAAAATGAAGATTGAAGAAGTCAAAAGTACTGCTAAAACCCAAAGAATTTCTGCACATAGTCACATAAAAGGTTTAGGCTTAGACGAAAATGGTGTTCCTATTCAAATGGCAGCCGGTCTCGTGGGTCAAGAATCTGCTAGAGAAGTAAGTAAGCTCATATTCGCTCAATAATTCTATATTTCTTCTTATAGCTACTAAAAAATAATTTAAAGACATCAAATGAGAAATTCGAGTGCAATGTATCGATCTAACTTTGAGGTTATGTTTTTGGTTACTATGGAGAGCTATAATATTTCTAAATTGATGACTGCCTGTCCTGCCTATATTTAGGTATTTTTAAGTTTTGGTTCATTTTTAAAACTTTTAGGCTGCAGGAATAGTGGTGGACATGATCAGAAGCAAAAAGATGGCTGGACGGGCCTTGTTATTGGCGGGCCCTCCAGGTACGGGCAAAACTGCCATTGCTTTAGCCATTGCTCAGGAACTTGGAACAAAAGTAAGTTGTTAATGCTCTTATGAAATTGGTAGGTTTAATTGAGATTAAATATATATTTGATGCGGCTGTTGATGTAGTGGTTATTGAAGCTGATTGATAAGCTGGAGGTCATGGGTTCAATTCTCACCCGGAACAAATTTTTGTGTGGCAAGGATAGTAATTTTTCTGTGTTTGGGTATAATTTGTCTATAATAAGTGTGAATTAAAAAAAAATTGGCAATCATAAGGACAGCCAATAGAAGTGAAAACTTATAACTTTGACTGTTATTTGTAAATTTAATGTGTAAAATTAGCAAATATTATAAGTTTTAAATAAAAAGTATCAACATCAAACATTAATATGTTGGTGATGCGAACTCATAAGATTTTCCCCTACATAAAAGTGCTCAATGCAGTCAAAGAACTTTTGTGATGTGGTGACACGAACTCATAAGATTTTCCCCTACCAAAAAGTGCTCAACATGACCAAAGAAGTTTCACTTCAAAAAAACTTAAATATGTTAATCAGTAGTCTGGTTATCAGGCTCTACCTCGTTTAGGATCAGACAGTTGTTTGTGAGTTGCTATTATATTCTAACTTTGTCATCAACTTCTATCCTATTACTGGGAAAACAATGTTGATTGAAGAAACTGTATTTTAGAATTACTTTGTGTTTAATAGGTCATTTCGGGCTTCCATTTTTTATAAAGTTTGTGTTATAAATTTCTTTTTAGGTGCCATTTTGTCCTATGGTTGGTAGTGAAGTCTACAGCACAGAAATAAAGAAAACTGAAGTATTGATGGAGAATTTTAGACGTGCCATAGGTCTCCGTATAAGAGAAACCAAAGAAGTGTATGAAGGAGAAGTCACTGAACTTACCCCTGTGGAAACAGAGAATCCAGCTGGAGGTACTGAGCTACTGTCACAATTCTTGTATTGTAACCATAAATTTTATTGATTAGAGCCTCGTTACTTAAAGCCTGGGTATTTAAAAAGAATTATAGGATTCAGGACATAATCATTTTATGTTGTTATGGCCCATGTATTAAGGATCCAGATTCTAAATCTCATTAAAGTCTCATCCTTTGTAGCTCATGCTGCATATGCCTACATTTTATTGTAACACTGATATAGCAACTACAATTAAAAGTAAATTACTTATATATTAAATAAATGTTTTTAGGATATGGCAAAACAGTATCTCACGTTATTATTGGTTTGAAGACTGCCAAAGGCACAAAACAGCTGAAGCTTGATCCAACAATTTATGAGTCACTACAGAAAGAGAAGGTTGAAGTGGGAGATGTTATTTATATTGAAGCAAACTCTGGAGCCGTAAAGCGTCAGGGTAGAAGTGATACTTTTGCTACTGAATTCGATCTTGAGGTAAGAGCTTTAACACTGTTGAGACGTATTTGTAACTTTGAGGACCAAACATAGCTATAAATTTTTAATTTACAAACCACTTGATATTGAAATCAAATAATGGAAAAAATCCAACAAAGCTATAAAGGAAGCATTCCCAACTAATATGACTCTTACTTGTGGTTAAATAATATAAAATGTGAATATAATAATATAAAGAAAATATGATTAAGTACGAACATATTTGTGTAGGCTGAAGAATATGTTCCATTGCCAAAAGGGGATGTGCATAAAAAGAAAGAAGTGGTGCAAGATGTAACACTGCATGATCTGGACTGTGCCAATGCCAAACCACAAGGTGGACATGATATCATGTCTATGATGGGGCAGCTCATGAAACCAAAGAAGACGGAGATTACTGGTAACAATGTGTTATTTTTTTACACCTTTATATCTGGATAAACTATATATCTATATGTATTATGTCTGAGAGTGCTCATGACCTAGCAGTGGTCGATCCATAATTTTAGTATGCAGGCAGTCAGATTCGCCATCTATCATCATGCTACGAAAATAAATGCACAGACAGATATACACAGTTGATTTATTTAGAAACACAAATCATTTTTGCACAATATAAGGCGAAACGTGGTGATCGCTGCGACCCCTCTTCAATCATTCCAATCCTTTTTATAACCATTCCTCTTCCCCATCTACTCACCGATGTTTTTCTTTTTATTAATTTTTTTTATGTACACCATCCACAGATTCCACCCAAACTACCATGTTTCTTATTGCATAGTTTGACGTTTCAAATAATCGAATAAACTAAATAAAACGAATCTAAATTAAACTTAAAAACTACTCGTTCTGCGACATATATATAAAAATGTTAAGATGATTTATGTATACTTAAGAAAGTCGAAAGTTTTGCACTGAGTGTGCTGAAAATTTTGACACAAAAGCAACATGCTTCCACAAATATTGCTTTTCTTAATTTTCCACATACATATTATATTTTCCTATTGACTGCCATGGTGGTCTACTGGCAAGTAGAGGTAATGTATGCAACTGCTTTACTTGAGGTTTTGGGTTTTATTCCCGGGTCATCACATGTTTGTATATTCTGCAAATATTTGTTTTGGAGTTAGGGTGTTTTCTATGTATTATATGTATGCATTTACAAAATAAAGTGTATATATAAATATTCAATCAGTCAATCTAGCTATGATTAGTACAAGCTCTGCTTAGTTTGAAGCTAGACAGTGTTATTTGTCAGATGTCTGAAATATTTATTTATTATATACTTATTTATGTCCAGCAGTGACTTAATAAAAGCTGTTGACTGATTGTTCCTTATTTCTTATTAATACAATTACAATGTGCTACAGTATAGTGTGGTTTAATATATTGGGGTAAATACTGTGACTGTACGGATGGCTACACAGTTGGCCTAGTGGTTTCAGTGGTTGCCACACCACTTCCTACTGCGCCAAGTGTTGTGGGTTCAAATCCTACATGGGACAACACTTTATGTGATCCATAAATTGTTGTTCTAAGTCTGGGTGTATGTTGTGTCCGTTTCATGTATGTTTGTAAAGATCCCCACGACACAGGAATGTATATTCCTAATGCGGGAGTTGTCTTTTAAAAAAAGATAGAAAAGAAAGACTGTTAGGGGCACTAGAGGTTCCTGGCATATTTATAAAAAAAGCTTTTTGACTGTGGTGAATTTATTACAGATAAACTGAGAAAAGAAATCAACAAAGTAGTCAATAAATACATAGACCAAGGAATTGCTGAATTAGTTCCTGGTGTGCTGTTTATTGATGAGGTAATGAATTTGGAACTTTATGGTAATGAAGATCTTTGCGATAAATGATCAATTTATGTGATTTTAAGATTGTGTCAGTAGTTATAGACGGTAATGTACAATGTCCAATGTAGAAAAGTAGATGCTTTGAAATGACATGAATCATTTATAGAGGATTAGATTTATTATATTATGATTTTTCCTTTACCACTTATATGTATAATCATATCGATAATTTTCAGGTACACATGTTAGATATAGAAACATTCACGTACCTCCATCGTGCATTGGAATCAGCTATAGCACCAATTGTTATATTTGCTACAAATAGAGGACGTTGCCAAATCAGGTAATTATTCGTTTTTACTTTTAATAATATATTGATCATTTCTACATATGGTTATATAATGTCCATTGATGTTATTTCAGGGGAACTGAAGATATAATTTCTCCACATGGTATTCCCTTAGATCTATTAGACAGATTGCTGATCATTCGCACATTGCCATATAATAAATCTGAACTTTTACAGGTAAAATCATTTATAATAGTTTATACATATATTGTTTAGTTCAATTTATAAGCAACATTTAAAAAACCTTGAATTTTGTATTTCAGATATTAAAATTGCGAGCAGTAACAGAAGGTATAGCGATTGAGGAAGAGGCACTGGCAGCACTAGCGGAAGTAGGCGCTAATAGTACTCTCAGGTACAAATTCTATATATTTATAAAATTTACTTTTGAAATTATTCTTATTGTCTTTCCACTACTTTTTTTTGTGTTTGGTTTGCCAAAGTGACTGAACTCTGCCTGATGTAAAGCATAAGCAGAATCCAGGAGAGGTGGTCACTATACTCATTGAGAATGCAGACAATGCAACAATGCAACACCATGGCGGCCTAGTGAAGCTTATGCCTCGTTGGGATTTTGATCTCACACTCACCAATGAAACACGACTGCACGAACACCCTCATGTTAGGATGACCTTCTGTATAAGGGTAGTACCGCCTAGATCGAGCTGGCCTGTTCATGCGGAAATCAGCATGGCTTTCCTACCGTTTCTTAATCACCTTTCAAATATAGTATGGAACCGATAGTCTTATCGGTATAATCCAGCGCTCTGACGGACCGGTAGGAACTTGATGTTTTCTCCCTTAATACTGTCAGTTTAGAAGAAAATAATATTCGGAATATGTATCAATTATTGTGTGTAAAACCAATTGATAATGACCGGTGTGTATGGCCGTCACGCAGGTACGCGGCGCAGCTGCTGACGCCGGGCGCGCTGGCGGCGCGCGCGGACGGCGCCTCGCGCATCTCTCCGCAGCACATCTCGGCCGTGCACACGCTGTTCCTGGACGCCAAGTCCTCCGCTCGCATCCTCACACAACACTCCGACAAATACATGAAGTAACCCTCGACTTTAGTTGTACGTTTATGTACAGAACGATGTACTGTACTTTTATTAAACATTCATCATAGTCACCTTCTCAAGGAATGGAACGATATAAAACGACATGACTATAAATTAAACAAAAAGCACTTCAAGCTAGTCTTATCTGTCTATGTGTGATCGCCAGGTCTGTACGTTTCAACATAAAGACTAAATTGGTACTGCTGACTTTCTGCATTCAATTACTATGTCGACATACATTTAAGAAAGCTCCGACTTTGCAATACCGCGTGTCGGTATACGTCAGTTACGATCATTAATGTTCGTGTCGGTATACGTCAGATACGATCATTAATGTTATTGTGTGTGTTAATTTTAAACGACTATGTGGTTTCATACATTAAAGCTAAATGATAATTTCCACTGAACAGCTCGCATTATTGGATCAAATCGGAAGGATCTGGTAGGAGCCGATCGCGCCTATACTTTGCTTGATACGATACGGTGCGAGCTGCTCGGTGGAAATTATGCTTAAGTTGTCTCTAGATTACCATGTGTATGAATTTCATTGTTTACTTGTAGAGAGATGGTTTGAAACCCATTTGTTATTATATGCACTGCATGGCACTATGCATTGATTATGGTACGTCCTGTATTACACTGAGAAATTTAAACATGGCACCATTGTTACTTTTAATTTTAATATGACAACACTTCATGTGATATTTTATTATTTCATAGATGTAAAAAATGTACCTGACCAGGAATTTAAACAATCCTGTTTTGAGAATGCTTCTATTCCTACGTACAACCTTTGATGGTGATGTTCCAGAAATTTAGTTTAAAAATTTCCCTTAGATGTTATATTTTCTGGTCAAGCTTCTAGAAGGATATTTATAATGAAAGTAAATGTATAACGTAAAGATAATTATTAATTTTATGTTTAACTAGAGGAAAGTTTCATTTATGTTCAGTAAGCAGTCACTTAGAAAAATGTGTTTTATTTTCCAACAAGCTTTCCACGAAAGAAAACTGATATTGTATAATAAATAAGTTTTATTTTATAAAAAATGTCTCTTATTTTATGCTACAACTAAATTTATTTACACAACAATAATTGCGTTTTAGGCATTACCAATACTAAACAACAAAACAAAACAATTGTTTTTAGCTTACAATATAAATTAATAATATAACGAAGTAATGTTTCAGGCTTTTATAATATTGAAAATATATACAACATCCAATGCCGCAACAAGACGTACACTATTTACAAAGACATACATAAATGGCTGTACACATTCTCATACAGCCTCAGCTACGTTTGCTGAGGAATTGATTCTAATGCTTTGTCAGATTTTGGATAACCTATTGGAATATACCTTGCTTCCATTTTAGGCTGCGATGATGTACTGGGGGGGAGCGTTGTTGTCGGCGGCGTAAACGTAGGAAGATCCACCCTTACATCAGTTTTACCGGAATGCCGATATAACGCTTCAAATTGTAACTCTTCAGGGTAGGAATGGGATCGAATCTTTCGTTCATCTCTTGCGTTACTTGGGTAAACTATAACTATCTTCTCCCCTTTACTCCGCAAAGCTACAGGTGGTAATGCCGTACTAGTGGATACTGCTGGTGCTTCAACTACTTGTAACATCTCGGTAGGCGAGCCTTTGATTTTCTCCGTAGATATGGTACTCTGTGTCGTAGTTGTAGTCGAGGGTGGTGTTGTCGTGGTCGTAGTAGTAGTCACTGGTATTTCCGGCTCTTCTGGAGATTCAAACTCTCTCTTTTCTCCCGGTGGACCTACAGATCTTAGCGTTTCAATCTTCATTTCTAACGTTGGCGTCGGAACTGGTGCAGAACTGGTACTGTTCAAGTTGTCAGTTGGGATGAACCTGGCAGTTGGTTTTGGCACTTCTCGAGATCCGAATATCGGCAATCGCGGTGCATATGCTGACACTAGAGGTAATATAGTATCTCTGGCGTAACGTTCAGCCCTGGATATAAAAGAAGCTAATCTACTTGGAAGAAATTGTATAACGAATCCTGTTTCTTCTTTCTCAGCTCTTTCCCCTAACGTTACAGTTTCGTAACTTGGTGTCGTAGACAAGTCGTAGTTTTTGGGTTTTCGTACTGGAGATTGCGTTGTAGTTCGAGGAGGTTGAGTCGCTCTCAGTAATGGTTCAGATATTTCATGGGAATCCGGTGAGTCTGCTCGCTGACGTGAAGTTTTACGAGGGCGGGGCCTGAGCACAGGTTCAGCAATTTCTACGATACCACTGGGTGCAGTCTTTGTATTAGTCATGCCGAAGGCTCTACCGGTACTTTCTCCACCCGACCACTCGTAAGTGTCGACGAGAACAAAAGGACGTTGAGGTGAATCCTCGGGCAGTTCGTTATCGAGGGGGTCAACGGAGTGCGTCTCTTGTTTTGTGAACTGAGCTGAATTGTTTAACATATGGGTGCTCGTTGCGTTGACTAGATCACCATCCTGACAAGAATAAATTAAAATTGTTTTATATGACACTAACAACGCTGCCCAGTCTCGTTCTCATGGGAATGTGGGAATAAAATATAGCCTATATCACTAAGGGATAATGTACGAGTAGCATTCTAATAGTAAAAGAATTTTTGAAATCGGTCTAGGAGCTTTTGAGTTTTTTCGTTACATACAAAAATACAAAACTTTTCGTCTTTATATGAGTGTAGATAAATAACTTTAAATAAATTCGTTGATTAAAATTGAAAATGATAAAACTGTACCTCTTGTAATTCGCAGTCACCGGGGTAGAGAGCCATTTCAATAGATTCTTCCGACAATAACTGTATTCTCTTTTTGCAGAATGAAGACCTGTCGGATATTATTATTATCAATCAGTATTATAGTTGTAGTAAAGGTTGCCTGGAAGAAATTACTTTTTAGCGATAAGGCCGCCATTTGTACACGGTAATTCAATTGATGTATTATGTAAACTGTTATATCTGTTGTACAATAAAGTGTATTCTATTCTATTCTATTCTATTCTATTCTAGTCTAGTGATAGATAGATAGTAGAGATTTTCACTAACGTCTTAGCAAAGCTGTCGGTGATTAGAAGTTTTTGTATGTAGATGGCCTTAGCGCTGGCACTGAGCCACCCCGAGTAGGCGCTGTAGTGCAGGCTGGCGCGCAGCGGCACGCCCAGCGCGGGGTGCGGCACCAGCACGCGGGTCAAGCGCGCGCTGCCGTTGGCCAACT
The DNA here is from genome assembly GCA_003709505.1 of Hyphantria cunea. Lineage (NCBI taxonomy): Eukaryota > Metazoa > Arthropoda > Insecta > Lepidoptera > Erebidae > Hyphantria > Hyphantria cunea. The sequence continues at coordinate 749,076 of PKRV01002158.1, forward strand.
CCGCGTGTCTGAAAAAAGTATATTATTTAACTCGCTCTTTTCGATTCTACAAACAAGTCAAAAGTCAATTGAAATCAACTTATTGGCATATCGAAGCGGATCTGTTGTTAAAGCCGTGAGATGCACGATGTAATCCTTTAACTACTAGTAAGTAAACTCTTAAGAGATTGCTCTCACGATTCATTTTGCAGCACCGACGTGGGGTAAAAAATTGGTAGGGTAACAAATGTCTGATATGTAAACAGGAAGTGGCGATGGATAGGCAACTTTTAATCTATACTTATTTGCTGAATGTTACTACATAAAGATCATGCGAATCTAATGAACTCACTTGTTCATTGGAAAGGATTCATTGAGTCCGGAATCACCATGTAGTGTCAGTGTCAAACGCCCGAAGTTTGGCTTCTCTCCTGCACCGGCGCTGGCCCACAGAGACACGTGATATTGATGAGCTATAACGTAACAGTTACCTACTTGATAAAGGTACTAATGGTTTTTATTATAAAGTTATGATGCTAAAGTTAAATAACTAAGAAACAAACGTTCCATTTTGTAAGGATAGATTCTATTTTGTATTGCTATCGGGAATATGCATAAAACTTTTATTTGCGTCAAATATTTTTTTCTAGATTATATTATTGTCTTTACAATATACTTAAAGGGATTTTTTTAGTGGTTATTTAAACTCAGAATTTCTTTCCTTTGGCTTTGCACGATATGTGCATTCAGCCCATGAAGAAAATATTGTATAAAGAGTGAAAATTAAGGGTGGGAAATTCAGACTTACAAAACGCTTAGTATTGGTCGAAACTAAATGTGACGTTGATGGTCACGTCGTCGAAGTTATTGATGTCGAAATTCAAACTATGTTAGTAGTGTTTGTGAGAAAAATTACCTTCTTCTGTAAATTTTATAGCAATTAAAATTTAATAAGTTTTAAGTAACTGAAACACTGAATAGAAAACAAACTCAATATGAAAATGACGTCATTAGCTGTGTCAAAAGCGCGAGCAAAATGGCGGCGTTTGAGCTCAAATTTAGTCCGTGTTTTAAATTTCACTTTGTAAACTAGTTTGACTATTTTCAAGCCTATTCATATGTTTTTCTATGATATAGAGACAAATGATCAGATTAAGAAATAAAAAACCATGCATATTCCCTATTCAAAACATGCTGTAGTGTAATACATACCTACGTAAGTTTTTCTCTTCTTCTACGGACTTAATTAGGTTCAATACCGCTAAACATTAAGTAGAAACTCGCCGATTTCGGAGACTTAGTCTGATTTACCCCTTTTTCCACAGTACTAATTTTGTTGAAAGTTAAGACTTTAAGCATTAACGATCCCACTAATGATGTGTTAATAACAATAATTGGCTATGATATTTATTATAGCACTATACCACAAAACGGTTCTTCTTCCCTGGTGAGTAAGTAAAGTTGTCCACGACCGAGAGATCGGTCGGCGTAGTAGCCCATGTTACCACACCTTCGCTGCCCGTCACATGGAAAGCACCTCCCCTGTTTCAATAAAGACTGATTATTCCTATCTTCAAAATAATTGAGGTAAGTACTTAGGAATGATCTTCATTTAATTAATTTATTGCTAATAAGCCAGTTCAATATAGTTTATTACATAATAAAAATAAATAATAAAAAAAAGATATAAAAATAAATAGATATGTATTTACATATAATTAGTGCTATCGGTGCTATCTAATTAGTTATATTAGATAGGCTAATCCATTTAGAAAAGTCAACTTTATCGATGGAAGTAATAGTTAGTGAACCTACGCAAAAAGTATATATATTTACGATAAAAAATTTCTATCCGAAGATATAAAATTTATTAATAAATTGTCTTGGCAAAAACAAAATCCCACTGCATGAAAAACCTATTTATAAAATTATATTTGATACTATATGGTATTTATTTTGTATTTATTTTTGTAAGAGATTCATATAAACATTTTACTTTTATACCCATTAGATGGACTTGAAAAAAATATATTTGACATAAAAAGCGCCAAAATGTACTATTCTAGGTTCTTTATATTTTTATAAAACTTTACCTACGTTTACCTACCCATAGAGTTTGCCCACATTGGCGGGAATTAACTTTGATTCCCTGGTACTTTAACTCAATATTTCGATATACATATATATAAAAGTATACTACAAACCTCTAAAAATGTATCATAGTCCGCGCAAGGGAACGCAGGAAAATGACACTTGGGAGAGACAGAATCCGTGAAGAATTTGTAAGCACGCCTGTGGTTGCAGAGAGATCGACCCTCGATGGAAGCTGCCGCCCAAGGCAACACAAAATCAGACACTGCACCAACGAATCTATAACAAATTAATTGAAAGTTAAAAAACATTTAAATAAATATCTACACTAAGAGATTCTGTACTTACGAATAAAAAATATACTGGCTGGTGTGAAGTTAAAGTCAATTCAAATAGCTTTTCAATAGGCACCTTATGACTTTTCAGAAAAAACACAATGAATCGTTTTTTTCCCGCCATTCGTTTTTTTTGTTACCATGAAATAAAACTAATCGCTGATTAATAATTTATAATACAAGTGAAATAAATATGATTTTAATTGATTGGGTTAATCACTTCTAATCTGGAAGTACAATTTTCACAATAAACCTTTATGCGATTGGAGAAGGCTTTGACTTTCGTGTTACAGTGAACAGAAGTTGAAATTTTAACTACGTTGGTTGTAGAAGCATTAACTCAATGAGAAGCAGAGTGACGAAAGTAAGTAACAAATCAATATATTTGTATTTAATATGTATACGAATAACTTGTTATTCGATAAGCTTATTTATATACAGGAACATAGTGAATAATGTAAGTTGTTATATAAGCACACAAAGGGTGGGATCCTATTCGAAGTGTGCCGACCAACCAAGTCCACGCTATTCTATGCTTTTAGTAACTTTTTATAGACACATTTATTTAATTACCTAATTTCCGTATCCAGTGTAACAATGTCATGCAAATTTTATATAGGTAGCTAGTATATAAATCTTAAGTTGGTATACCTATCAAAGCTGTTTTTGTCTATTCTTCGCGTCGGCTTTGTTGCCCATTTCTGATCAGTAGGTACACAGACAATGTGTCTCTGAGCGGCAGGGTATTGCCAGTTGGATACAATAAATTAATAGAGCTAAACAGTATAATAGCTACAGAGAAGAGGAGAATGATAATGAATATGAACATTGAATGGAAATTATATGTACATTTCTATTGTGTATGAATACAACTTACAAGTTAGAACACCCATGCTGCACTCTACCGCCGTTAGGGTAAAAGTCAACATGTCCAAGAGGCTGAGCAGCTCCCAGACCACCCAGTATGAGTGTTTCACCGTTAGAATGGATGACGTCCACGAACTTAGCGTCAGAACGGTCTAAACGAGCACGAGGGTCTTGGAATTCAAATAAAGGTCCTGCTGGGTCCAACCCTGTCAATAGTAAAAAAAATATTTAGTAATCACAGTGTAATCGCGCTGTAAGACTGAGCTACACCACATTGATTATTTGTAATCTTTGCGGCATTGTCACGTCACATCTCAATTTGAGTTGAAGTTACGCTCGAAAAAGGCAATATCAAAGAGAAGAAAACAATATAAATACGAGTATATTTCTAGACTATTCCAGTTGCTTTTCTTTTTTGTTTATTACATTTTTCTAAACAAATAAATAAAAATCAAACAGTCTAAATCTCAAAATCAGTTTTTCACTAAATGCATATGAAACTATAATAAATAAATATTTCGGACATCTAACATACAACGCCATCTAATCCCAAACTAGCTAGCCCTAAATGTATTATGGGTACTAGACAAGTGATATGAAGACACAAATACTTTTTTTTTTATTTGTAAATACATACATATTATACATAGAAATCACCCAAGCTCCGAAACAAATATTCGCATATCATACAAACATTTGGTCCGACCCAGGATTCAAACCCGAGACCTCATGTACAGCAGTCGCATACACTACCACTGCGCCACCGAGGCAGTCACTATAAACCTACGGTACTTAGATCATAAATGAAATATTTAAATTTTTATTTCTATGTTTGATCCGGCTAATCTCTAGAACGATGTTGAAAGGGCATTATAATACACAGCTAGTATAACACATACCAATATCAAAGTAAGTAAGTAGATATGAAATATACTTTTTACGTACTCTTGGACATGTTGTCCTTTAGATTATTGTTCGATATCTTATAAAATAAACGAACTGTAAAGTAATGAAAAGTAGACCTGTAATCCGACTGATGTTGCGTAATTCAGAGCCAGCAAAGCCTGCGACGTGCGCACCCAAACTGAAACCGATTAGATGTACGTCTTCGAACCGCAGGTCTATATGCTTAGCAAAACCTATAAAAAATCAGAAAAACAATACAATGTTAATCGTTTAACAATATGTTAAACGATTAACAGTTGGAAAAAAAGGTTTTTTTGTTTCTGATAAATTACCTTGTAGCAGCATAGCAAGCTGTTTGCCAACCAGCCTCGTGTTGGCCGCTGCTCTTAGGTAATTCGGCATTGACGCTCCGCCTTCCCAATCCACGCAGACAACGTTGCATTCTTCCTACAAGCGTAAAAAATGTATGTGTACCCATGCCGGACATAATAGATTTGTTAGTTTCCTATTCGACATATAATGATACCACGATACGGGTGTAAGCAAATAAGTAGGATAGTATAATATAATAGGAATAATAGGATATTATGATGTACCTACAAACAGTTTTTTTTTTACAATTATGACGTTGTACAGCCATACATTTTTAAAAACACTAAAATCATTATATATTTTTGTGTTATGAATTGTAGAAATTGTGCATATTTTTTATTTATTTATTTATTAAGTATCTAATGAGAGGTACATATCTCTTTTGCGCTTTCTACAATGTAATTCAAATACATGTAATTAATTACAGAGCACATACCGGTGGTGTCCAGGGTCCAGACCTACTCATTATTCTCTCTTGAGGTTACTCGAGTAGGCCCCATGGATTGTAAAATGCTTAATAATGACATAAGGGCTTAAAAATGACAACCTGCTGTGAATAACGTAGAAAATTGATATTTCAATTAAAAATCAGTAGCGTGATGTTACTTACAACAGCCATTAGCGCAGATCTCATCTCATAGACCCAGACGTTGTCACAATTGGAGCCGAAGCCATGGACGATGACTCTAGTCGGTCGATTAGGCTCGAAGGCTCGCGCTGCCCAACCCCAAGCTGCTGACATGTTACTCGCCGACACGGCCAGTAACGGTTGATCGCCTCTAAAATGTTAAATAAATCAATAAGCGATTAAAAACTTAGAAGCTAATTTCGACAACTAATCTTCCAATTTCAATTTGGGGCGAATTAAATATCAAGAGTGAGGCTGCTATAATATTTCGCTTTTGTTTAACAGTAAAAGTTGAATAGATTAGGGACACTTTTTGACATACCAGATACCAGGTATAAAGTCTTCTCTAATTTTGTGATTTTAAATTAGTAACGCATTGTCCATATTGTCCACCACCATAAAATACTAAAAATTATTAGTTTAGGTACCTGCTCACAGTAGAATACAAGAGAAACTGTGTGCCAACTTCTTGCGGCGAACTGGGAAGTGTCTCCAGGTATGCAAATGGACCGCTATCTTCAAAGCATCCGAACTCTCCATAGCACACACTACGTTGTGACCTTTTGCTTCTGTTGGCAAACATTAGAAATTATGAATATTGTTCCAAAATAATGTAGTATGTGGTATGTATATATTTAATGTATCAGATCCTCAGGCTTCTTTTATTGTCATTGCTGGGTATCAGAGTAGAATCAATTAAGTCTTCAAGAATTTGTATTGATATTACATGCTCAGCCTGGTCATAAATTTAATCTCGGAAAATGAATATATCATCTAGATCCACGTTGCGTTCATATACGCTTTTAAACTTTTTATTTGCAGAGATCATTTTAAATTAATCTTTACAAATAAATAACATTGTTATAGTTGACACTATAATGTTATTTATTTTACAAGTAGACGCCTGTAACTTCAAATTATCAGCTTTACTCTAAATGCATATGAAAGTATACATATACGGTATTTACATAACAAAAAGCATTTTTTGTTTTTTCAGTCTGTCTGTTTGTTGGGGCAAACCTATGGAACGGCTCTACCAGCTTAGACGAGACTTTCACTGGCAGGTAGGTGATGATATAAGGAGTAACTTAGGCTACTTTTTGTAGACTTGCTTCGCCCCGCCCACGTTTGTTTTTTTTTACCGTGGATAAAAACCGCGGGGCTCTGCTAGTTTTATATAGTATAGTAATCCGCCCTAGCTTCACACAGGTGCAATGGGAATTGCCCGGTCTGTCCATGCATTGTGGCCCTCGGATATTTTAAATTAAATTCATTTTAATAATATGTTGTAAAAGACAAGTTTTTTTGTTAACCTCATTGAGTGCACCAATCTCTAACGTATATTATTAGATAAGGATTAATTTAATAATAGCCAAAATTTCTTTGAAAGTATAACCCACGATTAAATTTATTAAATCTTGAAACATATACGTTTCTCTCTTCGGGTTCTCCGTACTGTACCACATTGTAATGTAGGTTATAACATATGTATACCATCGCAGAATTTAGATCTGTAAAGTTTAGCCAGTATCAGCAAGCGTTTGAATATTTTGTATTTTTACGAAACAATAAAATAATAAATAAATATGTTCAGACATTTTAACACACAACGCCATCTAGTCCCAAACTAAGCAAAGCTTGTACTATGGGTACTAGATAACTGACAATGATTAATATGTATATATTCTTTTATTATTAACTAAATCTATTTTTTAGTTTTCACCATAAGCCGCATTTAAACCGTTCCTTAGTTGAATAGATAGCCTACAAGAACGTAAAGTAACTTAATTTATTACTACGTAAAGATCAGTTATATAAGCCCATTTACTGCTCGTATGGCTGGTCCGTGATATGGATGTAACATTCTTAAGTAATCACAAATGATTGGTGGGTCTAAATAAATATATCTATACAAATAAATCGATAACTTCACAGGAAATTGTTTATAAAAAGTTAAGAAAGTTTAGAATGTATTGGTATCAGTTGCACTCGGTGATTATAAACAATCGCCGAGGGTAAGCAACGACGGCGCGGTCAGTACCTAGATGGGTGACCGCTGGTTGCATGATACTATGAGCGTCTTCGTGATTCGGATTTCACGTTAAGCAGTCGGACTCGGTTGTTATCAAAGGATAATAGCCGTGAAGCGCAATTGGAGGCCTTTGGACGGCTTAAAAACATCCAACGGCAAGATTTACGTAGCCAAAACGTAGTCTTGTCAATCCCCAACCCGCGTTCGGCCAGTGTGGGGATGTATGGTGTTAGCCCTCTCCTGAGAGGAGACCCGAGCTCAGCAGTGGAACGTTATTTGTTGGTACGGTACGGTTGGTGTGGTTGGTACGGTTGTTGATGATGATCGATGAACCTAGGTGTACTACCTAGGTTCATCAATCATCTACTACTACTGAGAAAGATCCGTACTGGATCTTTCTCAAAGCTTGCCAGCTTAAATAGGCCGCCGGGGTGATTTTGGAAACATAACATTTTTGAATAAAAGTCGGTTATTTGTAGACCAAGCTTTGTCTGCCTATAGATGTATTTATTATGGCCATGGACCACTACTACTATCAAAGCATATTATTTTTGGAGTTAAAATTTGCACGATTTCTCGTCGCTTTAAAATTTTGTGTTTGTAAATGACTTGTTAATGTGGATTGATTTATGACTATCTGACGAAATTCTTGGTCTTGAGTGTTACTTATAATAACTTACATCAATAAATAACCCTAGTTACAGGAGTGTTTTAATATTTTACCTGGTAAAATAAAATAAATAAATAAATATTTTCGGACATTTTAACACAACGCCATCTAGTCCCAAACTAAGCAGAGCTTGTACTATGGTATTTAAATCACCTCCCTTACATGCATACAGACATGAGTGTTTCTATGCACATACTTAGAAACACGCATGTCTGTATACTCTCTGAAATTGGAGAGGCCTATGTCCAGCAGTGGACTGCGATAGGCTGATGATGATGATGCATGTAAGGAGAGGTGATTTAAATATAAATATGATTTAATAACAATACATATATAAATGATTGAAAAATAAGTAACAATAAGTTCCTATGTTTGTATGTTTATACAAAATCTTTATAAAAGCAAGAGCTAACATTACAAAATGTATTGTGTGACACTATACATCTGACTTTACGTAATTACTCAAAATATCCTACACAATAGAAGTAAATCATTTAGATGTGGAAGAGGAAACTAAGTGTCACAACTACAAGCAAATACCGTAAAAGGGAGTCAAAAATGTATATTATTACCAACGTTTAACTCTCACTAGCTATTGTTTAGTCATTAAAAATTTGCGTGTGTAATATTATTTTTACAGCTTATTGTAACCATATGTTTTTAAACATAAATATATAATTTGACTGAGAAGACTGTAGTAGTCGTATAAGAATTGACCTTTTTTGTTTATTTATTTGTAAAAGGTTCAAAAATGTGTAAAAAACGACGATGAGCGCTTTCGGTTTTTGTATATTTATAATTATCTTGCTTGCTATAATTGTATTTGCTGCTGCTGCGAATACCCTGGACATTGTACCAGCGTATCATCCCTATGTCTTCGTACAACCGTCGTATATTTCGGTCACATTGCGAGGAGAGCAGATGATATCCCCACAAGGTTGATTGTGACAGGCAAGGTCGAAGGAAAAAACCCAGAGGCTATAGCCCATTGCGCTGGGCAGACCAAATCTGCTCAACTCTCAGCAGTAGGATCTATGCTGCTAATGCTGCCCTGCACACAGCTCGAGAAAGGAACAGGTGGCGAGCTGTCACTCGCAGAATACTTCCAAATAGGGGTCTGGACTCACCGAAGCGAGGATAGCGACACAAGGAGGATAATTATACATATATGAACGTATGATTTAGATTTTTTATAAAATGATTACATATATTTGTGCACTATTCTACTTTTTTACCTTTACAGGCTGAAAGCTAGAAAAGCTTATTCTGCTATTACTTCTCGGTCTGACTGAACAACTTTTCTAATAGCAAAAACTGTTTTTACATGTTTGTTTAAACTGCTTGGTTGGTCTTACGGTTAGCGTATGCCGGGCGAGATTCGATCCCCGGGTCGGGGCAAAAGTGTTGTTGGATTTTTCAAGTAACTAATCCTTAATAACAGCACGGAGTGTGGATGAACTTCCACAAATATTGTTTCACGTAAACGTTTCCGTCGATTCCGGACGTCATGAACATTTATGGTAATCTTTATTGAGAAGTTATTGCCCTAAAATATACTGACGACTAGTTCAATTTCTGCATTCGTTCCCTCTCAAGATTGCGGAGGTTCCATGTCGCTCGTTATGTGGAATAAAATATATTCAAGTAAAACCGGTTGAGTTGACCTCGAATAATCTTGAGAATAATAAAAGCTAGGAAGGTGATGAGTAATTTATTGGTGTGTAATATTCCCATTTCCCATATTTATAATTGGTATGTTTTATTCCCCACACGTAAAACCGTGAGAGAAGATAATATAAATTAATTTAAAACATGTTTCGAAATTACCTGGTACGAGCCCTCTTCATCTCCCATTCTTTCATAGACTTTCTAACTGCTGCTAGTAATTCGATATCTCGTTTTTCGTCCTCTGCTTCCTGGGCAGCAGTTGCTGGCTGCCCCGCTCCTCGCCATGGCTCTAACTCAGCATCTGTATAAGCAGAAATTGTAATTAGAATGTAGAACAATATTTCAATTATTTAAAATTACTTCTGACATCTAACAAACAACGCCATCTGGTCCCGCTTGCACTATTATCATTGGTACGGTATCTGGTACTAGAGAACTGATATGCATACATATATACTTTTTGCAAAGAAATACATAATATGCAAAGAAAGAAACAATTTTTTTTCTGTAACAAGTATTTGCAGAACCTAGAAACATTTGGTCCGCCGACCCGGGAATCGAACCGAGACAGTCAAGTCATTTCATTGCCGTGTGTGTATATCGGTAAGGTGAGTCATCCGATACAGGTTTATATCATACAGACACTGCACCTCCTGTTCCTTAAGGTCACGAATATTGTGACTGGCACTTAAAAATGATATTCGTAGATAGAAGTAAACGGCATGGAAATTTCCTATATATAAATTTAAAGTTTCTTTACGATTTTACCAACACATGTTCCCGCAAAAACGAATTTGAAAACGACTTTTGGCGCTACAACCCTATAAATATTGGGAAATATAGTATTACAGTTTTTATAGGTTCTCAGTTCTATAATGAGAGTTTTCTTACATGTTGCGAAAGGTGTATAGCGAGTAGGTAACCTAAATGTTGCAGTTATCTCCGGGTGAATGTGTGTCTGCTTTTTGCTGCTTAATGTGGCCTTGATATGCCAGCTGTTGTAGGGCAGTGTGTAGCGAGAATACGAAGTCTAGTATAGAAGAAAGTAGGCCACTCCCAGCCTCCAAGAAGCCTTCATGGAAAAACCTAAACGTCTGGCAACACAAGTATGTCCAGACGATTATTACGTTAATTTTAAAATTATTGCAAAAGTTAAAAAAATAGTGAGATCTAAGGCCTGTGTTCAATGTGCCTACGTTAGCGGGAGGAATGTATTAGATTAGATTAATGTATGAAGTTTGGACACATAGGATACTTGGATGCACATAGGAGAACAATTTGTGGATTATATAAACTGTTGTTCTACATAGGGCTCAAAATTGAACCCAAATAGGACGTTAGGTTAAAGTTTTATGCTTTGTAGTGAAAATTTATACTTACATTTTGCTATGACTAGTGTGACTACACTGAGCAGTAGGACGATCGAGCGGCAAGTGTGCGCCGCCATCCATACGGCCCGGCATTCACGACCACCTGTGGTCAAATCAAAATTTCATTTTATTTCCATTCGTTATGATTGTCAGGGTCCAGTTTTAGAATATAACACAAATCATAAACTATTCAACAGACGCCTATGATTGAACGCTGAAAACCCAATGAGTAGGCACTTTGAAGTTTCATAAATACTCACCTACAAATAGAAGTAGAGTATATTTTTATAGGAGTCATAAGGAGGATAATTTAAGGAGTTGGTCATAGTCATTTCTCAAACCCCAAAATATACTTAGTTATATCCCTTATATATATTTATAAGGTATATGGCGGAGAGCCACGATGACTTCATCACTAATGGGTAGACCGGCGCGGTACTGCCCTCTCACTGAAGATCAACCCTAAATGATTGCATTAGTATTGTCGTGTTTCGTTGATTGCGAGACCAGAGGTCATATGATGTAGATGCATCTCAATAGGCCACCATGGTGTGGGTCGCCATGCTGCATTGTTGCATTATCTGTATTCGCAATGAGTATGGTGACCATTACTTTTGGATTCTGCTCACGCGTTCCATCAGGCAAAGTAGATTCAGTTTGGTAAACTCGCATATATTTTCATATCCAAATAAAATGTCATTAATGTTCTTAATAATTGTTCTTCAAGTAGTTGCTGTATACAAAACTAGCTTTTGTGATGACTCCTCTAATGTGGGTTTCTATTTTAAATTTTGTCTCCAAAATCGATCCAATAGATACAAAAATACCTCTAAAACCTCACTAGCTTATAAACTTTACATCTTCATAATATTAATAACTTTTGCCCGCGGTTCCGCCAGCGTGTATAGGCGGTAAAAAGTATCCTAGGTTCTTCTCGAAGGTCGATCGGCTCAGTGATTTGGCAATAACAGATAGAATATAGAATTTATAATATCAGTACCTATGGATATTGTATTAGTATGAACAAGCATATATAAGAAATATAATATTTAGTCATTCAATCTTTTAAATATATAAATTGCTTTGTAAGTAATAAATTATCGACAGTACAATGTCAAATATCTTTCGATTACTAATTGTGTAATTAACAAGAGTCTTCCTAGTTCGTGATTAAGTAACTAAATTCTCATACTTTGTTCTACTGTCATTATTATCTATTATGAAACAATGTTTTGTTTTAAGTTTCTATGAACGTAAACCACATATCGCAGCGTGCGTTGAATCACAATTACTGTCGTAAAATTACAAAGACACTTATATTATAAACATCTTTGTACTTTACGTGGATACTTTACTTTTGTACACCGTAACTTTATTTTATATAAGTGTTCAACGTTAACTTAAAACAATCTATTCTTGAATTCTTTTTTCTAATCATCTATATATTGTCTTAATCGAATGAAAAGTGAACATTTTTTTGGGATTATGAAGCGTTTTCATCGATCGTTATAGCAACTAAGTTACACAACCAGTTGTGAAAAAGGTTTTTTATTATTTGCATGCAACTAGTCACGATATAATTTTTTTTTCATTCTTACGCTACAGACAGCCAGGAATATTGTTACCGCCAGCGCAATAAGGTTTTGCAACGAGCTTCTGCCTAGAAAATTTCATTCTTTGTGTGCAATTTTCTATATTCACTTTTATATTATTTATGATTCTAACTTATAGATATTGTATATTCTTACTTATAATTTTACTTTTTTCATAAAACTGCTGAATTTGGAAGTCTAATCAAGCTGTGGCTACTAGATGAATGATGCGTAGATGTATGGGTTGTAGAATTTTTAAGCATAGAACTGAGTGTCTGAAAGTCAATTTATAAGGGATTAAGAAGTGTTTTTTTAATTAGTTCAATTAAAGTTACTTTCTACTCGTATCTACATATAAATAAAATATGTTTGAATCCTATCCTAGTTACCAAACCTTGCAGCGGATCTATGTTTACTGCTATATGATCTGCAAGTCTAATGAATATAATTGAGTCTTCGTTTTTCGCACCGTCTGTCTAGTACCGTTTTAAAACTTCAGTTATTTTTCTCAACTTTTCTATTGTTTTCGTATCATCCTAAAAATAGAAGTGTTGAAAATGAGTTTTATATCTTTTCTAGTTTAAACTTATGTTTTTTAAAATGAATAAAATCCTAAATTATCAAGTAATACCAAAAGAAGCGTCAAAATTCTAAACTTTATTATAACTTAAAGGGTAAGGGTAATCACGTTCTGCTAAAATTACTAATGCTTGTTTACCATTTAGTTGCCTATAAAAACCAATCAACCGCCTGTAATAGACCGTCCGATTCTTAAAGAATCTAAGGTCAATTAAGGTCAGCCTTGCTCTTAGGAACCAGTGTACAAGCAGACGACTATAAAGTTAACAGTTGATTACCTCGGAACGGTTGCAAATCAGATGTAGGTCGCAAACAATGCGGTTATGGTTTTAATTGTAAATATAATGTAAGTATATACATAAACACAAACAACAACCCATAATGTCCCACTGCTGGGCTCGGGTCTCCTCTCAGGAGAGGGTTAAGGCCATACGTCCCCACGCTGGCCAAGTGTGGGTTGGGGACTGGCAAGAATACGTTGTGGCTACGTAAATCTTGCCGTTGGATGTTTTTAAGCCGCCCGAAGGCCTCCAACTAAGCTTCACGACTGTTATCGTATGATAACAACCGCGACCGACTGCTTAACGTGACCTCCGAATCACGGAAACGCTCATGGTAACATGCCACCAGCGGTCACCCATCCAGGTACTGACCGCGCCGTCGTTGCTTGCCCTCGCTGATTGTTTCTAATCACAGAGTGCAAATGGGCTATGAGCGCCTTCCCTATATACATAAATTCCCTCTAATGAAATTATGCTCCCACCCAGAGATGATAGCAGTACCCTCAAAAGTCTTTGCTTACTGTCAATTTGTTTGGTACCTCTCAAGTTTTTGTAAATTAAATTGTAAATTAAGCTTCTAATGGATTTTGAAACTTAAAATCATCACTTTAAATGTATACAGGAATTCAAAAGACCCTGGTTTGTTAAAAATAGCACGATGTTAAGACAGTCTTGTAATTTTAATCAAGTTTCTACGTAAGGTATTGTTGCATTGACATACATCATATCTAACTGGATAACTTTTCGTGATACGATCGTATATTGACAAGGCTAGTTTTATCATAAATTCATCATTTACATAAGAGGTCAGCGTGGACAATAATACTAATAAGATTATTGTGTCAACCAGTGTTGTAAGGTTTAACAATATTATACATTTAGTTTTAAATAAAAATATCATCCATTCAAAATCAATAGTATGTATCACGAGTATGTCGGTCAAATCCATTAACCTGAAACCGTGGTTCAACAATCACGTCCTATTGTCCTAATTTCACAGTCGGTTGACCACTAGAATCCACGGCACACTGGAATAACAGTGAGTAACTACACCAGTGTAATTTGAGTAAATAGATCAAATTGCTCAGCCAGCCGTTATCCTCGTGCCACATAGTTTTTTGTCAAGCTAAATTATTTCAACAGGACCTAAGTACATTAAAAAATTTGACCGCAAACCACAAATTGTAAACCAAGTTTTGTCAAACGAAATAGGTAAAGTATTTGAGACGGAAAAGTTAAAAATATAACCAGGGTAAAACATGAAGATTGTGTTACTAGTTATAGAAAAGACAATGACAGGCAGAATTGCAAGCAGAAATTGTGATTACTTTACGATTCTTTTAACAACAGTGTTGTTCTATCTAGTTATAAAAGTGCATGCTTACTGCACCCACACACACAACACACAACGGGGCAGTGCTAGTTTAAAATAAAAGTAGCTTAAGTTACTCTTTATTTCATCAGCTATCTGTCAGTGAAAAATCCGTCAGAAATCGGTCCAGCCGATGTCCATCACTTGTTGGTGGAATATGTTTAATATAAAAAAGAAAGGGAATCGTTACTGTCCTGCTTGAAAATAAATATCTTGAATGTAGGCAATCTACATTTAAAAATTTATCCACAATATAGGGAAGATGTGATTGTGCAAATTATGGATTTTGATTGAGTCTTTGCTGCATGCTATTAAGTACAAATAGCAAAGTTTAAGTTCTATTATTACAGGATGCAATGAGGCTGGCACAATCATTTTAGATTAAAATGTTTTCATCACTTTATATCTTACAATCAAGAAAGATTTTATTTGTGGCTTATGGCTGCTGATAAAATCTTGTCTCAGGCTAAGCGTTCGAATTTTCTAGTAATAATAATATGTGGTGATAGATCGATTAGATCGCCGCGCAATGATTGTTTCGAGAAACTCATGAAAGTCGAAAAAGAAAAAATAAAATATTTGGATTTATCTCACGATCTTGTCGGTATGTGTAATGTGGATTCGGTGATCATTGTTCAGGTAGTCTTATCTACTCACGGATTGATTGCCAAGAGCCTCAACCAACACCTTAAGAGGCTCATGTTTGAAGGCTGGATGAAGGGTCTGATGAAGTAGGCAGTACTCCTGGACACGTAACGTATATTGAGGATAAGTGGTCTGCTATTTTATTTATTTTATTTTAAAGTTTACATTTTTATACACGTAGAATATTTTATTTTCCTTTTTAAAAATGTAATTATTATGTTTGTTAAATGTAATACAGAGAATATTAATATCATTTTATTTGCTTAAATGTGGTACAGAAGTTATTAAAAATAAAAAAATAGGCTCGATTTACAATCTTTTCTCCATTTCGAGTTACAATCTTTCGTAAACTAAATTACTTAACAAATCAAGTCAATTAAAAATAAGTTAAAAACAAATACGTGTAATATTTGGAAAATACAAAAACGTTATAATGCAATACACACCTACAATGCTTATCTAAAATGATAAGACGGACACGAGTTTTTTGTAGGAAGTTCCTGACGGAATAATAACTGTTGTCCACCAAAAATTTCCGAAACAATATAAAACTTCTGAAGGGTAGGTCAGTAATCCACTTGGGTATTATATTATTTAAATGGGCATTACACACGCAATTTCGTCTTAATAGTTCGATTCTCGGTCAAAGCGAAATAAATCTGCTAATTTTCATACACATTTTTTCAATATAAATTTTCTATTTGAAGTGATCGTCAATTATTTTTTTATTGCTCTGCCATTTGATTTGTGTGTGAAATTTTAATAGAGATATAGTTACTTTTCGGGGCATTAAAGTTTTATATTTTTGATTTTCCTAAATTATAATCCTCAATGCGTTACATTCTAACCATGCAATGATCTCATTTAAGGTGGTTTGTATAACTGATTAGTATTGTCAGCAAATAGAATACAATTCGTTTACACTGCTTGTGGTAGGTCATGGTCATATATAAGGAAATGAAGGCGACCCAGTGTAACTTCCCTGTGGGACACCGAAGTGATTAAGTATACAATACTATTGACTTTGGCATCAAAACAAGAAAGCAAAGAAAGTCGCCACATATTATTTAAAATGGTTTTTATGTAGTGATGTCTTTAATTAAATACACACGTAAGTTATAGCAGCTCCATTAATAAAACTATTAGTTTAAATGTTTTATGTTTATAGCCCACTTAATAGCGCTTTCAATTAAAACGATAATTACTTTACAAGTGTCAAACGCCATTGTTACTCAGTATAACAGATTTAAATTCAAATCAAAGATGAATTTGTTCCATTTTTCTCTGTACTAAGACGAAATAAGAAATGTAGAAAATTACAGTACAGGACGATATGACACCTACGTACGCCATTGAATGACAATTTCTTTAATCCTGAGTTTACTAAACGACAATTGGTTATTGCGATTGTCTAATGAAGTTTTAACTGGTTACCTACATAATTAAGTACACGAGATTGAACTCATCCATAAAGTATTAGTTGAGTGAGTTAGTTTTTATGTAATATCTTAACGTATTTTTTTCTATATTTTTAAATCTATTTATCAAAGTAATTTATCGTTCAATCAATGAAACTTTGCCAACGCAGTGGTACATTATTGATACCCTTGTTAAAGAAATCGGGTAGACGAGTGGCAATTCTTAAAATACATTCTCTACTCTCTTAGGGGTATGGATTTTTTTGACAGCAAAAAGCTTTACAAATTATAAAAAAAATCGAAAATTCAATGTTTCTTATTTTTTACTTTTTAAGTTTAGGATTCTAAGCATTTTTTTTTAAATTGGATGTTCTAGCAGGTTATTAGTAGGTCAGTTTTAAACATTGTGAGGATATATAGAAAGATCACCGCCAATCATTCAAAATTATTGTGATTAGCTGTGTTTGTGACCCACAAAAGTAAGCTTACTTATAAATCGCACCAAATCCATTCAACAGTTACAACGTTGCGTGTACATAACTCTAGACAAAGTAGGACATCAGTTTTATTAATACTCGCACTTACTTTTGCAGTTTTTTGTTCACAAAATAATTGGTGAATAAATTATACACTGGGTAGATAGGTTTAGGCTGTTAAAAGTAGTTTGACAATATCATATAAAAAATAAAAAACATTTCAATTAGAGATGAAACGAAATCAATCGCAAACATCAATTTGAAATAACTTTAAATGATGTAAATAGATTGATCAAACTTAGTTTTTTATTTATTAAATTAATTGATATTAAGCTATTTCTGAAAACATTATTTTCGTAAAATTATAAAATAAAGATTTTTTTATTGCTTTTAAGTGCATAAATAATAGTCACACAAATAATGTAATTTAATCGACTTCATTGGGAAATATAGCAAATCCAAAACGAAAATAACAGCTTAGAGAGCAAGATGCCATAGTACAATTCTAAATCATTTAAATTAGGGGGTGTTAAAAACTCTCTATATATATTTTGTACTGGACGCGACCATACCCCCCTCATTTGTCGAACGACTGACAAAACGTAACAGTGCGAAAGGGACAGTAACTAAAAAGCCGAAATAAGCCGAATGTCTCTTTCTAAAGAAAAAGTTCATCTTCTCTCTTGCTAAAATGAAATCACGAAAAAGGAATTTTTTGAAGTACCTCTAGCACAGGCAAAGTAGGATTTTTTTTTCTTGCGTGTGCCACATTGTGTGAGATATCATTCGATAGGTCTTTTATAAACATTGAGAGGTTGCTAAGACGATTTTATGATTTAGGTGGCTGTCTTCGCGATATACAACTATATAACATATTTTTTTAAATAGAACTTCACCCACTGAAATCTTAAGAGTTGACTCGAAAAATCGGAAAAAAATCATGATATTGGTCCATGTGATGAACTTTCAAGGAAAACAGTTTGGATAACTTTGTCAGTTCAGGAATTATAAAGGCCAAACTAAAAATAACGGAGAAATAAGAACACAATTTTCACATTTATTTGTGACTTCTAAATAGAAGGCGGGGATGCCGCCTTCTAAATCCAAGTGTTTTGAAGGGACACTACGGAACCCTATTCTATGCGTGCGACACGCAATTTTTTTTTTTAAATATTTTCTCTGAATAATTAACGTTCTGAGTATCAATAATATAATACTAGATAATACCAATAGGAAGTTTTAAATGAACATGACAATATTAATTTTTTAAAGTAAAATCTGAGTATCAACCTGCGTCATTCAGAATTTACACAGTTTTCTCTATGTTATCACATGCTACCGCACCACCGTCCATAATCCGTCGATATTAAGAAGGATGTAGACCTTGAAGGTCCACATACTTCTTAACAGTTTGCGGTCAAAATAAGCTGAATTTTCAATCATTTCAAGTATCGTATAGCCGGATATACTTCCAACACAACATTAGTGAAAATAAACAGGATCTGTGTCTAGAATAGAATAGATTTATAGATTATTATAGATTAAAGATAAGTATTGAACTATATATATATTGAATAAGTTTTGAACTACAATTTCAAGATTGTAATAGTTGAATTGTAACAAATTGCTGTTCACATTATTTTTCAAATTATTTCTTACGAGTATAAGAGAGCGGTGTGTGTATACATATATAATAGTGTTTGCTCAGTCGTGTCATTGTGTGTCATTGGTTCTGCCAGCAGTTATGTAAATCGCAGTACAGCTGACAGTGGCTGACACTTTCTTCTATTTACTCGTGCTATTAACGTGGAATCATATTTAAGCTATTTAGAACCTGCCTGTGAAAACTGTCTCCTTCGTTAAAATACGTATGTTGTGTGTAGGATGAGGAGTTGCACAAGTTTTAATAGCCACGACGACAGTTTGTTATTTATTCATAATGTATAATATTAATTGGAGACGTATATTGTTTGATGTTCTAAAATTCTAAAATTATTCTTATTGTACCGTAGTTCATGTCTTTAAGAACATTGTACTCTAGCGTGGCCATGTTTAATATTAACTGGGTTACTACTTACTACCTAAACAGCAAAATTGTTTCAAAAAGGATACAAAAAAATTAAAATGATTTTCTTCTTCTATTATTCTTGTTTATAGGTAAATATATTATAAAATACTAAAGATTAAAAGAGTTTTTAATTTAGTCTTTTTATAAGTACTAAGGTCTTTTCTTCATGTTTAAACCTAAAGTGAAAACCATCTCTCGATAATATAAATAACTTATTTAAATACGAACTCTGTCAAAAAATAATATCTTTGTGAAGCGTCAAGTGTAACGGTGTACTTATCTTAGCTAACATCAATTTGCTCGTTTTTAGTCGAGCAATTCATTGTGAAACGCCTGATTAACTTCTACCAACCATCAAATTCCAATTTTAAAAGGTAACGCATTAGCAATGAAACTGAACAAAGCGAGTGAATACAGCGATGCGAGACAGTGACCAATGACTGAGGTGGGGACTTATCACAACTTTCACTAAAATACTTCTCAGCACGACCTCGAGCCTGTTTGGGCAACGACCACTAGGTACGTTTACTAAAGACTTAACACGTTTTCGGTATTACCACTAAGAACAAAATCCAATGCGGTCTGACTAAGCAAGTGAAGTATCATTAACCAAGCTACGCGGTAATGTTCTTTGCACGATTAGCTTTTATCGTATGGTTTCGATCACAAATGTGGGTGTTCAGAGCTTCAATTAGTGAAAGTCGGAAAGACAATAAATTAGCGGGTACTGCACTTCGATGTCTACATTGATTTACACCTGTGCCAGATAGATATCGACATGTTTATGCGAATTTATAATCTGACAATAATTATAATCATCATGATCAAAAATAGAAACAAAGATTCAACCGAACTGAAAATCTACTCTTTTGTGGACGCCGTTTATATGAATAGAGTAATCAGACACATATCAATTCTTTGTCATTGTAATTATTTATCTGTGTACATATTTTTATACATGCACTTCATCGGTCCTCATCAGTCAGTCATCACCCGGATTGGAAAAGTTGTCAAAATTATACAAAACACGTATAGTAAAGTCTTGAATGTGGCTTTAAATGATCGAGCCTGGCTCCAAGTATCAAGTGGGTGGTCTTGAGGAACTCAAAATTGTAGGTGTCAGCCTTCCAGCATTTCTATCTTCGGTTCATGGCTCAGAAGATAACCAGGAAAATTCTACTAAACACACTGGTTGATTCTGAAGTATCGTGAAAAGCCATTGCCATAGATGCTTAGCAGATACCTTGTCCCAGTACTGTATTATCTGCTAATCTTTTTTCTCAGGGACAAGGGGAATCGGCGCTATGCATTTTAAAGCTAAAGACTCTTTTAGATATATCAACAAGTCTTGCTGAGCACGCTCGTTTGCTGGCTGTGGGAGAGTGGGAATCGGGTTTATGGATTCAAGCACTTATTATCGTCCAACAAATGTGTCTTATTGGACGATACTACATTTCGCCTTGCCACTTGCCTCCGTTTAGGAGCGCCTTGTGTTTCTCCGTATTTTTGTTACTGTGGTGCAGCCGTTGACAGTCTCGGATATCAGGCCTTTGGTTAACGACATTTTCCGTTATGCCTCTTATCAGCGGCGTTCCAGCTGTACGTAAACCTAATGGTATATCGTTAATGCCATGGAAGATGAGTAAGCCTTTGGTGCGGGACTCAACTTGCGTCAACACCCTCGTGCCATCTCATGTTCCAAGTACAGTTGTTATGCTGGCGCAGCTGCTGATTCTGCAGAATGCCTCAAACGTAGTATATACCAAATTATAATAGGTATTTACATTTTTGAACTGTTTGGGGTCGAGACGTTAGGTTCATAGGGTCCGAGTGCTCGCGCTATGTTTAAACAACTAGCTAAACAACTGATTGACGCTTCTTGTGACCAAGGAGGCCGGCCTTTTTCTAGTACAGAGAATAAGCATTGCTATTCATCGTAGCAATGCTGCCAGTCTTTGGGATCGCTACCAGTTGGCGAGGATGCGGAAGAGTTTTTTGACGCTTGTATGTAAATATTGTTATTGTTTTTTTTTAAATTATTATATCCTAGTATTTTAATTTAATTAAATAATTAAATGTTGTTTTACAATATAATCATTAATAAGGAAATTAGCTGTAAAGATTTCCCAAATAATTAATAATTAGGAAAACCAATACAGTTTTCATGAATTCGACAGATTCTAAAACAGTTTCGCAAAGATATAGTATGCAGTAAGAACACAAAGAATAATTTTCGAAACTGGCGAATCACAGAAAGAAAACTGTTTATTATTATTTTATTAGAGTAAGTAGTGTTGTGTATCAACTTACGTATACTATGGAATAGCACCTGCGTTGAAAACGTAGTCTTTGCTGTTACTCCAGTCGATTTGGCGAGGAAATCGTAGGCAAAACTTGTCTGATTATCTGTAAAAAGTATAATTAGAATGAAAATGATGCTTCACATGTCGAAAACTTTTATGTAATGACAAATTAAAATAATTGCTATCTCATAGAACTTGAGACACCTTACATACACATGCACCATCTGATCTAGGCGTAGCCTGGATTTTCATTACAAGACTACTAATGAAACAGGACTATATATAATCTATGTAACAAAGAACTTTTAATTTTGAGTCTACAGATATTTTCAAAGCATCAATAGATCATATATAAATGTATACAATAATCCTGGTGTTACACGGTAAACTATGCATTTCAATACAATAACGCAATAGCTAGTATCATAAAGTACCTATTGTTGAGAGGAGCGCTTATAATATTACTTCATTATTTAAAATCTTACTAAGGTAAGGTATAATAGATAATTTCTATAAATCTCCATAATAACGGTAAGAATATATAGGAAAAATATGTAACAATATTCCGGGTACAAGAATAATAAAGACTCTGGGCATCGAGAATAAACGTTTCAATGAGTCTTTATCAAAGAGAAATGCTTGAGATCGCCGAGATATACTCGTGTCTGTTTCACAGATGTGCGGATACGGAGATTAGTTTAAAAACTCCCAACGACACATTCCCGTGTCCGAATACATTTCCCTGAGAACAACGTGTGATTTTAAAGAAATAATAATAAAGGAAATAATAAATATCTTTATTGAAACAGAAACCTTTACACTTACTTTGTTTTAAAGAATACATACTTGATAAGAATACATAAATTTTAAAGGCTTCCTCATTTCCGTGCAAAAAATTTACCGGGATTTATTTGAATTCGATTGCTGTATAGACGCCTCTCCTTAGAAAGGAAAGTATAGTTCGATCGTAAGTAAGCAGGTAAACTTTTGCCTCATGATTTCTACTATTATTGTGACATTGAAATCACATCGTTTATGCATCTAATAACAATAAATATTTAAATGATAGCTAGTTAAATACTTTATTTTATGTCATTATTATACCATTTTACACATGGTATGAGTTTAGTGACGTATAAATATAACGTGTAAATTTTGAATACCAAAGCCTTTAAAATGTTACAATAGAACTAATAATTCATTAATAATTTCATTCAAATTGAATGAAAATAATTGATCAGCCCTAAAATAAAACATATTTTTATTATTTATAGAAGTTTAAGGGTGGCCAAATTTTATATTTTTTTTTACTTTAAAATAATTAAACGCCTTTGTAATTCGGTCATTGCACCAGTTGTGCAAATTTTTGCTTTTACTACCTCGAAGACGCAGTGCTAATGTATGTGACTGCTGTTCTTGAGGTCTCGGGTTCGATTCCCGGAACGGACAAAATTTTTGTATGACCTGCAAATACTTGTTTCGAAGTTTTGGTGTTTTCTTTGTATATGTATGTATTTGAAAAAAAGTGTATGTTTTTATATAAGTTGTCTAGTATTCATAACACAAGCTCTGCTTAGTCTGCTATACCCTGCCCTGCCCGTAGACTGTTTGTGTATTGTGTAAGATTATTATTATTAAATGAATGATAAATATGAGTAATAACATTGTAGAAATGTGCAATTCTTGCTTGGAAGTTTATAACTTAAATATAAGTAAAATTATCTTATCGAAAAGTAACTACAATACATATAGTTGCACTTCATTAAATGCCTAAGGAATTACATTATTTATGAGTCAATGAATGAAAACACGAAGCCGGCAAATTTCCACACCACTTAAAGAGCCTATAATTGTTAAATAGTGCACCCGCCTTGCATAACCTGTTGACTATACTTTGCGAAATGTATAACGCAAATAAATAAACAAACTATTATTTAAATTACTTAATTCTAAATTTACATACAAAAGACTTAAACGCGAGCCTTCTTTAAGATGTGATGTGATTGTCGCACCACATCTTGAAGAAACTTTAACTGTTCAAGAGATCAGTTTTTACCCAACAGCGTAAAAAAGAAGGATTATGTTTTTGGAGTGTATGTATGTATATTTCTTTGGCACGCCTTAGAGCCTTAAAAAAAGAAATAAAATTGAGGATTTTTGGTGCCAAAAAGTATTTTCAAAAAATAATTCTGTTTAAAATTACCTCGAGTGTATTCAAACATCTAAGTTATATATATATATAACTTAGATGTTTATATATATATATAACTTAGATATATAAATATATATAATCTAAGTTATATATATATTTATATATATATATATATAACTTAGATGTTTTAAAAAAATAATTTAATAAAGATGACAGATATTGACGCCGTCGGGTTATTTTTAAAATAATTTAATATTATAATGTGAAAGCAAACATAAAACAAAAATAATATTTGTTTAATTCTTTATAATTATATCCTCACCTGTTTTGCGGTCACTGTGATTCTCAAAAGGAAAGTAATGAAGATGAAATAAAATTTAATTTAGTTCTTAAGCTCGTGTTTGGGTCAGTTTTATAGGCAAGCGATTTTTTTTAACATGTTTTTGGCATCGATGTTATACCCTATCATTGGGTTTCTATTCTCAAACTGGATAGCGATAAGACTAAAGCAAAGATGAATTATGTATGTTTTTTTGTTAGCTACTTTTTATTGGACTAAGCATTTAATGAACCGTTCCACATATACATCGAGATAAAGTTTACCATTGCGAGGTCACACTCAACTCTTAAAATGTTAACCCCCTGGAATTTTTCACTGATATTTTAGAGCAACAACTTTGCACCATTATCTGTTTGAATGCCAAGTAATGTCTATCAGGACTCATCATCATCATCATCATCATCATCAGCCTATCGCAGTCCACTGCCGGACGTGGGCCTCTCTAATCAGGACTATCAGCACAAAATAACATAAAGAAATTTTATCTCCTAAAATAAAGTATCATCGAACTAACATATACTGCAATGAGCCTAAAAACTTGCTTGATATTCTATCATCCATATCATGGAGAAAGCTCCGAAGATACTTTTGTTCAGATTAATACTGGCCACTTTTCACCATCCTCATATAACCTTATGTGGAATAAATGGTTGGCGCCTGCAGTGTTTCCATACTCAACTACGACCTTTACTAAAAGAGCGTATTTCTTTATTAACGGCTGGCAACGCATCTGTGACTCTCGAGTTGTAGATGTTCATGGATGGTGTCCGTCATTTGCCATTAGGTCTCCTTCTTACTCGATTACTGTTGCTATCACATCGCCCTTAATAGTCTAATGCTGGGCATATATTTGCTCTCTTTGATTACAAAAAAATATTTCTAGGTACTGCTATTACCATTCCTTCATTCATTATATGGAAACCCCCAGAATAAATATTTTGCCAAAATAAGAAGATTGAATTTAAGACGGCTATTTCCGTTACTGTAAAGTGGGTAAGTATAATACTTTCAAGAAATAAAATAATCACGCTATTTTAATTCGATGATTATAAAACATGAATAGTGTGGAAGGATTATATTCATGGTACACGTAATATCTGTAGAAAGTGTGATTTTAAATCTGCTTCTTCGAAAGCTATTTCGTAATTCGCATCTTGCAGTACCTCGTGAGTCAGAAACCTATAGATGACATCACAAAAAGACAATTACAACATCGCTATCGTAAAAACTTCTTTGTGAAGTAAATATGGTTTTACTTCTGATTTTATGACTTTCATTTACTTAACTTTAAAGAAATATGGCACATCAGGCTTGTAAACATTGGCAAGGCGGAGGAAACTTGAGCATGGGGCTCGGGACAGATCAAGATGTATAATTGATATGGATGTCCTTTGCCCCATCCACAGGGCATACGATATAAAATAAGTCAGTCATATGGGTCAATAAACTGATTACAGATTTTGATTTAATGAATACCAGTAGTCATTAGTATTTAGCAAAGGAGAAAATAAGTCGGTCAAATTTTTGAATGACACGCATCCTGGGTATGCGGGCTATCTTTTGTCTGTGCAATTACTTTGAAAGTTTAAGTCAAAATTGATATTTTACCACCATCACTTTCTTGTAAAATAGCAGTTATTAAAAAACAATCAATTAAAATAAATTCTAATTAGAATATATTTAAACCACAGATAACTGCAAAAATCTAACGTGAAGAGGTCAAATTAAGCACCTTACAGACTAGGACTAAGCTAGACTACATACCTCCTGAGTGTGGTGCCTCAGAAAAATGGAGGCGATATGGTTCCATGGCTTACGTAAGCGCCAGAAACCACCCAGCTCGTGCCTCTGGATGGATGACACTGAAGTCCCAAGCGTGCCAGAACATGAAGTACCTAAGCTTCATCCTGGACAAGTGGAGCTTCGATGAGCATTTCGGGCGGCGACTAGTCCCTCGAGTACGAGGGGCCGCAGGGGCGCTACGTCGTCTGCTGCCATATCGATTAGGGCTACTGTACAATTTCATACGAAGCAGTGACGATCCTGGCGCGATCTCCACCCTTCGACGTTTTGGCCGACCAGGACACACTGGTCTATGACCAAGGTCGTTCTGTCGGTCGGAATGGCGAAGAGACAGCGCCGAATCATGAGCCCGAAATGCTCCGCCGGAACTCACATAAGCAAGCCCTATGAGCTTGGCGGGTACGGCTGGCAATCCATTTATTGATCGGGAAAGGGCCGATCCCGCTCCAAGGACCCTTTGGACCGCATACAACGGAGAGCGACTCAAATCGTCAATTGCTAAGAACTTTCAATTCGGCTAGATTCTTTAGAGTTGCCTGGAGATGTGGCTTCGCTGTGCATCTTCTACTGCATTTACCTTGGGGAGTGCTCCGAGGAATTGCTGCCGCCTCTTTCCACCATCGTCTTGCTTGACATAAATTTTATCCCCATCATGCAGTGCAGTTCACAATAGTGTGCTTTTCCAGAAACTTACTCCACAACAAAACTGTGGAATGGACCAATACGATCTTTAAACCTTCAATAAAAGAGCGTACTCCTTTTTAAAAGTCCGGCAACGCACTTATGAATTCTCTCGGGTTGCGGGCGTCCATGGGAGGCGGTAATCACTTACAATCAGGCGAGGCGATCAGACGATGGCGAAGCGATAGAGGCCGTTAGCTCCTTAATCGTCGCTTATGAATCGTTGTGGTCATATTTAAAGGAGATGTGGCAGTTGCAAACGTCCCGAGACTGGTGGCAGCCCGGTGTGGCCGGGGGGTGTTGTTTCAGGAGGGTCAAAGTTGCGACTTTTACTGGGTAGATCGGCGAGAGGCGCGACGGCGACTTGTCCCGGGGGTGACTCTGGTCACCCCGGCATGTGCCTCAGTCGTGAGGTATGGCAGAAAAGAATCCAAAAGCCGCTGATGCGTTCCTAGAGCTCCTCCCGACTGCCGAGGTAGGCCGCCTAGGGGTTTAGTAGGTAGTCCACACACGCACTAAGTGTGTCCCTCCTACGGAGGGTTTGGTGCAAATACATTCATGGTGGTATTTCGGTGGTAAATACATTCATCTATTCTGTGCAGTGACACCTATGTATATTGCACATAGACAAATAAACGATTTTACTGTTTGCAAAAAGTCAATTATTGAAGTACGGTATACTATGAAGTATTATATTAGGCATATTACTCAGATGCCTATAAATGATATTATTAGTATGGATATGTCCAAGATAAAAATTCACAAACTTTGTTCTAAATGCAAGCTACATATTTTCATAAACACTAAGGACTCTTATATGCTATTGTTATTTTCATACACTATATTTCTATCACACTTCGGTTCCTGTCGCAGATATGTATATTTATTGCATTAACGCCTATACCTATTCATAAAATAAAACTTTTATTCCACTATTTAATAAACTTGAACTTAACCTGACCGGTTTTGGCCTATGGCATTATCAAAGATTGTTATGGTGACGGATATTGCCATAGGGAAAAACTGGTCAGGCATATATATATTAAAATTGCCTTAAAAGTTATATTAACAAAAATATAAATTTATCGTTAATATCTGGGCTTCTAGATGTTAGAACGGTAGAGAGCGAAGGACATATTTGGACATTGCTTCCTGCTAATTGCACTTAATTAAAACTAGTCATAATAAGTTGTTCCTCAAATCCCCACATAATATAATAGAAATTTTACATAATACAGGCTATTTTTTTTTATTGACTACACGGTTGGCCTAGTGGTTTCAGTGGTCGCCACACCGCTTCCTACTGCGCCAAGTATTGTGGGTTAAAATTCTACACGGGACAACACTTTGTGTGATCCATAAATTGTGGTTCTAAGTCTGGATGTGCTTTGTGTCCGTTTCATGTATGTTTGTAAAGATCCCCGTGACACAGGAATGTATATTCCTAATGCAGGCGATGTAAAAAAAAAACAAAAAAACAATAGAAATTAATAATATTACATTAAATTGCATATTACATATATTACATGAATATTGAATGGATATTCATGTATCCGAAATTCAAATATTTACACTATTATTAAATCTGCGTCCTCTGAAGTAGCAACTTTTATGTATTACAAGCTCGCTCATTCTTTTGTGCCACTTAAGCCTTAAAGATATGAATTATTTAACTATAAACATTTAAACAACATGTGAGCATATGACATAATAATGGAACACAATAATACTTCACACACCGCCTTTATTGAGTTTACCAATATTGCATAAGCGGAAGGATATATACGTTATTTTAGAAATTTTGCTTCAAAAGTACTGCAGAAATTTGAAATTTCGCGAAATAAATTTTACGTAATCTCATATCAAAGCTGTGACCAGAATAATATGTATGCATGTGATGATGTGTTTAGCAATTCCAACACACGACGAATACTTATGCCTGACAATATATGTATAAGAATCAACCATCAAAGGTATTCAAAGAAATGGCCGGGCCTATAAGCAACACATTTGACCGTTCCTGTATTCAGAACCATTAAGAAATTGGTGGGGAAAGGTACTTATTCAAGATGTGGTTTTCATAATTTTTTTTAAAACTGTTGTATAATTTAGAAGCAGCCGCGTATTATTATTGAAAACCATATTTTTATAATGAAAAGTATAAATAAATTATATATATTTTTAGTACCTTTATGTTCAGTACCTTCGACTGTCGAACAAAGGACTCTACTAAAAAGCGCCAACCATCAGGGTCTTGGGCAATCCGCATCCATCCGCTGCCGGCTATTTTGCTCGGTTTTAAATTAAATGGCTACATTTCTGTTCATATGGAACAGTAAACCGAATGCATTAAAATTAGCAATATAAACTGAGCATCGCAAATTCAGGTGGGCAAGATTTAAAATCAAGGGTCAACAATCATTCAGGTCCTTATGAATCGGCGATTGATCTTCTTTTAAGCTACAGAATAGTAAACACTAAATGGAATAATTGTTGTTGTAACGACTGGTTCAAGTCTTTCTGAATAAATTTTCACAAGTACCTAATGTTCGAACCTCCACGGAAGTTACGACTTTTTGACTGTTTTATACTCTTGCCGTAAAACTTTGAGTATTAAGCGATTATATATTTTATCTGTTATCACTCTTGAAGTTATATTAAGTTAGTACTAAAGTACTATCCAATGGTCATAATAGCCATTATGTTATTAGTCGGAATTTTTTTTTTAAATATATTTGTATTATATTCGTTACTTGGTACTCCTGTAGTTACTTTACAGTTGAGTAGGAAGTATTGGCAATAATTGACTAGGCTTACCTTCTGTTCAATCAATCAATCAACAACCCATAATGTCCCACTAACTTCTATTATGTAACTTTAATTAGAATTACAGTTGGTATGAGACGCTTGGTATGCCTCTGCCGACATACGAACAGCACGTCATTTACCTGAGTGGATGATTGCCAAAATCATTTTGTGGCGACTTCCACATACAGCGCAACAACATAATATATATGACATCGAACTACGGAGCAACGAAGAAAACTAAAAAACTACCAATCCTATATCGCGCAATAGAAGTTCTCGCGCCGATTAACATATATACAACTTCCCAACATCAACCGTTAGGCAGGCATGATCACCTCGCCTGGTTGGAGGATCCTCCCTTTGTGTTGGAGGGACATGACACCCGTACCTCTACAATTTAAATATACTTTTCACTCACATGAAATAATAAGGATTAACATTCCGTTAATATGTATTTCATTTATAAAGATTCTAAAGTATGCATAAAGTATAATATAACATGTTAATCAGATAACTTGCGTAACGATGATGTAAAAAGGATTTAGAAGAGTAATCTAGAATATAAACTTTAATTGTTGTTGTCACTTTCCATAAAAAAATACTATAGCTATCATTTTAATGATACTATGAATAAATTAAAGTAATTGTCTGCGTAATTTCATTTGTTGTATTTAATTATTTAACCCACAAGAGAAACTAAAAAAGTGGGACAGAGAAGCATACCTTATAAAACACGTTTCAAATAATGGACTATCATTATATTGAACTGGGATATTGTTTAATAGCTTATCAAAAACGAATGTAGTAAGTACCTTGAAAGACAAGTAACGCAAATGGATTTTTAATTTAATGCACATATTTCATCATCTATATAGCCCATCTAATCCATCTGTGTAGTATTTGACAGAAAGAGTAAGAGGAGAGTAAAATCTTAAAAAAAATCTAGGCTTAGGATCCTTCTCTACTATGAATAAATAAGACTACTAAAAGAAAGGAAATAATGATAGGATAGTGAGAAATAATAATATCTTCACTTTATTATATGTGACTAAAATATATAAAAGAAGTTTTATAAATTTGCTAATACACAGACAGCATATAACAACAACGAGTTACTATTGCATAACTTTGCATATGGAATAAAAGTGTTCGAACTGTATTCAATAAAATTAAATATTACCTGAATAAGACTTTTTTAAAGTTCCATATTTTCTGTGTAGAATTAAACTAGACTATATGTGGGATAGGCTGTATGTAAATAGTAGATAGCAGTAGTAAATAGTAGAGGGGTTATAAGTGTGGTGTAGTGGACGTCGATAAACTTATTGAAGGATAAACTGACCGTAAATTATATCTGAGCACGTGACTCAAGACCGTTCTGTTTATGGTATTTCAAGGTAGTCTCTCAAGTCAACGTCGGGTATATAATTAGGCATACACGTACAGTATTTAAACAAAACTTCAATATAATAGCTACTATTTTTTTATAAATTAGTATAAAAATTATATCTCGTCTGTCTGTCTACCATTAACTCGACGGTGCTGCACTACACTTTCGTAAACCTATAGCCTGATTGTTAAAGACATCACGTGTATACGGTTTCATCATATTGGCATTCGGTGAACGGTACTACCAATTGTTTTACGCCGTGCATTTCAATGTGTAACCATTTTTTTCGGTTGTATTCAAGTCTTTGGATAAGAAACGTATCAATCGACCTCCTTGGTGTACGTTTGAATAAAACAATCGTGTGATACTTTACACTTAACACACATTCACTATAGTTATTGTTCAGAAGTAAATATGTCTATATACCATGTTCCATAAACCATAAACGGTTTTAATTGTAATACTTTTTATAGTGATAAAAAGTAGTGTTTAGCGAAATCGGTATATTCCTAAAGCATTGCGATTTACTCAAAAGTCGTAATGGATATTCTACATCGAACAGTAATGACTTTAAGGAAACAATCCGGTTGTATATTGTATACATGTGATTTTGTGATTGACGATATTATTTCAAGGAGTCTAAGTAATTAATATAAGCATGCCCAAGCTGAGGAGACTGACTCTAGATCAGCCACTGGGATTTGGCTGTAAATTTCGACTTTAAAATTAAAATCCAGGACTTGGCCACCAAGCCAGTGTCAGTTACAAGTCAGTAACATGCATGATGAGTGCCTGAATAAAGTAATTATTGTACAACGTGTAAGGAAATAGCTCGACTTGTAAACGTTAGAGAACAATGTAATCTATTCAATGGATACATGGTTTATATTACTTCCATTCTATTCATTAATATTTCTTAAAATTATATTAAAAATAAATATTTCAATTTTATTGATAATACCAACTTACAAATTAAGTTCCAGCACATATGGTCTGGTACTGTAAATTAGAACAACTGCTCAATGCTCATGAATTTATTGGTATTTAAGTAACTTCATTTTTCTTCTGATAATTAAAGGATTGTTGTACATAATGATTCTGTTTTAGTGGTGAGGTTCTATGCTATACAAGAAAAAATAACGAAGGCTCTTCAATATTTGAGCTGTCTGTTTATTGAGCAAACAATCCTAACTGTGAAACCAGTTACATGCAAACAAAGTATTTATGAAGTTGTATTAACTTATCTATTGATGTGTTAAACTTTCGGTTTCCCCGACAGTAAAGCAAAACAATACGTTGGCCTTAAGCGAATACGAATATCTTGCTAAAAGTACGATTGCGGCTGTTATTGTAAAAGTTTTCACATGCGTGAGACGACAAAAGAAGCTGGCGGAATGGCAAAAACTAGGTACGATTTCTCAAAACTTATTGAAGGTGGTCGTATATAAAACAAATATATGCTTTTTTCTTTTTGGGTACCTCCCCTACAAGTAAAGTGTTTTTTTCTTGCGTCTATACCATAGTGTAGGGTATAATTAGATAGGTCTTTCAAAAAATTGAGGGGCTGCCAAGACGATTTTTTGATTTAGCTATCAGTTTGCACGATATTCAACTTTAAAGCGCATATTTAAATTAGCCCGCCCCTACCTCCTATAAAAGCTAAAGGGCTGGTTCTAAAAATCTGAAAAAAGCGTGTTAGTAATGTGATGAACTTTGAAGAAAAACTATAACGCCTCAGATAACTTTATTAGTTCAAGAGTTATAGAGATCTAACTTGTAAAACGCGCTCACTTGGAAAACTTTGTACAATAATACGAAATAATACGCAAA
Organism: Hyphantria cunea; assembly: GCA_003709505.1. Lineage (NCBI taxonomy): Eukaryota > Metazoa > Arthropoda > Insecta > Lepidoptera > Erebidae > Hyphantria > Hyphantria cunea. The sequence goes on from PKRV01002158.1 coordinate 781,732, forward strand.
CATGAAAAACATTAAAAATAAAGTCAATGGCTGACTACGGAACCTTATTCTATGCGTGACCTGACATACACATGGCCGGTTTTTATTTATCTATCAATACTATGTAAAGTAAAATTCTGTACATCAGATCTCATGTTTGAGACACAGAAGATTTACACATAGTTACATTCTAAAGACTAATTATGGTAAACGCCAAGAGCCAACAACAAAACCTATTAGCAAACCTGCTTAGAAGTCGTGCCGTGGAATTCCAAACAATGGTTTCTCTCACAATCCTCACTAAAGAAATGGAGGACATTTACTTAAGTTATAACTAAACGAACAATGTCTTTAACTACTTATTTGTCGCAATGCAATTAAGTTCAGATGATAGAAAGGGTAACTTTGTTCATGTAATTTTAATGAAGTATAAACATATATATATGTACATTTGGCTGCCTCTATGATGCAGTGGTAGCGTATGCGACCGCCATGCTTGTGGTCTCGGGTTCGATTTCCGGGTCGGATTAAATGTTTGTATTATCTGCAAACATTTGTTTCGGGGTTTGGGTCTTTTCTATATATTATAAAAAAAGGATATATGTATTTTTATATGTTGTCTAACACCCATAACACAAGCTCTTCTTGAATTGGGCTTAAAAAAAGAAAGGTTTGATTTTTATTTATGGATATATACATGTTCTATTGAAGTGTTTTCATATTTTAGCTCTATAGTACTTGAGATGTTTTGATAAAAAAGGAGCGTGAGTCGGTCAAGATTTCACGTTGCCGTCACTGCAATTCTTTTTTGCCTCTTTACCAAAAGAATTTGCACTGTCATTAAACATGACAAGGTCGTCAGGTGTATAATTAGAAAAAGAAATCATTTTAACACTAGGCAACTGTAAACAAAATAACAGGAGTAGGTATTTAATTAGATGTTCATATATACTGACACTGTGTTCTAAAAATATGAGAATTTGTAAATAATTAATGTACATCAACAACAAAATTTAAATTATTTTCTCATGACTACTAAACCATCATAACCCAATAATCCATTCATTAAAATATAAGTTTTAATGTTCCATTTACAATAGATAGAGCATAGAGCTACTGGATTGTGAAACAATAGGTGGGCGTTACAGTAAGTCGATCGAACAATCAAGCTTTCTCAAGCCTGCTACATAAAATGAAATGAATAGTTGTTATGAAAATCTCAATAGCGGATATCGGATATAATATAAGATTACTGTCTTACAAAATATAAAAAGATAACTTCTCTGCTCATTATCATAAAATAACACTTGACATACATAAAAAAAACACAGTTTTTATTAAGTAGCATTATCAATATAGCTAATTAGGTGACAATTATAAACACTGTTAAGTGACTATTAATAAATGCAACCAGTGGGGTGACCGATAGGGAATACGTATTGTCAATTGAACTGTAGCTGTCATAAGCAATCTATGCAGAATAATAAAATAAAAAATGAAAGACAAATAAAACAAATAAGCAAAAAAATAAACAAGAAAAGACTTGAAGTAAATCCTATAGAAACGTGTCTGCAAGACACGACGGGTTGATAGAGTGCGCCAAAACCTCCTTTGTCAGGAGAGATCTAGATCCAGCAGTGGACTATTAAAGACTGATTATGATGACTTTTAAACACTCAATGAGAAGTCAATAATAATGTGAATAAATTATGGATAAATATTTTTCGGTTTACACGACCTTAAAACCTCCTTATTAGAGCTCATGGCTATTACAACGGCACAGCTATTAAGTCAAGTGTTCATAAAATAGAAATTAAATACTCGTCGTGCGCTTTAGTAATTAGTTAACGTTGATTACCTGGCACGTTTATTTTCCAATGTGTTTAATGTTATTTTCTTATAATATTTGATTATTATATTATATTAATATACAGGCACTTTAAAGTTGATAATATATTTATAACTAGCTTTTAACCGATATACACGCGGCTATGCTAGCGTCTATGTCGGTTATCTCGATAAAGTGTATACATATGAGTCTAGTACTCCCTCAAGAATCAAAGTTTCTTGAAAACCTATTTTTTTTCAAATAAGTATAGTGGTTTAACCGTAAAAGTGTTACAAATAGAATGTCAGAGTAACTTACGAATATATGATACTAACATGTAACATAAAAAAATATAAATGAAAAGCCCTTGCATTTGTTTTTAAACACTCAAAACTCAAAATCTTCGATCAAAAATCTCGAAATTAAATGGACTGATAAAAATATTCCATCGGTAGGTACGATTAGTATAAAAAATAAGAATGACTTCAAATAAGGATATAGTTATTATAACTATCCGTGAAATATTAAATAACATTAAGTGGAATATAATACTTTATAATAATAAACTTGATATATTTCAATGACAAATTCTTATCTAAAAGGCCTATTTAGAGCAATATGCTCAGGTTTGAAGTGTCAAATAGAGTAGTAAGTTTGAGTTGAAGTTAAAAGAATCCTTTGCTTACTGTTTTAGCGTGACTGTCAAAGCACAAATAGAATAACTAAAATTGCTAATATTAAAGATAAAATGTATTTTAATTATAGAACAGACAAACACATTGATTTAAATAGTAATCAGACAAAAAGCTATCCAGTCGAATTCAACCACGGCTAATTAGCCGTGTAGAGATAGAATTTTCAATCTCCGCCTGTGAATGTATTTTAGTATGTACTGGAATGTCACTAAACAGCTTTTTAAAGACTGTTTGAACACGTCTTATTTCCAGTTTAAGAAATAAAGCTAATCAAACAAAACTCGAAATCTTTTAAAACAACGAATTTCTTAAGCTCTACTGAAAAAAGAGAAAAAATTGTACTACAATGTTTTAAGAGCAAATGTTAAGTGTAGATAAATCATCATTAAAACATAGCTCCTTTTTATAGCTATATATTATATGCGCCCAGTGGTCGAAACTCGACGATAATGTATAAAATTATTATTATTATTAGCTTTCTGCAATATTTCATAAATTCTTTGACTGTGCTTTGTTTCATACATACTTAAATACATACTCCGCCGTTCGCACAGTTGTCGTAAAAAGGTGTACAAAATTTCTGCTTCACGTATTAATACCTATAAAGATATTATCGTCACTAGCGGGTAATGTGTCGTTGACTGTTATTCAAAGTAGTTATTCAAAGTGAGCAGGTTACTACTATGCATACGCACACCTAAGTAAAAGAACCATCGTCTATTTCTTATTGATTTGGCTAAATTCTTCTTCTGACAGCTGGATCAGCATGAAACTTGCTTTGTCAGCTTTTCTAGTTAGTAGAGCCACGCTGATTTCAGTACGAAAGGGCCGGCTCGACCGGGGTGGTACTATCCTCACACGTTAGTGCTGTCGTGTTTCCTTGGTGGTTGCTAGACCGGAGGCCCAATGATGGAAAAGCATCACTAGGCCGCCATTTTGTGGGTCACCATGCTGCATCGTTGCATTGTATTGGATTCTGTTAATGCTTTCCATCAGGCAGAGGAGAGTCATTTTGGCAGGGCCATACATAAAAAACTTAACTATTCTTTTAACAGCGGTTCACTTTGTTACTGCTTCATTTCCCTGTATCTAATAGGTTTGAAAATTGGTATAATCAGTGTCTAATTTAAGTCTTAACCAACTATCAAATAACCATGACTCGCAGGTGGAGATTGTTAACATAAAATAAAATGAAACAATTCTCCCCACATTTTTTATTTCATTGTATGAATACAATGATATAGCTACTTCTAGGTAGCAAACAATTACAGTCCAGAACTGTTACTAAAGTGGCATTCAATACAAGTTTTATGCTTAGTTGGTTTTATTCAAAAGCAAACAAGGAATATTAACTTAGTTGTCAACGATATTATACCGCCTGGTGGAGATTGAAAGTAATTTATTAAATTTATAGACTAAGGAGTTCGGGAGCTACCATTAACGGCTAGGTACTTATTTGACATTTTAGTATCATAAAAAACAACAGATGTCATTATTTGATATCAATATTAACAAAAAAATCTAAATATTTGATCAACAAATAAGTTTCTAATAAGCTCATGTTTTATATGATGAATGAGGAGAAGTCATATAAAATTTGAGTTGAAATAAAATAGGTTTTTTTTAAAATTGCATATAACAAAGATTAGATTTACTAAGTTTGCTAAAACAATTATATTTAAAATAGTTTAGTTACTTAGTTTAAGTCTTTTAATTGATTGAAAGTAAATGAAAGCAACAAACCTTAAAGATCCAGTCACTTGTGTACAACTTGTAAATTTACGGCGTTTGTTCAACCAGGCAATAAGTTAACCAACTTTCTATTGGCCTTTCAATTACACTGACACTGTGTTTGCTTTTAATTAACGTTTCACACAATTTAATAATATTGTCCTATACGTTTGTTTTATAAGTAAGTTGAGCGTGAAGAAAGGTGTATGAGCGGATGAACGGTATAAACACGCGCGTGTATTCTCACGTCGGAGGTTCGACTGCGCGTGCGCCGTTGGAGAAACTTAGAGAAAAGTAGCGTTCCCCGGCGCAGCCGCAACAGCTGTTACATCAATGTTCTTTGCTGTTGTTTGTGCCACAGTTTTTGCTAAGTAATAAATGAGAGGCCTAAGATAAATGCAAGTGGCGTCACTTCCGCTCTCCGGTCGATGCGCACACCACTGGTGCGACGTAATTATTGCACTTCCTCAAACCACGAAGCCACCACCGCAGACTTGATTGTTTTATTAATTACACAATGTTTATCACGTCATGAGCAATGTTTTTGATACTATCCGAATTGGTAGCACTTTAATTAAGGGAGAGCGGTTGCATAATTTTCTGCGGATAATTTTTGAGACCCATTTAATAACGCACTATATTTTTGTGTTTTCAATGAAATAATTTTATTTTTAACATCCTTTTGAAGCGATTACATCGAAGAAATAAAGTCGTTTAATTATTCCGGTATCTTAACGAGATATCTTAATTTTGTAACTTAAGTTAAATATATAGGTAATGTCCTATCATCCTACTGACTTCTCAGTGATGATGATTCTGATTAAAATCTTAAGAATAGACAATGCTTTTCAACATTTAATTTAAAAATAATTGATATATCTAACAATGTGTATGAGGGAGATGATGTACAAACGACCTCGCTATTACACTATTTCGCACTTCGAATCTATTGTATTCTTGATAGATAACGCGCTCTATAAAGGCCATAATAGCAACTGCCGCTTCTTTATAATTTTCATGTAATAATATTTTTTTGAGTTTTAGGACTCAAAAGAAATTGTTACTAGAGCTAGTACGTTCATACATTTACAGTTCAGTAAAGTAAAATAGGAATCTATGTTTGTGAGAAAGAGATAGAGAGTAAAGGAAAAATACAATTCGAGTATCCACAATCTTGGCATAGTCAACTTCAAAGTGGAAAAAAGGGACGAGTTTAAATCGAACGCGTTTATTCTCCGTTATAAACCCAAGCGAAATTGTAAGCGATGCCTGCGGCTTCTAAGGTCCCTGAGGATCGACCGCTTTTTAATCCCATTGATTTTTTATTAATTGTATTTTATTAACGTCTACGTGTGGTCTAGAATTCAAATTCCTTTTATCTGATTATTTATAGGAACCCAATTTGTATCCTATAATCACCAGTTTAGTAACCGTTTAACAATTCAATTATTGTAAACATCTAAATATGGTTATTGGTTTTATGTTCCTATTTGGGGATGAAATTCTTAAAAATAATTAAACGAATTAAAAGCAGTGCCAAGTTGGGTTAGGGCGCAACTCGTCCCTCGCGTCAGGGAGGTGTTGGACGCTAGCTTGGCGTCCGGACGCTTCCCTGAGTGCCGGAAGAGCGGAAAGTTAGTCCTGTTGCAGAAGCCGGGACGGCCTACCGATTCGGTCGCGGCCTACAGGCCTATCGTGTTGCTGGACGACGCGGGCAAGTTGTTCGAGAAGGTGCTCTCTGCCCGCATCGTCCGGCACCTCAGCGAGGTGGGTCCCGACCTGTCGGACGCCCAATTTTGGTTCCGACAGAGGCGTTCGACGGTCGATGCCATGATGCGCCTGAGGGCCGTGACCGAAAAGGCAGTGAGCTGAGGCGGCGTGCTGTTGGCGGTGTCATTAGACATCGCCAACGCGTTTAATAGTCTGCCATTCAGCTGCATTACGGAAGCACTCCAACACCACGGGGTGCCAGAGTACCTGAGGCGGCTGGTGGCAGACTATTTGGAGGAGCGTAATGTCGTGTACGAGGATCGAGATGGCGACTTGAGACGGCGACCATGTCGTGCGGCGTTCCGCAGGGGTCTGTCCGAGGACCACTCCTGTGGAACGTGGGGTACGACTGAGTCCTTCGAGAGCGTCTCCCCCCGGGCTGTGCGTAATCTGTTACGAGGACGACACGTTGGTCTTAGCCCGGGGAATGAACTTCCAGGAGACGGCGTGCCTGGCCACCAGAATACTCTCTCTGGTGGTCGGGCGCATCGAGGCGCTGGGCTTGCGGGTGGCCCTGAACAAGACGAACGCGCTGTTATTTCATGAGCCTCGTCGCGGGCCGCCTCCCGTTGCCCCCACAGTGGTCAACTCGGTCCTCGTATCGATTCGGGTTCAGATGAAGTATCTGGGCCTGATCCTCGACGGTAGGTGGCTCTTCGACGAGCGCTTCCGGCAGCTTGCTCCCAAGCTGGTCGACACTGCCTCCCCCCTCGGGTGACTTTTGTCCAATCTGGGTGGAGCCAGTGTCGCAACAAGAAGCCTCTTCACGGGGGTTGTCCGGTCGATGGCACTGTACGGCGCACCGGTGTGGGTGTCGGCTCTGACTGCCCAGAATAAGGCACGCCTCTGGCGGCTTCCGAGGGTACTATATATACCGTACGGTGTCGACCGAGGCGGCGTGCGCCATGGCCGGTACACCCCCGTGGGATTTGGAGGCGGAAGTGCTCGCCGAAGTTTGTCGGAATTCCGGGCAGATAGTGGCATTCGCCCTTCACCCGAAGAGGTACGCGAGTGGCGTGAAGCTGCCCGTCGAGCCACGATGGTTCGGTGGTCGTCGCGGCTGCAGGCTCCACGTGCTGGCTTCGCCACCATGGAGGCTCTCCAGCCGGTCATCCTCAAGTGAACAGGGCGGCAGCATGGAACCCTTTCCTTCCAACTGACGCAGGTGCTTTCCGGACACGGTTGCTTCGGGAAGTACCTGCACTCGGTCGCCAGGAGGGAATTGAGTCCCACCTGCCACCACTGCGACTGCAGTGAGGACTCGGCCCAGCACACGCTGGCGGTGAGCCCCGCTTGGGCGCCGCTCCGGATGGCGTGAGAAAGCGGTTCCCGGATCCCTCCCGTCTCAGGCGTAGAGTGGCACACCGTGTGGTTTTAGTCGGTTCGATTCCGACACACCGCCCCGCCATCCTTTCTTATTTGATAGTAGGCAACTGGGTCCCGGTTAGTGAAAGTAGTGGGGATGATAGCACTGAATGTTCTCTAAAGGGTTACTGGTTTCAATAAAGTAATATTGGGTATAGCGAATGGAAAGTAAATATAATGTGTCATTCGTTTTATTTATATTCCTAAAAAAAAACTAATGTAAGCCCATCATTTTTTCTCAAACAAATGTAGAAAAATAAAAAGTAAATGTCGTGATATTTCACTCAAATATTTTCCGTGTAGTATAATGCTTGAGTATTCACAAAAAAAAATCTTTATCATCATCATCATCGACAACCCATAATGTCCCACTGCTGGGCTCGAGAGTGTAGGCCATACGTCCCCATGCTGGCCGAGAGCGGGTTGGGGACGTATGCAAGACAACGTTGTGGCTACATAATCTTGCCGTTGGATAACAATCGGGACCGACTGCTTAACGTGACCTCCGAATCACGGAGACGAACAATGTCAAATTTAAAAATATAAGTTTCGTTTTTGCTAATTTTCAAAAAGTAGTGAAGTAGTTAAATTGTAAATTGGGACTTGAAAGTAACAAATCTTTTAGTATATCAAGGGAGGTACTTTGCTTTACTTTTACCTATTAGTTCGCTTCACTTCCTATTTAAGTATAAATAACTTGACAATGGTATAAGTAAGTACTTACGTACGTACTACTATTAAAAAGTGTTCCGGGAGAAAAAAACTCAATCACGATACAATCTTCATTGTTACATACATGTGAGAAAGCGAGATAAGTAATTATAAAAGGCAATACAACTTAAGTACTTGTTTACCTTTTATTTTAGCGCTCAATAATTCGGATATTTTATTTTAAGTATTTTAGTCAAGGCACATGGGAGGTTTTTTATGGAGAAAAAAAAACCACACAAATTGGGAGGAAAATAGTAAAACAACACTTTTTTTTCCTATGTAAACCACAGAATAAATGTCAACAAAACGAAGTGTGTCAAGGCAAGGCTAACATATAAATCATGAGTTACAACTGGACTTACCAGTAAATACACAGTATACTTACAAAGATAAATTCGAATGAATTTAATTTAAAACTCACTAACTGCATGACTGCACGAATGATGTAGTGATTTTTACGGTCACCTCTGCGTTCTACTTCGCTGAGTGTTGCGGGGTCAAACCCCCATATGGGACAACACTATTTGATACATAAATTCTTGTTCATCACGACCGTTTCATGTAAGTTTGTAAGGTTCCTCGCAACACAGGGGTATTTCTATATGGAAGTTATAATTCTTTTTTTAAATATAGGTACACTAGCTTTGGCACACGGTTCCGCCTGCAAAGTAGCAATCAAAGTAACTGTTTACCCGAGAAAGTCTAACAAATAGACGTAACTACTTACTATCTGTACGCATCTGTACTAACATTTAACATTGTCATTGCATAGACTATCCCTCCACACCCACGCTCCCCCATTTGAAAAGAATTCAATTAAATTAGTTTTGATAATATGTAATTTGAAACATACTCTATTGTAAAACGTTTCCCAATTAATTGTGTTTCTGGCTCATTATCTATGACATACAGACTTATTCCACATAAGAGGTAGATATGTGCTGTAGCGGATTTATTTAGAACTATTTAAGACGAATAATGCAACGGTACATTATTATCGTGTAACTCCAACGGTTTAGGCAGCGTACGTCAAGATAGTGCCAAAACAGCAAACATTTTTTCGACATAATTGATATTTACCGCTATAGCATAACCAATTGAAACAAAAGCTTATAAATTGTAGCCTAGGTGTGGTTCTGATGTGTAAGTTATATTACTGTAAAGTTTCATATAAATCCATTCAGTAGTTTTTGCGTGAAAGAGTAACAAACATTCACATATCATGATCGATTGGGCATTAATAATATTAGTAGGAAAATCGCCAAATTAATCAATGAATCGATACTATAGAAACAACAATTGATTGGGGCAAACCTATATCCCCAGTAATGAGCTGCGATAGGCTGACGATAGTATAAACAACAACCATCACTTACTCGATGACGTACGATTATTTCACTAATAACTAGGTTTGCTAAATTACAGTATTACTTATATACTTTTGTTAATCGCTACTAATATGAAGCTAGTGAATAATATGAACTCACAAATTACAGATCAGCTGAAAACATTAATATTATCCTTACTAACATTAGTTGCTGCTAACGATGATGGTCTAAATAATAATCATAAATAAACGTTTCGGACATCTAAACAAAATAATACTTTTGAATTTCGAATACGTTATTTTTATACGACTATTCATTTGGTAGTACGGCGTAGTACGTACACGTAGTACATACAGTACGGCAAGTATCCATAGCACATACTTTATTGTTTGGAAATAAATACATTTTGTTCATAGAAAACAACCAAACTCCGAATCAAATATTTGCAGATCATAAAAACATGTAGTCCCACACGAGAATCGAACCCGAAAGCTCAAGCACATGATGCTTGCACTCACAGAAAACCGGTGTGAACAGCGCCTGCGCTGTGTTTCACCGAGTGAGTGAGGATACTGGAGGCCCATAATCCAACTCTTCCCCTCACCCCCTCCCCATCCCCCAAGGCCGGCAACGCACTTGTGACGCCTCTGGTGTTGCGGGTGACCATGGGCGACGGTCAGGCGATACGTCTGTTCGTTTGCCCAATATTCCATAAAAAAAATACTTAGTCTTGCCATAAATGTTGTTTCAAAGAAAAACATAATTTTTTTATGATACGTAACATTTTTACAAATATTATTATTACAGTGTGTTAGTGTGTTAAAATTATATAAAGCTTTTTCGAAGTGGTCTCCATTGGCTGCAATAAACTCTTCGTTCTTCTTCCTCGTCTTTCTATGGGAAAATTCTTCACTGCCAATGGTGTGGATTGTTTTGGTGAGTCTAAATTATCATGGCGCTTAGAGCAAGCCTTACTCTCTAGAACTTACCATAAATCATAATCCAGAGGATCAGGTTGTCCTGCTCTGATGAAGTCCGAAACGTACGTTTCTAACCAAGATTGGGTGGATCGAGCTTTATGACCCGGCGCGGAGTCTTGCTGAAAGGACCATTCTTGGTTATTGAACACGGTGTGCACATTTGTGGCGATGTTTTGATACCTTTTTAACAAAAATATGGCTCAGTCACTCCTTCATAGCTAACTACTCACCTAACCATCACTGAAGTCGGATAATGCCCACGTTGTGCTTTGTTGACTAATTGGGAAGCTTCCTTATATCTTTTAGCATAAATACGGTCATTTGTTTGTTAAAATATTGCACAATGGTAAAAAAAAGACTTTGACATTATCAGTTAAGAAATGACCAGTGCATAACTTATAGGCTGTAAGTCCTAAGTCATCTTTTAAAATACGCGGCATGGTTCTAGGGGCTATCTTCATCTTCCGAGATAAAATCTTTTGCTTTCGGACAGGATTTCTTCGAATTCTTTCCCTTACTGTTTTGATCGCCTTTTTCGTACGAATACAACGTGGACGGCCAGATCTTTTTCTGTCACATACAGAGGTGATTTAATTGTGCCCAAACAAAACATTGCCCGGAACACATCATGTTTAAAAATTGATTTTATATTTTGGTAATTTTATTTTATTTTATTGATTTAATTTGGTTTCAAAAATTGTATTTGGCTCCATACTTACTTTGTGTAAAGCAAACATAGCGATTCGGTTATCTTTATCACCACACTCCATTTTAATATCACAAAGTATTATACATTACAGTTCATTACATATTGCCGCGAAAATAAGAAAACACAATGAATAATCGTATAAAATTACATATTCCAAATAAAAAGGTATTATTTTGTTTATTTTTAATTGTAACAGTATTCATGGTCAGAATAAGTACATGCATATGCATTTAGTAAAAAGCGGTTATTTTAATGTTACAAATATACACTCCAATTTGATTTATTTGTACAGTATAGCTGAACACCGCGGTGTTACCCGCGGTACGATAATAACGGCTGAGATTAGCCGGAACAAACATTCAGACAGACAGACAGTATGACAAAAATTTTAAAATTTTCCTTTTGGTGATGTATCGTGTATACTTTCATTTGCATTCCGTGAAAAACTGTTAATTTGAAATTACAAACAGACTCTAAAATTTTATTTATTTGTGTTGATAGTTTGTATAGATTATGCTGTTTTTTTGCCAAGGTTATTGTAAGAATATACAATGTACTACTGTAAAGTGTCTGTGATAGGTTTTCTCGACTCAGCCCTTCACTGATTAGAAATGAAAGGTTTATCTTATACACCCAAATCAAATCAAGAAATCATTCTGAAGTGTAGAGAATGTCTTTACTTGAGTGTTGTTGCAGCTGCAGGAGTTGCCGCATTCTGTGCATGATTGCGCAACCACTTTCACGATCCCTGCGGCGGCACCGCCGAGTGTTAACGCCACGCAAACAAGGCGGCGCGCTCTAGTGACGCACACGTTACGTATCTACTTATCAGTATCGAGCAATACTACCGATTGTGTTATGCGCCAGAAATGGGGAAGAAAGCTGGGTTACACTGTATGATAAACGACGTGTAACAGTGTTATACTAACACAATGCTTTTGTGGGCTCTGTGGTTGCGTAATATCTATGTTCGATGATGTTCTAAGTAAACTAAGACGTAATGTTAAGTCAACCATAAAATACAGCTGTCGAATTTGTTAGAGTAATTGTATTACGTGAAGAGATAATGTTCCAAGATCCCAGTTACCCCAGACTTGCGTCATTTTAGGAAAGATGATTTTTTTAGGATTGGGCGTGTAAAATATACTCGGAAAGGAATGGATACTCGCTAAGCTGAAAGCGGGACTGTTTTATAGTTAGCAGGTATCAAAGGTGTAACAAAACCATGCTAACTTATATATATAAATATTTCCCAATGAGCCAGACAAATCTGACAGGTCAAACGCCCTCCCAGACTCGTTTGAAGCTTGTAGGAACAGACGCCTGTCTGATAAAGATGGCAGACATACGTGTCATGTGTATTGCTAAATAAAATAGCGTAGCAGTTCATAATTCTCAACAATATGTACTAAAACCTAACAAACAACACACTAACTCATTGAACCTGAACCTATTTAAATTTGACGGGACTTTCAAAAATAACCCTGTAATATTAAATAGGTACTTATTATGAATATTGATCTACCGTCGCTTATCTACCCAATGTTTTTTATATCTAATGCAATAAAGAATTTCACACATAATACACCCACACCACCTCGTCACAGTTACAAGTATTTTAAAACATTATTTTTTGGACTACTAGATATTTCTGTTTCCCATCACTAGCCCGACTGTCAAAAAGATCAAGCTAATTTGTACAGGGTATAGTATATATCGTCAGTGGTTACAACGAACTATTAGTGAGAACGAAAACGCGGCTCATATGACTCACATATTAGTAGTTTCCATGTTACAGCTTTAACTCCAAGATATTCCTTGTAATCTTGAGGCAGAAGTATCAGTTTCTTTCGTTCGTTAATAGGTTGGGTATCTAATTTACATTATATTAAATATAACAGAAACACTTGCTTAGACACCTACTTCATTAAATTATATTGATTAACTAGCTTTACGCCGCGGTGTTACACGCGGTTGTTGTTGTACCGTATGTGTATAAATACATAGAATAAGTCTTATGCTTAAATACCATTAAAAATCCTTCTGCTATAATTGATTTAAGTTAAAAAACAAAGGACTTTCATACAATCTTCCAACCCACGTGTTATCCCGTTAGGAGTAGACTTTCGTAAAATCCGTTCTCAGCGGACGTCTACACCCTATAAGAAACCTAAGTACCTGCCAAATTTCAAGTTTGTAGGTGTTATAGTTTTTGAAATTTCGTGATTAATCAGTGAGTAGTATTTCGCTTTTATATATAAAGATTACTCATAAGCAGTTAAGTTATCAATCGATAAATTAACTGCTTATGAGTAATACACAAAACACTTACAAGACACTCTCTCATATTATTTGTGTCATGTTTCTGTATTAAAGAGTAAAAAGGATGTGAGTTGTGTAGTAAGTACATCTGACATCACCCGGATTTTGGCCGAGCAACGTAACGGCTCACATTTTGCAATCTTCGCCTTTTACAATGACCAAAAGTGTACCACAATATCGGTTTGGTCTCGGCAGGTTACAAGCTTTTGTTATAAAGGAAATGTGTTGTAACACACATGAAAAATACACTTTAGAAAGCCACTTCATTCTTATAAATGGATTAAGAGTGTCTTATTTTCATGCCTGTTCGAAATTAATTGTAATCAGCCCCTTGACATTGTACAAAAGTAAACGTGTTATGAAATCCAACTAATGTGTATGAATGAAATCAGCATTGTCATGTCATCGCTAAGCCACGTGATCGAAACTAAATACTAGCCGAATAGATGCGTTAGTGCTTGCTGAAAGAGAATCGACGCAAAAATCCTGCTGTTTGGAAGCAACTTGAATGTACTACTCGTGCGCGATAACTTGAGACCCGCGTGGAATTCGTCGCTTTAAAACGAAGCAACATGAATTTAGTTTGTCGATCGATCGATAGATAGCGTATCTCGCAATTTCTGAACCGCGATATAGTTTGGTTCACATGGCGGCTTAAATAGACTAAACATCTATTTTTCTGGTTTTATAGTTGTGTATAATTATAACTTATAGTGCGACAATGGTGTCTGTCAAAAAACGCCCTGCGTACACCAGTATGCTTGCGTCTTGGCCAAAGGGGGCAGGTATTCCTCCTCATAATAAATAGTCCCTGCTAATCTTACATACTCCACTACATCCCAGAAGAATGGACCGAGTGTCACATAATTCTACTACATAAAAAAGGCCCTAGAGACGAGATTGGGAACTATAGGCCAATTTCTCTAATATCAAACATATATAAAGTGTTCGCAAAAGTGATCCTGGAAAGAATATCATTGGTACTAAACGAAAACCAACCCGTAGAGCAGGCAGGATTCAGAAAAGACTTCAGTACAATAGATCACATTCACACAATAAAACAGCTGATACAGAAGTATAACGAATACAATAAACAAATCTACATAGCGTTTATAGACTATTCCAAGGCATTCGACAGCCTCAGGCACCAATACATATGGCGTAGCCTTGAACAACAAGGGGTACAGAGTAACTACATAGAAATACTTAAAAGCATATACAAATCTAGTAAGGCCAGTATTAAACTAGAATCAACAGGAGATTTTTTTCCTATTAAAAAGGGTGTACGCCAAGGCGATCCTCTCTCCCCTACGCTATTTAACGCCGTACTCGAGCACATCTTTAGACAGCTTAACTGGGACCACTTAGGTCTGAACATTAATGGAGCTCACCTAAACCACCTAAGATTTGCTGATGATCTGGTGCTTCTTGAAGAGAATCCAGCAGTCATAGAACAAATGATGCAGAGCCTAGCAAATATAAGTAGGGAAGTTGGTCTGGAAATCAATGCCAGTAAAACAAAATTGATGACAAACTCAAAGGAAATAGACGTTATGGTGGACGGCAACAGGATCGAATATGTCAAAGATTATATTTACTTAGGACAGATAATATCCCCTAATGATGAAATGACAAAGGAAATAAACAGGCGAATAGCCCGAGGATGGAGGAAATACTGGTCACTGAAAGAAATAGTGAAAAGCAAGGATCTAGGCAATCACATAAAAAAGAAAACATTCGAGACCTGTATTCTACCTGTTCTTACTTATGGCTGTGAAACTTGGTCAACAACACTTCACCACAGGGAAAGGCTAATAAAATGCCAACGTGCCATGGAAAGAAGTATGCTAGGGTTAAAAATCAAAGACAGAGTCAGGAACGCAGACGTGAGAACAAGAACAAAACTCACAGACATTCTTACCAGGATAGACGTCCAAAAATGGAGATGGGCTGGACATATGCTACGCCACCCCATTAATAAATGGAGCAAGCAAGTTACCCTTTGGCAACCGAGAGACGGCAAGAGGGGTAGAGGTCGTCAAGTCAGGAGATGGGAAGACGACTTGAAGCAGACAGCGGGACCATTCTGGTTGAGAGTAGCAAGGGACAGAATCCACTGGAAGGAATTGGAGGAGGCCTATGCCAAAAGGCACACCGAACTTAGGGACCTCTTATAACCCTAAGTTTAGGAATAAAAGGCTATTATTATTATTATTATTATTAATCTTACATACTAGTACCAAGGTATTAACCCTGAGGATTGGAAGTTGTTTATTAGGTAAAGAGTTCTGCTCGTAGCTACCAATAAGTATATGACAGTTTTACAGTCTTTTGTGGTAAATCTTTTCATATTAGTAGTCCAGTCATTAGATTGTTTTACTTTGAAAAGTCTCCGGGAGTTTTTTAAATTTATAATCTGAAAGATTTTGATGTCCTATTTGTGAATTTCAACTTTACCATTTCGTATCTTTGCCGCTCGCGCACCCATGTTGGAAAAATGGCGGCTTATTAGTTTTTTGGAGCTACTTCTTCCTCACTTCTTTACTGCCTCGGTGGCACTGCGCACCGTAGCGTATGCGACTGCTGTTTTTGAGATCTCGGGTTCGATTCCCGGGTCGAACCAAAGATCTCAAAAACAGTATGATCTAGAAGTATTTGTTTCGGAGTTTAGGTGTTGTGTATTTACAAAAAAAATACACAAAAGACACGCTCTTCTCAATTTGGGACTAGATGGCGTTTGTGTGTTAGATATCCGAAATATTTATTATTATGTCCGAAAAAAATATTTATTATTTGACCCATTCTACGATAAAAATAACAAGTACATAATTACAATTACTAGAAACAATTTTCTATAAACATTTTTTTTAAATAATGACGTAACCTTTTTACGATACGTCATATCGGAAATCCAGGTTCAATCTTATATCTATCTATGCTTATAAAATAATATGTCCTAACTGACTGACTGATCACCATCGCCGAGCGTAAACTATTAAAGTTAGAGCCATGAAATTTGGTGAGTAGGATCGTTTTGCTAAGTAGATACCCATTAAGGTAGGGGTTTTGAAATTTATATCTCTAAGAGGTGAAATAAGATTTGAAAGTTTGTATGGAAGTCGGTAATTTTTTAAGTTAAATACATGAAATTTATTTTTGGGCTACTGATTAAAAATGAGTATTTAAGTATTCAGGCGTTTCTAGATGTTCGACCCCTAAGGGGTGAAATAGGGTTTGACATTTCGTATGTAGGTTAGTCTGGAAGTCTGTCATTTTCGAAGTTAGTAGCCTGAAACTTTGTCTTCAGGCATTTTTACTGGTGGAAATGAATACTTTTTTTAACGTTTGGAAACTTTAAAAAAGAAAGTTGGCAGTGTGTCGAATTCGAACCTACTAAAACCACACGGTGTGCCACTCTGCCCTTGAGACGGGAGGGATCCTGGGACCGCTTTCTTACGCCATCCGTACCCCTCCCAGCGCCTGCCCGCACCGGAGCAATTTCCTCAATTTAGGCGACGTACGGCACACGCGTTACGTCGCCCCCTCGCGGCTAGCCTGTGAAGCGGATGGAGGGGAAAACCTGTCCCGCCCATCCGCGGCCACACTCAGGGCGGTATGAGGAGCTGGTAGGCGCACCTCCGCCGCCTGGTTAGCCGGCGGCGGATCGGGATCGAGTGGAGATCCTCCTCACGGGCCTTCAAAAAACTACTTCGGTAAAACTACTCTCGCCACCGGCCATGACACGTACGGTGGCCGGCCGGCCGGACTCCGATGACTGCAGTGAGGGTCCGAAGCTTCGGCGCCCAAGCGGTGCACATCGCCACCTTGTGCTGGTCCGAGTCCTCACTGCAGTCGCAATGGTGGCAGACGGAACTCAGTTCCCTCCTGGCGACCTAGTGCAGGTACTTCCCGAAGCAACCGTGCCCGGAAAGTACCTGCGTCAGTCGGAAGGAAAGGTCCCGTGCTGCCGCCCTGCCCACTAGAGGATGACCAGCTGGAGCGCCTCCACGGTGGCAAAACCAGCACGCGGAGCCTCCAGCCGCGACGAACGACTTGATCTACCCTAACGTCATCCATCGTGTGCTATTGTTAAAATTATATATGTTTCAAAACATTAATGTTTCTTTCATACATACATACCTACCCAGTTTTTTAATAAATCATAGAATGTATCTTGTAAACATAGATAAGAGCTTGTGTCAGCACCATCTATGCTTTACTTTACAATTTACAACATAAGGAATGTAATTGTTTGGGGAGTCATCAAAACAGCATATCCATACCTGCTAAGCTGCCATCTAGCGTAAGCTATTATTATTATTTCGTTGTTACAAGATGTCGCTAAGTGTTCAATAAAAAAAGTTCTTTGTATTTTCTAAAAATAACACCAGAGTTCGTTCCGAGCGCTATATTTAGTATTTAGACATTTGACAAAAAAGATGGCAGCGATTGCCGATGGCCGTCCTTCGGATTTATTACGAAAATGGCGCATTATGTGATATTTTCACAGAAAAATATAATTTTAAGTGAAAATTTGTGTAGTGCTGCATTGTGATGGTGTGTTATTTTTCATGAATGACAGTGTACTCATGTGTAAATAAGACTACGACTTTCTTCTGGATATTGGATTTCACATGAAATAAAGGTATTTATGCCTCCTACGCATAATTCTACATATTTCTTGCAGTGTTCTACGAACTTACGGCTTTAAGACAAAAAGATCCTGCCAGAAACGTGTCTAAACTATAATTATTACATAAGAATGTGGTGTTCTTCGGCAAGTTCTTCATGTTATAAAAAAATGTAATTAGTTTTTTTTTCCTGGCGCTTGTGTCATCTTAATTTATTAGAAATCTTGAATTTATCCCAACAATCTCCAGAACGTCGCGGGGCTCATGAGAAACGTGGTAAAGCTTTGAATATTGGGTTGGCTGCATGACATCAGCTGGCATTGCCCATTGCTGTAAACTTTAGATGCGTGATTCATCAGACTGCAACTCTTTAGCAAACATGAGAACTGGACATTTCATTTTTATGTTGTCAATAGACTAGAAATAGTTTTATGAGATATTTCTTTGTAAATGCACTTGTAGAATAATCCATTACTATTAATTCTCTCCTCAAATATCTAAGTACCTATTCGTTTTTCTATGTCATTAAAATATTACTATTCGAGCAAAATATTTGTAATAAATCATCAAAACAGATACCTACCTAAAAATAAAAAGGCTACAGACATTTTGTAAAACACATGAATGTAATAAGATTCCAAAGGCAATTGATTCTGCTAATTTATATTTGAAGTTAGTTGGTCCTAACACATAAAAATGATACAAGAGGAATTAACATATTTTATCTTCTATTTATAATATATTTAAAATAACTTCAAGTGAATAAATAATTTTGAGCCATTTCCATGACTTGGATATTTATGTAAAATGTCCAATAATCATTTTAATATCTGGAAAAAATGCCTGCATTGTAAAAACTCAATTTTCATCCGAGGCATAGTGAATAATACATGCTTTGTTATGTTCAGTAGATGATTGTAGTACAGTTCCTCAATTCTAATAATAACACTGAAACTAGGTCTGTAGTTTTTTCTTAGCAACTTATACAAAAACTGACTGTGACACAGTTACAGTTAGGTCAAGTTAGTCTTTGATAAAACAAATATTCATTATGTTTCATATTATTTGTATTTCCTTCCTTTAATTAATTAATTGTAATGTACTATTTCCTTCCTTTAATTAATTAATTGTAATGTATGGCGTCATAGGGTAGGTGCGCGGGTATGAGGGGAGGGGTGACGAATTCCATGCGGGTCTCAAGTTATCGCGCACGAGTAGTACTTTAACATATCTTCTGAATAAGGAAATTAATGCAATAAATACTGATTTACCTTGAGGATTATTTTAAGACTCAAATTAATCAACAACCTTCAATAATTTACTACTGGATACATAGGCCTCCTTTTATATAGACTCTCACTCTAAATATGAAACACTAAACTAAACATCTATTAGACAAATTCATGCTTCACTAAAATTATTTTATTTGTGGTTCATTTTCCCAATGTTTATTAGTGACTTTGTTTAATTTTGTAATGTATGTTCTTTGGCTTGTACATTTTACCAGTAACATGTTTATAAATAACAATGGTGTTAATTATCCTTGATTGTGATAAGGATAGTTAGGAAATTAAAACTTATTCCACTCCTGACATCAAGTCACTTTTGAAAAATCATTTTTTTTGTAATTGATTTTTCTCTTTTATTTAAAATTGATATTTTATTACATCTGAAATGAACTGAGTCGTCACATATTACAACGTAAGACAGTTATAAGTCAGATCTTGTAATGAATCACTACACCTTACAGTTAAATATTAAAGAACTAACAAATATAAATAAAATACCCCAACACTGATTCATAAAATAATATCATTCTATTTATAAGTTTTGTTTATAAATGACAAGTAATATCAGATATGAGTTATCTATCAACAATTGAATATTTATCTAGCATTGTTTGTAAACACATTGATATAAGATTATTTGCTATTTTATACCTAAATAATAACAACATAATATATATTATTGTTAGTGATAAACTTCCTTATCTTATCTTTTAAACCTACAGCAAAACAGTATGCCAAAAGAAACCAATTAAGTATGTGAACCAAACACTTACAGGAGAGTATATAATTTAGTAAAGTTGGTCAAAAATCGTTAATAATAATAATTCATTATTGCACAGATATTACTTAGTTATACATTGTGTATTACCTGACTCATGTACATTTAGGAGCAGTGTTACAGAAACTGGTGTCGTCCCAATGCCAGAGTTCAATGGTCATTACATTTTGTTAAGCACTTAGAAATTATTATTACTTGTAGCTTCTATTTGGGGCATGATAATCAAAATTTTATCATACAAATAAGTAAAATTGTAATGTCTGTCCGCTTTTCAATAAATATGTATGGAAGTTTATACAGTACTTACATAAAAAAAACATATTTTAAAAATTTTGTCTTTATTTTTTTGGCTAATCTTTGAAACGGCTGGGCTGGTTTTGATGGGACTTTTACTTGCATGCACTGCACTGGCAACTTTAAAAAAAGGTTATGTGAAAAAAAAACCAATGAAATAGTGAACAATTCCAAAGCTGCAAAATGGAGATAACACAATGGAGTGCAGCTAGTTGACTTAATAAAAATTGCATTTTGTGTTTTGAACTTAGTAGTTACAGTGAGCCAGTTTTGACTCGGAATAGGTTTTATCAAATAGTAATAAAAGTGACATCTCTTTTCATAGTTTAGACATTGATTGTGATGGTTTAGGGCAGGCTCTCATAAAATGTTAGTTTGAATGATGATGAATTTATTCCATACTATCCACTCATTGCCCAAATAAATGTTTTTTGTTATTAGTCAACTCGAAGGTTAATGAAAAGATAGTTAAGATTTTTTTATTTGAAAGCACCTCCAAAATAAAAAGATGCTTTCAAATAAAAAAGGATTTAATTTTTTTGTTTAAATATTGAAAATCTGTTCACCCTTTCGAAAGTGCTGAGATAACATACATAAAAAAAATACAGTTGAAGTATGAATTGGTTAATAGAATTAAGTTTTGTTATATGCACAATATCACATTTTTACATTTGTATCTTGTTTATCTGGCTGGGTTCCAAACTAGTGTTCGGCCAGATAATTGACACTACATTTTATTTGTTGTGATTTGAAACATGTGTACGCTATATGCCCTTTTAAAATTAATGATTTCATTATATTTTAAAAGAATAAACTGTAAATAATACGAATGAATGCTGAAGTTAACTACGTCTGATCTGTATGCAAAATTGAAAGTGCAATAAATAAATATGTGCCTTTGCTCTATGGGGAGACAAAGAGCGTGTTACTCGTGAAGATCTTGCCATTCTACTAAACCCTGCGACGACACAGTTGACGACAACCCCCGACCGCACCCAAGGGTCACCCGTATCTTGTCGGTCACGTCGATCTCCTATGATATGCTGATAGAGAAAAAACTTGATTGACCGCTTCATTTGTCTGCACTAGTGATATCATTTCTATATTTTATATTTAAAAACTGACCTTTCTAGACATTGCCTGCGGCAGGATGTAAATAATTACGTCAATGTCAAACTGTCCGAAATCGAATTGCGTGTGTATCGTGTGGTGATGAATGATGGGACGACTGATGCGAGCCATTAAAGTATTACGGAAGAGGTAAGAGTAATTCTTATACACACGCAATAATTTTATTATGAATATAATAATAATGATCCTTTAACATCCCCTCCTCTTTTATACTTGTGAAAGTTAGGATGCCATATATTAATCTAGAATATAGTGAATTTTAAAAAAGTTTATGTTAATAAAACAATAAATAGTGTGGACTCTATTCAAACTAACGGTATTCGAACTCATGAGGAGTTTGAGTCCTTTCTTCTATCCTTCTGTTCCTGTTTGAAACTGTCCTCCCTTTGTTTTACGTAATAGGTACATGAAAATCCCCTTTGGAGTAAAAGGAGCACATGAAATTCATTTGAGTGGTGGGATTGATTATCAAAAGTAGGGCAACATTATCGAAACATTGTGACTTATCTTTAACGCTCAAAACATTCTGCAATAGTGTTCTGGAAGAATGTCAAAGATATACCGAATAGGATTGACAAGTCACTAAGAAAGGTTTATAAAAACCGGTACTGCACGAATGACATACCAGTTTAAACGGTCGCCTGGCTGTTCTCTGTTGCGCCCACTTAGTTCGATTCTCTGCTTCACACCCCAAATGAGACAATTCTTTGAATTGTGAACCACCAACATGTTAGGTGCTTAGGCATGATGACAGCAACTAAAAACCACTAACATTATGTATTTATCTGATGAAATGGGGTTCATAGAGTATATTTTTATACTCTGTGAACCCCATTTCATCAGATTTATTTACGGAGCTTAACCACAATTTTGACTATGTCGCTCCATAAAAATAATAGATTAATAGTTCATTAACAAAAATAAAGCTATAGCGTGAATTTTAAACTTAAAATTTAAATCGCATTATTTCCTACTAAAATTTTGTTTTTTGTAGAAATATGATTGTGTTTAACAATAGAAGATACTTCCTAACATAATAAAACAGTTTTTTTTAATAAGTCATCATGCCTTTATAACGACTAAAGAACAACAACCCATAATGTCCCACTGCTGGGCTCGGGTCTCCTCTGTGGAGAGGGTTAAGGCCATACGTCCCCACGCTGGCCAAGTGCGGGTTGGGGACTGGCAAGAATACGTTGTGGCTACGTAAATCTTGCCGTTGGATGTTTTTAAGCCGCCCGAAGGCCTCCAACTAAGCTTCACGACTGTTATCGTATGATGACAACCGGGACCGACTGCTTAACGTGACCTCCGAATCACGGAGACGCTCATGGTAACATGCCACCAGCGGTCACCCATCCAGGTACTGACCGCGCCATCGTTGCTTACCCTCGATGATTGTTTCTAATCACCGAGTGCAACTGGGCTATGAGCGTCTCGCTATAACGACTAAGTACTTTTCAAACGATTGAAAAAGTCTCGCGTCAGAATACCTAACGTATTTCTCTGCGTTAATCAAGACCCCAAATACATCCATTAAAGGATATTGACCTTCCTTTGAAGGGTATTCTACCACGATTGGATGGAGTATTATCATTATTTTGTTACACGAATTTAGTTTTGACAAAACGCCAGAGTTAAATTTTCAACATCTTGTTTTATTTTCATTCAAAGAATTTACCCATCTAACAGGTTTTCAATTGTGAAAATGCTTTATATGTTATTTCATATCAGAGTAGAAATCAAAATGATTTCAAGGACTCTTTAGTCCGTTGAATGGAAATTAACTGTAAAACATCCGCCAGCTCATCTTTTTTTAGTTTTTTTAGCGGCGAGAGGAGAAATCTTGAAAATGGAACGACTATTTCTTATAGAATGAGCAACTCGTAATATTATCATCTACGCGATAATGGGACAATGCATAAATATGTACTTGTTTATCTTCATAACAACATATTGTAACTGGAATATGAGTGGTATTGAAAAATATGTGTAAACAATGATAATTTACAGTGATCTCATATTTATAGAACAGACAAAATCAACCAAAAAAAAGTACTACACAAACATTACAAACGCGGGTGCTCTCTTAAAATATATTTAAGGCAGTTTTGAACTGATACTAATAGTGTTATTTAGTCTGTTTGATATTATAACAAACGAATTCAATTAAATTACCCTTGAATTTTATGACTGATACTGTGATAATTGATTTTAAACATATTTATTTACATAAATATGCATAAATGCAGAGTTCAGTGCCTTGACAACTGAATGAAGAAGCGCCAACTATCTCAGTCTTAGACAGTCAGTCCATCCACTCGCAGTAAATTGCTATAGGTATTTTTTGTGTTTTTTCGATGTCAAGGTGATTTCATGAATGATGTTCTTGCTGGTAGTGAAACAGTTCGTATAATTTTTCTGAAAATTTATGTATATTCTTAATTATTTTACACCTAAGTCCAGTTCCAACTAGACTAATAATACTCATAACTGTCATAGGAATACGTAGTATCAACACCCCTATTCACCTCGTGAGTGTCATAAAGGGCGATTAATTATTAAGGGAGCAAATTATGCGGGACCACAGAACTGAAAACAGAAGGTAAACTTAACACAAACCCTTCACCAATTCCTCTAGACAGCGTGCTACTATAGGTCAAAACTCGCTTATGAATAATAGATCTATTTTTCTAAGACACCATATAAAATCTCTTACTGGGACAGTTATTTAAACCATTCAATAGCGTAACATACTTATTTCTTCTATATACTGAAGCAAAAATACAAAAAAACAGAAGACTGCATTACAGAAGACTTGAACGATGAACACAATTTTTCATTCGCTATACTATACCCGTTCAAAAATAAAGATCAAGAAATTGGTAATGCGCGCCTCTAAGAAGTAGCGTATTGTACCGATACGAGTAGATTTATATTCATCGTCAAGTTGACAGCGTTTTCGTTCCCAATTAAAATGGCTACCAATTCATCTAAGCCGTAATCGGCGAATCTAATCACGACAGTAATAGGGAATAACTTGATAGAGTACCTCCTTATAATCTAATTTGTATAGTGTACGATTATAAGGTATATATATTTTTGTGTATTTTTATATATTTTATATTTGCGTATGTATATATTTGTATCCATATTTGTATTTGTTAGTTATTGTCAATTTTAGTTTAAGTTGTTGACTACAACTATAATCTCGCTGCACCTGACTTGCTAGATCTCTACATCCCCCGAAGGTCGGCTGGTAGAAAATGCCCTAGATATTAAGTCCGTCGATGTATACAATTGCATTAAGTTGTAAAAAAATTAAGTAACTAAGTACATAGATGCATGTGGTTGCGACAGTTTTAGACTTTTAGATGCTATGTTTTCCGATATAAGTTTTATTTGTACTTAAAGCTGTCTGGCGTTTTTGAACTTCTTTCTTAGTTGAAAAAGTGTTCTTTTAGATATGTTCTTGTGACGTTGTTGACAAAATCGAAACCCATATCATGAACCTAGTTACAATATTTCCAAGTTTATACTACATATTTTTCTTGTCTATAAAGTAGCTTTTAAAGCGAGCGACATGTCGCGTCGGCGTAATGTTTGCCTCTCGAGCTTTGAAAATATCACTGCGTCACAGTTGTAGCATACGTATTATTGTTATAATCTACCAATAACTGTCAGATTTGCTACAACAACTCGTGATTTCTTACAAAACCCAACGTTGACTCAGTCGCATGGAATTGTGTTCTATTTTTGTTACTTTCATTGGACCTAGTTCTAGACTCTTGCCAAATTATAAAGTTATGACAAAAATATTATGTATGCATAACTAGGCTCACCTAGTATGCGTTATGTAGGTACCGATCACATATAAAATACCTAACTTTTTTATAAATCTATAAAACAAGAACATTAATATAAAATAAATAATAACAAATAAATCATTATTATCATTACTATAATTCTCTTTACTACATTTATATAGACATATTTATTACATTTTTAAATACATAAATGAATAAACAATAATATATATTTAAAAATATAAAAATTGTAGACCACCGATTTCGGGTACAAGGACCAAGAAACCGGTAGTTAGGGCTCCAAAGAAAGGAACCTCCTGACAATACGAGCCGTGTCAAGAAGGACTGCCTTCAGCATCAGACCCTTGATCCAACCATCCAACGTGAGACTCTTGAGGTGTTGGTCGGGGCTGTTGGCTATCAATCCGTGAACAGACACAACTATCGGAACAATGATCACCGAATCTACATTCCACATATCGACAATCTCGTGAGATAAATCCAAATATTTCATTTGTTTTTCTTTTTCAACTTTCACGAGAATCCAATTTTCGCTATTACCAAGATAATCCGGTAATAACGAATTCAGGGCACCTACCAATTTAAATTGCGTTTATGCATGGGTAAACGGGGTAACTGGGGTCTGTTATTATAATTAACATACCGGTTCTCCTGAAACGCATCCTCCAAAGCACTCATCCTATCATTACAGTGGGTACTCACGAATATAATTTCACTCTCCACTTGTTCGTCAACATCATCAGCATTAACTACCACATCCACTGCATCTGCATGTGACGAAGGAGGGATAGTCAAAGTATTCCGTACGTCCGATCGTATCGTCTCAAGTACGGCATCATCCAGCAGGTGACATCGCTGTATAGCTCGTACTTGATCCGACAATCGTTGTGCCGATACGTTGACAGTTGGCTTAAGCTCCTGAAACAAAGAGACTAGTCGAGCACGGTACGCAGTAAGGTTCGTCCCTAACTCTAGCCCGAAAATATGCCCGCATGACATTCTCATTAATTGAATATATCCACTTCATGCGGTGCACATTACCACCGGTAGCGGGGGTCAGTGGTCCTCGGGGTCCCAAGCTTTCTGGTGGCCGGGATCTCCCCAGCCGACGCACAGGTGTTGGCGACGTCGGCGAAGAGAAATACTCGTCGCTTGATGTAGAGCTCGACGCCTCTGCAATAGTTGGTACTTCTATTCTTGCTTTCGAAGACGGTAAGGCGGAGCTTAGCGACGAGTCCGAAGGTGTTAAAAGATAAGAGCAGAGATCTAGCTCTTGTAAGCATTTTGTCGGAAATTCTTTTAATTTATATTATTGACATGACGTTTAACGTCAAGTCGTATCGTAGATATTTCTTTGTGATGTTTTCATTTTAATCGTGTAATAATCTTATTTTTAAAACTTTTACTCATTACAATTATTTGTTTTTGGTTGGAGACGTTTTGTATTGGTTAAAATGTATTTAAATTAATTTAAAATTGAGAAAAAAATGTTTAAGAAAATCTGACTGCTTGTGGTGTTGCTATTATTATTATCAATAAAATATCAATATTTCAACCTCAGGTGTAGTGTCGATCCAGTATCTAAATAGGAACATGATATTCATATATTTTAGTGTGACCAGAGTGCTGAAGCTCGATGCCCACCTGAGACAAATAATTGTGTGATAAGATTTATTCTGTCTGGATTTTTCTGTACTATGTATGTTTGATTTACAAATGCATGAATATATTTATCAGTATCGGCATTTTGCATTGAACGGTTGTATATGTCTAATTATTTGAAAAATTATAATTGTATTGATGTCAATTTACCGCAATGTTCAGCGCTCATATTTATTAGTTTTTATACGTATGTAGCTTCATACTATCTTCTTGTCGATTCACAATAACTAATATAGTATTATTCTAGTATTTAACAAATTTCAATGTCATTCTCAATTATCTTAACTTTTATTGATAACTAGACAAAAAGATAAATACCTACTTATCGCGGTTCGTTACTTGTATGTTTTTGTTAACTATCTGGCAATAAGCCATGTTTTGCAATATTCCTGGCTAAAACTGCAGTATTTCGATAAACACATTTATAATCTCAGTCTAGAATCGCATGACAGGAGGAAAAATGTGATTTAAAATACAATTTTTACTAATTATCACCTATCATGACTATCAAATAATCGGGTACTAGTACTAATTGTTGGGGATACTGCGATTCACTGATTCGAAACAGTCATGAAAATTTGGAAATGAATCGACCTTCAGCCTGGTATTTACATGACTTTAAATTATAAGGCGTCTGGGATCAGCAGGCACATCTAGTAAAATAATGCGAATTAGAAACTATCTATTCATGAATATGTACAAGACTAAGATACAAAATAAGAATCAATGAAATGCTTAACATTGATTTAGTTACTACTAGGTAGGTTATAGATACAATATAAATACAGATCCCGAATTTCGATTTGCCTGTCCGCTACAAGATTCCGTCAGTGGTGTATATTTAGAATATATCCGGAAACGAACTTTCCAGTCGTGGGGGCTTCCACTATTTAGAAATCCGGATACAATTTTGATTTAGTTAAATGAAAATATAATCATTATTATTCGTTAATACCTTTGATTTTAATGAACTGCTGATACCAAAATGATTCAATATACATTAATAGACATAAAACACCCACCAAGCCTGTAGTGGTTTATATGTATATCTAAACTGTATATTTAACTGGTGCGGGCAACTACATCTGTATGGAATCTTCTTCTTCTTTGTCTGGACTTTTCCCGTTTATAATTGGGTTCGGCTCTCCTTATCCTTCTTCTCCAGAGACGTCGGTTCTGGGTCGCCGTGGGGTAAACTTTCTATTCCCTGAGGGCTTTCCTGATGGCCGACATCCATGTAGATCGAGGTCTGCCACGGCCTCTTGGTCGCGACTCTAGTTGTAGCACTTTTTGGTCATGGGATCGTCAGGTCGACGCATGACGTGACTGTACCACCTCAAACACATCTTTTTGTGTGTTTCTCCGGTATTGGTCTCGCTTTGAAGCTGCCTCCCAAATAGGAACACACGGTACACATTCGCCATTTATCTATAAGAGAGACGCCGGCTATCTGAGCATACCCATTTTTTACTCCTACATCTGTATGGAATCTCTACTAAGTTAACTTTCATCGTATACTTCATAACCACAACAAAAAAAAAATTCTTCTCCTCTTCCTTTTTGATAAGAAAATGATTACTAATGTTTTTTCGGTAAATGTGGACCGCAGATTAGCACGGTAAACATTGCATGCCTAGAGTCTTCTATCGAGTCCGTCCGTCCAATAAAAACCGTCCTCGAAACAATGATTGAACCATCCTCCTTTATGATAACGCTCATGTTCCTCTAAAGTGACAGAAGCATATTTGAAGGCTTCAAGTATAGAACTAATAAGTTAACCGCCAGAAAGATACACAAAAGCTACATCTGCCACATAATCAAGCTGCGTTTGCCAACCATGCTATATTTGTAAATAAAAAAATTGCGTAATTTTTGAGCAGAGCATGCTCAAAAATTACGCAATTTTTTTACTCAACTTGTGCTCAAGTTTAATGTTGCTTGGCAGTATCATAACTCACATGATTGTTGAATCAAATTCTCTCCACACTAAATTGAGGGCCCTTAGAGTGAATTAAATTTAGATGATGAAATTGAGTTTTCACCTTTGAAAGAAGTTTTTTATTCGTGTCCACTTTAATGTCCCAATTTGTAGCCAGTCACTACGAATATGGTTAAATAAAAATAATATATATTTTAATAAAACCTTAATTTCGGAAATATGTCCATAATTTGTTAGTATACAATAGGACTCCAGGACTATGTTAGTACATGTAATGTACATAAATAATTTATTAATGTTCCATTTATAAAAAGTTCCACTTTTTATTTTAAATTTATTGTTTTGCTTTATACGCCCTCAAGTTTAGAATTATCCATGAATTGATTTCGACTTGTGTATATGCTTTTCGTTGGTCGTGCCTATTATTTAATTTGAAATACCTAACCTGGATTATTAAAACAGTGTTTCGCAAAGTGTGTGCGGCGGCATACTGGTGTATCGTGGTAATCCGTTGGCGTGCCTCGGAAAAATAAGGTTATCCTACAAACCTAAATAGACAGGCTGAAAAAAATATTTTGGTACACAGATGTAAATTACAGAAACGCTCGAAGGAGGCGCTTTGCTTCGGTCATCTCTACTAAGTCTGGGTTGGTCAAGAGAATTTGCGTTATTCTAGGTATAATCTACTGCCTATCTGTTACTACTTCTCCATTCTGGAAACAGGTCTGGAATCTTTAGGAACACTTACTTCACATCAACATGAGAGCTTTTAACACAAACCTTCTAAGCCCCAAACTCCTCCTGAATACGTAACCTGCTCTAAATCATCCAAGAAACCAGTCTCCACGTTCTGCTCCTACAAGCAAGTCACCATAGTACTGAACACCATACACCGTCATAATACCTAGCTTGATTTTATCCTAACCTTAGCCACAAACCTTGTCTTCCCACAGTCAACTTCCTGCTCCCGGTTTCTGTAACGACGACTTGATCTACCTAGCCTAACGTCATCCATCTCTCCAAAAAAGTAGCCCCTCACTTTCAGAAAATTCTCATCCTATTTCTATTCTTCGTCTTCTATCTAAAGTGCTCGAGATCTGTGCATATAAGCAGCTTTGAGAATTCACTTATTGACTTCACAGACGTAAGTGAATTCTGAAATATGCTTATAATACGAAGAATTTCTGAGGACTTTTTATTTTTTCTGGCCCTGCCTAACCATACAACCGGAGAAGAAATATTAAAAGTAACGGAAGAACATTTCAATAAGCATAATTTGGAATGGCATAACTTTTGCGATTTGCAAGGACCTTGAGAAGCATTTTATGTGAATTACGATTTTCCACTCTTACCACAATAAAAACGATCAACGAAGACATCAAAGTATACTGTCAATGATTTCTTGTTGTTCACCATATCAATTGATACCAAATTTAGACCGTCGATGCTCAATTAAGCAGGCTCATGTTTCGCTTTAAATGTTTTTTTCTGCAATTTAAACTTTAGGTTTGTTGATAAATAATAAATATCACTTTGTTGACTAATTAGAAACACTGTTTTGTGGATTATTTGTTTCATTTATGGTGTACCTCGAGATTTTAAAATTTTTCTAGGTGTATCTTGAAGATAAAAAGATTGCGGAACACTGTATTAAAATATTTTAAATTGATATATAATATTTAGTAATACCTACTGATTTCTTGATTCAAATACTTAATCACCCTCATGGGCGATATAGTGTGGGTTGTAAACCATCACTTTTGCTTTTTCTTATTTTGTCCTTGGGGATTATATATATAGATAAAACGAAAACTGAGATTTTCACTCATTTCTTTAAATTGCCTTAATTTTACGTTTAAACGAATGAATATATTATTTAAATAACAAAACAACTTCCTTTTTTATTTATTAAGTAAGTTAAGTTTATTAGTAAGTGAAACTCGCCCAGTTTCACTTGCTAATAAATTCCCTGATATTATTAAAATTGTAATGATTTTTCTCTAAAAGCTATTTACGAATCTTTTAACCTTCCTTCCTCATGTAGGAAGTTCCATTCATATGTGTCTACTTGGTTTCATGAAGTTATATATACGAATGATAAATAAATAATCCTATGAGACATAATATACTGTCCTTAGAACTTAGCTTCTTGCACCTTTTCTCATTTAAATATTATTTATAACGGTAACAATCATATTATACATAAATATTAATGTGTAAATTAACATACATACTTTAAAAAAACGTATGAATCAGCCAGGCAAAGTTAAATTAGCCTGCGGGCTATATTTTAGTTAGATTCATAGGCAAGTGCGAATAGTTAATTTGAGGTTATTCAACTGTTGGAGTGGACTAAAATAGCACGATCACCGCGTCCGCGCTTGCTGTTCTGTGTCCGCCCGACTTCGACGCACGTCTGATGACGCCGTGCCGAGTCGCCCCGGTACCGGTAACTATACTTCCGGGATATTATACACCCTAATTTAGCCCAGCACAGCAATGTGTGATCAGCCAACATGTTAAATATTTACTTTTTTGAAGTCTCTCATGCTCGCTATTACTTTCCCTTTTAGCATTCGCATACATTTATTAAAAGTACGTTAACAATCATTAATGCAGGAGTTATGATTTTACTTTTCATATTTTTTCTTCTGTAGTACTGATAGGTTTCGGATTTACTTAATAATTGTAAGAAATGCTCTTTGAAACCAAGCTTTCGGTAGTTAAATTAAACGTGGTCGACCCACGTGCAGCAGCATGTAGTGACGTCATGATTTTGATACTAAAATTTATGTGTTGTCTTTATATTTATTATTGCCGCTCTCGGTGTCGGGCGGAGACGTCGGCGGCGAAGCGACTGCGTCGGTTGAGCTAGCCACTCGGGGTCGCGGGGCGAGCGAGATCCCGATATTTATAGAGGCACCGACACGCCGGCCCCACACTAACCCGCATGTTAATTGGCTACTTACACCACATATTTTTCTGGACGTGACCGTTGACGCTCATACACGTCAATGCCATCGGGACGGCCGCGACGTTTCTGACCGACAAACATTGACACCTTTGTGTAACTGGCCTACTTATGACAGTTTAACGCAAAGATGACGCTTTTGTTACAATATAAAAATAAACAACGATGACAGTTCAAGATTCCGTTTCCATGAAGTTTATATGTAATCTACACTTCACTTTCATCACAGTAGGTGTAATTTAACACACCTACTTTACATCTATGTTAAAAATAAATTATTTTGCGTGAATCATCAAATATAACAACCATAAAGTACATAGGTACTTTACTTATGAAAGGTCTTCAAAATTCAATGCGTTGTTTTTTTTAATAATCAAGTCTTTAAACAACATGGTTTTTAATATCTCTGTCTGACATCACGTTTAGTGTTTCAAAACCATACCACATGTGGTATGGTATCGTTTAAGCTTAAAGAAATTGATGCCGATCTGTCTTCTCAAGTCATCAACCTCTAAATAGAAACTAAGAAGCATGAATTTGTCTCAAGGTTTAACTTTTCTATCGATACTTTAATTACCATAACTATGGGTGTCGGTTGATGAAACGATGATGGTCTAAGCTGAAGTGCTAAATGTTCGAAGATATATCTTGACTAAATTATATACTAACTTAAATAAAATGTATGCATAAATGTTCAGTTGGCTAGAACCGCTGTCCATTTACAACTGACAATGATACTAATTTCTGTTTTTGCGTCACTAAACATAAAAAAATAACCAAATTAACTTCTTTTTAGCTAGCTATTCAAACGTTGTTTGACATGTCAAAAAAACTTAGTTTTAGTAATTTCTGGTGTTGTTTTGAGAGTTTTTTACCAAAAATCTCGACTTGGATGCCGAACACAAGGCAACGAGCTTAGTGTGGAAACTATCGCTAGTTTCAAACCGGTGATTTGATTTATGTACAAATAAATATCTACCACTGGTGAGGCGAGCAAAATGTGCAATTATATCAAATTGTCTACAATTATCCATTTTTGCCGTTATTATACCCATCTAAGAACTATTAGATTTCATGTAATTTGGATTTTACAGAACCTTAAATTTGAGTGGCCATACTTCCTATGAAAACCGTCGTGCAAAGAAAATTTAGCCAATACATATGTCACTCCTGAATCAGATCAGCAAGTATTTCCGAATCTACTACCTCCTACAACCATACAAAGTTAGAAACTGCACCTCTTTATAATATTTTTGTATAGATAGTTGGACGTAGTAGGTATAATACTTTACCCACATAGGTACTAAAATTTTTACTATAATGAAGGAGACACAGCTAAATGACAAGTAAAGTTATAAAAAAAAACCGAGTGCGTCAATAATTGTCATTTTTATTAAATTCAGTTTTTTACATAAAACACATATGTTATATAATCGATTGAGGATCCCAATCATGTGAATATTTAAATAAACTACATTTTTATAAAAGAAGTTTAATAAATAAATAGAAATTCTGCTGGTATTGTTAAGAAACTAGCGGAAATATGCTTGCGTAGCAATTCATACATATTTGTTTATGAAGCTTATCCTATTCAATTTACTCGATTCAGTTAACAATATTCTTTTCATTCCTGCGATTGCACCGTAGTCCTGATAATCACAAATACACGCAATATCCTATCTTCTCTGATCGAGTATGGTTCAAATAGGAATATTAATCATCTTGTGTGAAATATATCTCGTAACTTTATATTCGGCGTTGATGTTTGGTATTGTATAATATAACAAAGAAAGTAAAAGTGAAATTACCTTTAATTTAATACAAATACAAGATATTATAACTATAATGCCAGTGCTAGGACAATATCTTATATTTCTATGCCGAAAACTAGATGAGGCCCTGTTGCTTTGTGATCAATTAGTTGATCTACCAATGTGGAACCAGCTGTTGCTACCTACAATTCCGGGTAAGTGCTTATTTTGGAAGTTAAAGGTTAAGTTAGTTACCATATTATATAAGTCTATTTAAAATGTCGTCTTAATTTATTTCAATTGTATTTAACATAAATGTTCAATTAATCACTTTATTTTTTGTTTATCCTGTATTCAGTCTGACTGGACTATGAGCAGATGTGGTGTAGTAGCCTACTACTGACTGACTGATTGCAGGATGAACAAAAAAAAACACTTTATTGAATACAAATTGTATCTGTTTTAAGCTGCGTTGAAAGTATTGGAACGCTTAGGCGACTACGCTAAATTTCAACAAGGACAACGGCCTCTTGTTTGAATGTAGTACGTTATTATGCCAAAGGAAATCGAATAAGTATTGTATTCCACAACTTTTCCAGTGTATTATCAGATCAGTCTGTTTGATTACTGAAATTGTTGACTTCATTTGGCACCTAGATAATCTAAGTCATTTTCTTTATTAACACGAGCTCGAATATTTTTGTGTCGTCAAGACTTTAGGAGAAAAGTAAATAGAAACAACAAATAAAACAAATTCGCATTGGACCTATTCTTTGCAATCCAATCACGGTTTAGGAAAAACTATCAATATAAGAAAACAAGACTTGATACTGAATTGATTATTCTTTACTGTATTTTATTCTTTTCAGAATAAAATATATAATTTAAACCAAATGTTCCGTTAAATATAAATTATTCCCTATTTGTAAGCATGCGTCAGTTTTATACGTGAATCGTTCCGAGAAACAAACAGGGGAGGCATTTCCTCGTAACATGATTGTGAGATTCGAGTCACTGGCGCGGTTACTTAAGTACGTGTCGCGATATTTTTATGATTACAACAAACTTATCTTGTATGCGAGTATGTCTTACTACTATAAGAAATAAAAAACTTTTACCCGCAAGTCCGCTCGCGTATTTGTCGGCTATCGCGGTAATTCTTTAATCTGATATACTATTTTTTATTTGTCAACCAATTGAAACAAAACAAAAACTACATGTTAACGAATTCTAGCACAATACATAAGAGAAAGCAGCATCCAAATCGGTTTAACCAAGTCTGAGATCAGCGCGCACAAACACGAAGTCAAAAATTACATAATCTGTTCTTTTTGATACTTACTATACAATACTCTCATTATTAAGTAGTTTTTTTCTTTATCTATAAAATTGTAAGATCGATGTCATTACATTAATACTGACATCGATCTCTTACAATTTTTTATATATGTATCATGATAAATTCAAACTAACAAGAACAATACACAAATTGTGATACTAAAAGTTGATTACTTTTCTTCAATAAGTAATTCGTTGCTGCAGTTGTGTTAACTTTCTATGAGATGCTTCTTGTTTATTTCAATGTTTTTTTAATAAAATATAATGGGTTCGCTTACTCATAGCTCAAAAATAAATGTTCCTATTTGTTTTTTAATAAAAAATTCTGGGTTTATATTTGAAAATCTTCTACCACATTTTATTTTTAAAGCACAACATAAAGTACAACATAAAATTCATCACTTTTTCTCGAACGCACCTTGGTTTTTCAAGCAGATAGGACTATGGTTCTATTTCACTGAGCAATAATTTATTGAATTTAGTATCGAAAGTATCATACCAATAAAACTTTCATGGTTACTATAGAAAGTTAAAAGGTACCTAGTACGTGAATGGATTTCCATAAGAGTCTAATGACGTTGCGCATTCGTGCTTGGTAAGCGGACTTACCGTCTTTTCTTGTCGGCTTATTAGCATTCACTGACAGTGTTCACATAAATTACTAAATCCCTGCTGACAGGAAAATGACTCTATGCCAGCTTATAAACAAGCGTGCAGATAGACGATGATACGTACGTATATCGCAGAGGAGTTGCCAAGTGGCAGCTAATTTGCACGAATTTCTGCCGAATTCCTAATGACCGTGTGGTGGTTTCCCAGACTGTGTAAAACAATCTGCGGTTAGTCAGAGAGTATATAACGTAAATACTCGTTACTCGTTTTTTATTTTATTTTGGATTTTCTGTATATATTTCTTTTCCATTATAATGTTTCGTAGATAATAATACTAAAATTATTCATTCTTGAAGCATTATTCCATTTAATTTATTACTTTAAATATCCTTTAGAACTGATGGTCAAGATCTGACAATGGTATCCTTGAGAAATCTAGGTAATTCTTTATCTTCATCATGTACTGCGAATGAGAGTATTTTATTATTTTGCTATCTTTACAGTATCTCGTGCATTTCTCTTGGAGGACAATATTTCGAGAAGTGAAAAACTGATGATGAAGAACATAAAAAAGGCCAATCTGAAAAAAGTTTTTTTCTGATTTGATTACCTTGATCTTGAAACTAACTACTACTAGTTTATGGTTGTAGCAATGCATTTCCGAAGAACGAGGGAAACTTCTTAACAAATAATATTTAAAACAATGAATGCTGGTTCTAGAGTAGTATATTACCATGAATGAGACACATTGAAAGTCACACATTTATTTATGGAATATATATGTTACGTTTATCACATCAACAACGTTTGACAGTCCACTATTGGACATAGACTCCTTTGAATGTAGCTGTGGTATGTTTGGTCTTACATGTATGACTTGTTAATAAAAATAGACTAAAGAGCAACAACTTATAGCCATTTTCCCGTGCCGACACAAAGATGACCAGAAGTTTGACATATTATTAATGTCGATCGGAATTTATATCGCTAGATATTACGTATATACGTATTTTTTAATAACAGTACCAGTTGTGATATGTCTGATTTGTTTGTTGCAGTCACAATGGTTGTGGGCGAAAGCAAACGCACCGCCAACATCATGGACGGGATTGAGAACACTGGTGACGTGCGCATGCATGACCACCGGCTTCGACTTAAACAACGGTAAGTTTTAAACACAACATCTATATTTCTTTATTTGCACTCTAAAATCAACTTACTTTTTCCTGTTTCTTGTATGGCTTGTTTTTGTTTTTTTTTTTATTACATCAAAAACATAAATGTTAGTATAAGGTTAACGAGTTGTTCTCTCATAAAAATCTTATAAAATCACAATGATATTATCAAGGTAAAGTTTATGAATGTGTGTTATTACTTCTTCACGATCAAACCGCATTAAAATGTTACATTGAGGAATACTGTAGTGTAAAATTAAAGAATATATATTAGCACACTGACTATTTAAAAGAAAAATGAACCAATTTGTATGTTAAAGTTACTAAAGTTCATAATTAAACATGTTTACTTTTTTTTTTTTTTTTTACAACCCATAAGAGATTGTATTGTATGTGTCTCTAAAACTAGTTTATAGCCACTATGAATGTTAAAGTTTATACGCCATCCTTACGTCAACACATGTTTGTACTGTATTATTTTAGTAACGGACCGCATTAATCATGGAACGTTGTAGAGATACTGGATATAGCGTCATACACAATAACCGGGTTTAGGGTGTCAGTTCACCTACACGCTTAAATATCGGATGTACGTGGGTGTAAAGGTTGCATATTACATCATATCAGTCTCTTATTGAGAAAATTATTATAATAGTTTTGGTTCGTTATGTATGTCCTACGCTTTTTGAAAAGTCCATGTTATTTTATACATTTTATGATTCTAACGGATTCATTCAGGCTTCTATTAATTACTTGGGTATGCATTTTTTGGAAGTATATATGTGTTTTTTTAACATGAGATATGTACTTACGAGTGATGTTCGTACCGGTTTGACGGTCTTATTGTCCTTCTTAGAAGTTTCATTAGTAGAGTATAGGAATTTAAAAGACGTACAAGAACAGAAGAGGAACTATACAATAAATTAAAAAGCCACACTCTTCTCGGCACCAATAGAACCACAATTACGTCCCTACTTTACTGTGGTTAAACTATACTAGTTCTAAAAACATAAGTTAAGATAACGATAAGGCAAAGGTAGTATAGGGCCACAGGTTCGACCAATAAGTTGAAAAATTTTTGCTGATACTAAGTGAAAACGTTATCTCGCATCATAACTTCTGGGTATCTTTACGATCTAAATTCATAGTCTAAACACGTAAATACTGTAGACATTAGGTAGCAGCTCACTGAACAATGAAATGGAGAACAGTGCGTCAAATCGAAGTTGCAATCAACTTGTAGCTTCATGATAAATATACCATCTTCGATAAGTTACCAAGTTACAATGTTAGTTGACGTGAGTGCAACGGATGACGAGGCTGACTTATTTAAATGTTCCTGCGTACTATACTTATTAAACAAATGTGTAACGCGCGTGGGCAGCTACCGATAGTTTATGCAATGGTGCAAGTTTAAAGAAAATGAGTAATTTGTGAACCACATGAAAACTGTACCACTTGCTGACTGTTACCCTACACCCTCACAACGTATATTGAGGCAGTAGGGCACTGATCAAGCCCCATGTCAGAGACAAAAAAATAATACTGTCACATCGTATCGAGGAGGCGCGGAACAGCCTTAACCGAAAAATTTAGAATAGTCGGATGGCTTCATAAAAACGGTTCCGATATTTGTACTATTTAGGTGCAATATGGTATACCGTCTCTCCAAAACCCTGATAAATTGAAAGAGGCGTTTTTCATTTGCACGCTCACACTAAGACATAGTTTATTAGAAATATTGTTTAGTATTAAATTAAAAAAAGGTAAACAAATCGATTGTTTTATACATATTTTTTATGTTTTTATGAAAACAATACTTTCTGCTTTTCGAGAAGGAATTTATGACTGTATCTCTTCTTGTTACTTTCAGCTAGTAAGCACAAAGCGATATTGCTTCAAATATACCAGAACGAAATAATTGTGTATAAGATCGTGAATGTGCGAACGCGTGACGCATCGATTTGCTTTATCGTTTTAAACCTCGTTGCTAATCATTTTCATTTATGCTATACAAACTCTTTTAAATGTGATAATATTACACGTTTGTCATTTAATTTTCGGATAATGATCTAGCGTCGTCGCTGTAAACAATAAATCAAGACGAGAAGTTTATATTTTAATTTACACAGATTAATATAGTATTTGACTTTTGACTGCCTCTGTGGCGCAGTGGTAGCGAATGCGACTGCTGTGCAAGAGGTCTCGGGTTCGATTCTTGAGTCGGGCCAAATGTTTGTATGATCTGCAAATATTTGTTTCGGAGTTTGGGTGTTTTCTATGTATAATATGTATGTATTTACAAAAAAAAGTATATAAGTATTAATATCAGTTATCTAGTACCCATAGTTCAAGCTCTGCTTAGTTTGGGACTAGATGGCGTTGTGTGTTAAAATGTCTGAACATATATTTATTATTTTATTAATTTATCGTTAACGATGGGAGAGGGCTATATCCTGCAGTAAACTGCAATAGACTGATAACGGTGACATTTGGTTTCCCTATGCATTTCTATTGTTGTTTTTTTACTGCTTTTGACATGTTATAAACAATCAATTCGCTTAGTGTAGCTAATCTTAGCTTGTCTTATTCCTATTAGAAATTGTCTTGCACAAATGCATATTATGCATGTAAATAATTTCAAATTACGAAGAATTAAGATCTGCAAAATGAAACTAATGTTTAATATGAAACACATTTTTGTAGCGCTACAACCGGAAAGACAGAACAAACATCTAATATAATAATAATATGATGTTTTTCTATATATATATATATATAT
>PKRV01002158.1:821367-860046 GCA_003709505.1 Hyphantria cunea
ATATATATATATATATATATATATGTGAAATTATTTTCATGCATTGGTACCAAAACTGTAGAAATAGTTTGACGTATGCAAGACAGTTTTTGTTTGCCCCGATTCGAGACAGTATAAACCTAAACATCCAAATTCCATAAGGGGGATTGAACTTTTTACACGTGATATAGTTTTTAGTGATCACTTTAGAATGCTATGCCACATATGAACTAGGTATTTCTTCTAGTTTTTTAATATAACCCACTTCTTCATTACAGATTCGATATCGTGAGAAAACTAGGTCAAGGAACGTACGGTAAGGTGCAGCTAGGCATCAACAAGAAGACCGGACAAGAAGTGGCTATTAAGACCATTAAGAAATGCAAAATCGAGTCGGAAGCTGATCTCATACGCATTCGGCGCGAGGTTCAGATTATGTCCTCGGTCCGACATCCAAACATTGTACATATTTATGAAGGTAACGCATTATGAATCACTTCTACGGTATTCATGGCTGTTTAGTCACATATTGGGGACATAACCGTTACATTCTATCCGTGGGAGAGCCACGTTTCGGCATGAATGGGCCGGCTCGACCGGAGTGATACCACGGCCTCACAGAAAACCGGTGTGAAACAGCGCTTACGCTGTGTTTCATCGAGTGACTGAGGATACCGGAGGCCCATACCCCAATCCAATGCCCCCTATCCCCCTCACCATCCCCCTTCCCCCCAGGCCGCCATAGTGTGTGTCACCATGCTGCATTGTTCTTTTTCGCGTTGAGGATGGTGGCCACCACTCTTGGATTCTGCTCATGCTTTCCATCAGGCAGGGCAGAGTCATTTTGGCAGCTTAAATATAAAAAAAAAACATAAATTATGTAATAATTACCTGCTAGATTTCCACCGTTCAATGAAATTTTAATAGATAGCGATTTGATACTACCAAATAGAGTGTCACTAAATACGTAATCCTCAAAATGTTATTTAAGTTGTATGACGCATCTCTTTTGCTTCACTTAAGAATCTCAAACATGTTGTTTGACAGAGAATGGTTATAATTTATAATTATTGTCATCTGTATTCATGATAAGTATGAGTACTTTAACCGAATTTTGAACTAAGGAAATTGTTTTTTTTTTAAATTAAAGTATGATTACTTTAATTGAAAAAAAAAAACAAATTCCTTAGTTTCAGCCTGGTAAATTTGAAAAGTTAATCAGTGGTAGTTTAGATAATAGTCATATTATCTTAACACTCAAATTTTTCTCATTTTAGACATATAATTGAAGTTTGGAATAACGCATCATTTCCTTTATTTATAACATTAACATTCATTAGGGTATGCGAAAGCCAAAATAACACCTGAATATTAATGTAATATTTTCTTTTCTCTTTGGTATTTATAACGTATAAATAACTTCGTACCAACTGATGCCAGTCAGAAATTTTTATACAGTAAATAACTGCTTACAATTATTGGAAGTATTGAAATAGCCTTTTAGAGATTTACTGCCACATGCCACTTTATTTGTATACAAAGTCAACTAGACGAATGTAAACTGCACGTCGATCGGTGCCAAATAATTTCGTATATATATCCTGATATTCTTGTCACAATCGATTATGACCGAGATTGACCACGTGGAACTAATACAGAACACGTTTTATATATACCGTGGTTTTCTTACCAGGAGTGAGATTGTTGACCTCTAACTAGGTTTTGTATTATATTTATATTATTCTTTCAGTTTTTGAAAACAGTGAAAAAATGATACTGGTAATGGAGTATTGCTCAGGTGGAGAATTATATGATTATCTAAGTCAAAAAAAAGTATTACAAGAAGACGAAGCAAAAAGGTCAGTTTTGATTTAATCTATAAAATAACAATAATGTTGAGAGGCCTAGTGGTGGTTAAGAATGTCACAAGCATGTGTTATGACGTCACTCAGTGCACTGTTCATTTCAGGTTATTTCGACAAATTGCTACCGCTGTGTATTATTGCCATATACATAAAATCTGCCATAGAGATTTAAAATTGGAAAATGTACTATTAGATGATACTGGTAGTGCTAAGGTACGTAAATTCATAATTTTTTTTTAAGTAATAAGATTATTTAAGTTAGTCACTGCACTATTCTCTAAAGATTGAGAACAAACTTTACCCAGTAAGTAGTACCTACAAAGCCTTGACGGAATGTTATTATTCAATTTACAGATTGCCGATTTCGGTTTATCAAACGTCTTCAAAGAGACATCTCTCCTGTCCACATTTTGTGGGTCTCCACTGTACGCCTCTCCAGAAATCGTCAAAGGAACGCCTTACATTGGCCCAGAGGTAAATCCGAGTTTTCAATGAGATTTGGTATGGAAATACTTTGACTTTTAAGGAAAGTACATAGGCTTATCTTTACCGTGATAAGCGACATACACGCGAGCGGACCCACGTGCAAAAGCTGGTATGTCACGTAACGTAACAAGTAAATGTTTTGGTTACCTCATAAAATTTAAACATAATATTGTGAAGAGTTTTATTGTTCTGCTTTGTATTCGTTTTATACAAAACCAGCTGCAGCAAAAAGATAGTATATTAAGAAGGTCTTCTAATTGCTTAACCTGTGAACCACTCGTATCACGATTCGAGTGCTGTATATTTTTTTGATCTATAGACCTTGATTATTAAAAGCATTGCCACATTTAGAGTTACTCATAAAATGATTCTAATAACTGGTCCACATCAGTATATTTTAAACATTTTTTATTCCTGTTAGAAGCCGAGGATCGAACTAAGTGGCGTGAAATTGGAGAGGCCTATGTCCAGCAGAGGACTACGATAGGTTGATGATGATGATGATGATGATGGCAACAGTAACATACAACCCTTAGATAGACTTGAAGCTTCGGACTTAAAGCCAGAAGTGCTTTCTTATTATCTGAGAAAGAAAATTGTTCACTACTGATTGTAC
Organism: Hyphantria cunea; assembly: GCA_003709505.1. Classification (NCBI taxonomy): domain Eukaryota; kingdom Metazoa; phylum Arthropoda; class Insecta; order Lepidoptera; family Erebidae; genus Hyphantria; species Hyphantria cunea. Next base: position 824,314 of record PKRV01002158.1, read on the forward strand.
AGAATATATCGCTCAGAAACCAAGTGGAAATAAGTAAAATAAATTTAGTAGCTGTTTTACTAATACTATATTGGTCGCCCTTTGGTCGAAATGCGATCATAGTTATTTTTTTACCTTTTTGCACTTCTCCAAAAAAACTTCAACTGTCCCAAATTTCATACTCCTTCGTTCGCATAATTATCATAAAAAGGGGTACAACGTTTTTGTTTTGCGTATTTATAGGTACATATAGATACAGATTACGAACTCAACTTTGAAAAAAAAACATAAAATTATTTTAATATTATTTAATCATAAGATATTGTAAATGTGATGAGTAATTTATACACATTATTCTGCAATTATGTACATATATCTACATAATTGTACAATAATGTGTATGAGGTCTACAATGCAATTAACAATTATTCTGTTTAAAAAATTAACATCATCAAGACTCGAGCTTACTTTTATTTATAAAAATTAACATTACGTTTCAAAGATTATTTTTGTTCAGCCTAATGTCAATCAATAGGTACAGGTCTAATTTAATCGGATACGAATCGCTCATAATTACTGAAATACAAAGTATATTTTGTAGCAGATGATAACACATACGGTTCGTAAACTAAAGATGTTTATGCTGGGGCTTCTGATGAATATAATAGAAATTTTATCCTTGTTAATCCTGGCGGACTTAGTCACCTATTAATAAAAACCATTAAAGGGGTAATAGTTATTAAAATAATCACTGTTTCTTAAAAACTTTCTCACCGTCAACTCCTATTCTACAATGTACTATTTATTTGTAGGTTGATTGCTGGTCACTCGGTGTGCTGTTATATACTCTAGTCTACGGGGCCATGCCTTTTGACGGCTCTAACTTCAAACGTCTAGTCCGACAGATTAGTAATGGCGATTACTACGAACCTAGGAATCCATCGAGTGAGTGAAGTTTGCCTTTATCGATCAACTTACTTAATATTGCCATAACCTTTATTATTAAGTTGTCCATTAATTTTAAATGAGTAAGTTTTGTATGTTTAACACCAAAATTTCTGAAACATAGTTATTTCAAATAATACTCATGTATCATATTTATTTATTATAATTCGCATTTCTTATAACGTGACGTTTTTAGTATTGTTGCTCCTTATTGTTAGTTTTTTTCACACCACATTACAATAGTTTTTTCACACTGAATTTTAAAACAATGAATCGCTTTGTTTTTCATCAAAACAAGTAAATTGAATCAGATGAACTGTCTAACTGTAAAAGATTTTGATTAGTATTTGGTATTGTGTTTGACTTAATGTTCATGATAGAGAAATAGAGATGATATTCATAGAGAGAAACATGTGGGTGCTAAATCTGTTCTTCGAAAACTGTCTTATACGAATTAAAATATTGACGAAAATTTGATATGTCACACTAAATATAGTCGTAATTAGAAAATATAAATAAATTTTAGAGAAATTTTAATTTAGTGACGCACCAATATCTTAAAGACACTTACTTATTCGATTTTAAATTTTTATGTAACTTTCTACCATCATATTTAACATGCGATGTATTAATTGCAGGTGCATCCCCCCTTATACGTGACATGCTCACAGTGGACCCACTTAAGCGTGCAGACATTGCTTACATCTGCGATCATCCGTGAGTGAAGATTATTATCTAAACCTATTAATTTACGTATGTGCAGTGATTTCTCTTCTATGTGTAGCTTGCTTATACATGCTTATGATAAGACGTTATGGAAATGCACTTTTGATTTAAGATAATCTTGTTTTATTTATACAAAAAAAAAATTAAAGAAAGGGCTTTCCTTTTCAAAATGAGTTATTTAAAAAATAATTTTGTCAGGTGGGTGAACACGGGATGGGAGACATCGTGCCTGGAGGAGGCGGAAGCGCTGGCAGCACAGACGCCGGTGCGGCTTGACTTGCTGCTGTCTCTCGCCCCCGCCGCACCCTCGAACTCCAACTCCGTCATGGTTCCCAACGAGGTACTTACATACTATTATTGTACATAATTCTATTGCCTACCACAACTAAACGGAGACCTCACAAGGAAAAGCAACCATCCCGGTCTTGAGCAGTCCACATCCATCCAGCCAGCGTTTTTCTACTACGCTACGTTTGACTAATCGGCCTATATACATACATTACATATTTATATTTTTTAAACAGGCATTTTCCGCATTAGGAATATATTCTGTGTCACCGGGAACTTTGTAAACATTTTACAAACGTTGAACAACAGTTTATGGAGCACACATAGTATTATTATCCTATGTGGGGATCGAACCCAAAACACTAAGGTGGTGAAATGCCAAGGTGACCGCTCGAACCTGTACGCCTACAATCAACATCTGTGCATTCTACAGTAATTTATAAATCCGAGAATAACTTTATAACGTCTTTTGACGATGTTGATTGTTTTTTTCCTTAGGCTGAACTGGGACCCGAAGAAAGTGGTACAGACCTTACGAGCTCCGCGTCCATGGCAATAGAACCAAGTAACTCTGCTGAGAAGAGAATATTGGAGCTTGTGGCCGGTAAGCTTTTGGTATAATTTATCAGTTAATAAATGGAAGACCTTTTTTACAAAGTTTTTTTCTATCTTAGGTAGGTTTTAGGTAGCTGGTTTTATAGTTAAAAGTTATAGCCTAGATGTACCAAATAATGCTTATGAATCACTTTCTACTTTGACTTATGAGTAGTACTTACTGGGCTCCTGTAATGTCTAATACTTATCTTTAATGTAGATATTCAAACAGACTTTCACTTTATAATTTTGTTTTTAATTTTTTTTGCTTTCACAATGGTTACCGCTAATAGTATTTGCGTTTTTGTCATATTACTAAAAATACTATTTTATATTTATAATGGGATGGCAAACGGGTACTAACGAGGTAATTATGACGACACTGACACAAGGTAATTTTATTTAAACTGCTCCGGTGAAATGATGTAACTTGCTGAAGTATATTATAAAATTTAATTACCTTTTCTCAAATAAGTCAATCAAAATATTGTTTAATTGAACAGAGGGTGGTGAGGACGCCATAAAGCCATCCCCAACGCGCACCATAGTGTCGGCCAGCGACAACAAGCGCAAGCTCGAGATTGCCATGTCGCCCAGCGGCATGCAACGGAAGAAGGAAAGAGTCGCCAGGTGATAAACATATTCTGTCTTTTCAATTTAAGGGTTTTTATATGGAACCAAAGTACGAGTAGTTTTCATTACCATTTAATTTCAATGACCTTCAATTGCGTGGTTTAATTTCCTTTTAACTGCAAAAATTTAAATGGAATTGTATGGAAATTTAAATTATTTTGTTGAGGACTTTGCGTAGAAATAAATTGATGAATATATATTTTGATTTCTCAGAAAAAAATATTTACTTATTTTCAAACATTTTGTCACAGTTGCGCCAGCGTCGCGGGCCAAACTCCAGCATTACCTGAAGAGAGTGCACCAGAACCACCTGCCGAAGAACCTCCACTGACACCGGAAACGGTACTAACTATAATAAACTATTTTTATAATAAATATCGGACAATGTCGTGTCAGCTGGACTTAGATGACTGTTAAGTTACATCAGCATTATCTCATTAGACGTCAAAAATTAGACGCAGTATATTTTATAACATACTATAGCATGACGTTATGTCTGCTGTTGTTGAATCCTTTATATTTAAAGTTGTTTGAAGATATAAAAATATTTAAACAGTATTGTAGCATTGTTCATGGAGCCCAATTCAGTCTGTACTTTTAAATGTAATATTTAATGTTTCAGGCAAAATATTACACCAATTATAAGTAATGTATTTTTCAGCCAACACAACCAACGCTTAAGTCATCAGCCACGATTACCATCCAGCCGGCCCCCGTCGAACTTACAAAAGATTTGACCAAGGAAATCGTGAAAGAGCCGGTGGCAGCTCCCAAGGAAGAAGTTACCGAGAAACCATCCAAACCGCGTGTCGCTGCTAAAAAGAAGGCGTCTCCTACTAAGGTACTGGAAGAGAAACCGCTTGTGGACAAATCTGAAGAACCTAAAGTAAGTTACCTATTATTTAAAGAACATACTTACTACAACAACTTACATCTTTTTTGAAGCAACTGCAAACCGTCAAATAAAATTATAAAAAACCTTGAATGATGGGTAGTCTTTAAACGAATTTCAATTATCTGCATTAGCAGATTAATAACTGAAATAGGTGAGCCACGACGCCATCAATACTATTTACATAATTCACGTTGCGATAATCATAGGGCAGCAATCCACTTGTGACCAGGGACCGGACAACACCGCTAAAGAATTAAGCCTTTTGATAGGATAACCCATACATGAGATAACATGGGATAAATATTGCAGTGTTACCTTTTCTTCAATACATATTTATTATGTCTTGCCACTGTTGAGTTACATGTCTAGAAAAACATACCTACATACTATACATCGAACAAAGACTTCAGCATAGCAGTCGCATACGGTACCAATGCCTTACAGAGGCAATCAATCAAATAAAAAAATATGTGTAAAAAAAATAACGCTTTTAAAATTTAAGGCATATAAATAATTTTTAAAATTTGCGCAGCCGCAAGAAGAAGCAAAGACAAACGCGGTTTCGTCCGTAGCAGAGAAGCTGACATCCCTGTCCGTGGCCGGAACTCCCGCCGCCCAGCCGCCTGCTCCCAAACCTAAGAAATTGTCTATTCCAGGTAATTATGTCAAAACAGTCCTATCATCAATAACATTCCAATTCAAGCACTCTAAAATCAGGGAATTCACTTTGTTAAAATAATAATTATAGGATAACATAAATGTATTTTGTTGCATTTTCTAGGAGGCAATGTGGGTAACTTCAAAGACCAATTTGAGAGAAGAGCATCGTTGACGTCTACTCCTGAAATTAAGCGCAATGTATCTAAGCCAGGTAAATATAATATGTTATGAAATACATAACAATATTTTGTGTTTTTAGTTTGGTCACTGATAAAAAACTCACGAATGAAATGTATACAGCGAATGTGTGTAGAAGTGTCGGAAGGAATCGTTCACGGCGAACATTTACCGACCATTCACACAGAGTCACGCCTATTTCTCAGAAGAGTAGGCAGAGATAATATAGAATATATGTTTTTTTATTATTTCGTAATCTGATCATTTACGTTTCTGTATCATATAAAATACTATAAATAGGCTTGAAAATAATCAAACTAATTTTCAAAGTGAATTTTATAACACTGACTAATTTTGAGCTATTCGAACACCGCCATTTTGCGCGCGCTTCTGATGCAGCCAATGACGTCATTGTTATTCAGTTTTTCAGTTACTTAATACTTCTTAACAGTTTTAATTGCTATAAAGATAATGAAAGAAGGTAATTTGTCTCACAAACAACTAACACAATTTGAATTTTGACTCCTATAATTTCGATAACAAGACCATCGACGACACAATTCTTTTCTACCAATAGTAAGCATTTTGTAAGTTTGAATTTCCTTTTCTTAATTTTCGATTTTTATTTAATGTTTTCTGACTTTAAATAGCCAGTAAATAAAAAAAATACCCTTTAAATATATTTTAAACATGATAAAGAATCTAGAAAAAATATTTGAGAAAAATATTTTGAATTTTTTATGCATATTCCCTATTGATCCACACTAATTTACCGACCAAATTGGTAATATTCTAAAAAAAGCCGCGTGGCAAACACCGATTGCATGCAGTGATTAGTGAATATGGACGATGCAAAAATGGTGTGTCAGGACCATAGAGAGTAGAGATCAACTGTGTCTTTCTAGGAAAGAGGCGTTACATTACGGTATGTGATTGGTCGTTGTACGTGATCGATTTCCTTATTATTTAATCATAGAATAGAATAGCATTACGATTTAAACATTGCTTTAATTTAGGCAGGCACAGTACGTACAATTTAAGGTGTAGATATAGTCAATACATTCCTTTTGAATAGTAGAAGCTTATAAAGGTGTTTTATTTACAGTCGTATCTAAGATCGCCAAACCCAAAGCACAAAGTGAAGATCGGGAATTATCTCTCAAGACACCAGATAATGGCACGGTCAGATTGCAACAGATTGGCATAGAACCTTCACAGGTAAAATAATATTGCATGAAATAATTCTTTCTAATACATCTTCCCAAATTTTTGTTACTTTCTAAGACTTGTTTAAGAATGTGCAACATATTTTAAGTGCTCATTTACTGTCTTCGAGTAGATGTTGGAAGTTCGTGAAGAACTTGTTTTATTAAATACTGGCAATGCATATTTTACATACTTTTTTCATTGTATAGGGAGCAAAAGAGCAGACGTATCGCGTGATGGTTAGGGATTACCATCGCCCATCCCCACATCCCCAGAGACGTCACAAGTGCGTTGCCGGCCTTTGAGGCATGAGGGATAGGGAGGAGGAGAGGGATGGGGTATGGGCCTCCGGTATCCTCACTCGCTCAGTGAAACACAGTGCAAGCGCTTTTTAACACCGGTTTTCTGCGAGGCCTTAATATCACTCCGGTCGAGCCGGCCCATTCGTGCCGAAGCGTAGCTCTCCCACGGTTCTTACTTATATTTAAATGAATTTTAACCACGACATTTAAATGGATTTTAAGCAACACTTGATTTAATAGCAGCCTCCCGCTGAACCGGAGCAGAGCATGCGCGGCGGCGTGAAGAAGACCGAGAGCGAGCCCTCCCACGGCTCCAGCTCCGTCGACCCCTCCGTGCTGCTGCAGGACGCCAGGAGGTGAGCCACGCCTTTGCCTGTCTGCTTTCCTTTCCTGTTGCTGATTATAACTTTGGCATATTTGCCTCAGTTCCTCCAGCAAATTTTTGTTTCGGGTTTTAACTATTTTCTATGTATATTCTATGTGAAGTTTTATTACAAAAAACATATGTATTCATATCATATGTCCAATACCCATGGCAAGTCGTCCTTATTTTGGGACTCGATTGTTTAATGTAGTAAAATATATCCAGAAACACATTATACTGAGGAATTCCTATAAAATATATACAACTATCGACTTAACAATAAATAACTCAAACAATATGGCATTCGCTACATTAGTTCACGCTTAGTGTTACCCACGCGTGACGATGACGAATACGTTTAGTGGACTATGATTAATGAATTCGTATGTGGATGCCAAATATTTATTGTAACATGACTAATTGTACGGTAATCTGTAGGAGTCTACAGAATTCTATGGCGAAACTTGTGGAGGAGAAAGTGGCTGGCGAGGAGAGTCGCCGGCGAGCTGCGAGGGATATCATCTCGTCTGCTATACGCACAGGTATACATTCCAACTTTTAATGTCGCATTTCGTTTGTTGGTTATCTATTTTCAGATAAAATTGTAAACGTACAAAAATATTTATAACTGATGATATTATAAATACATCTGTGTCAAGTTATGACCAGCAAAGATCAGTATATATCATAATTTTAGGTTTTTAGAATGTCAAATCGGAACATTATTGTAGGAACTGTTTACTTATGTTATAGTTTATATTGATACAGTAAATCGAGTGCGTGACGTCATTTTTTTTTTAATTTAAATAAGCGAATAAACGTTTGCATGAATTGTGTGCCCATGTGTGTCAATATTTATTTAATTTAAACACTGAATCATTTTAGTAGTGTGAGGTTTATAGTTTTAAAATTTTAGTCAATATATACTGTTAATAGTTAATATAATTTGGTGATTTAGTATTGGTTCGTGTGTATGCTGGTTTGATACATAGTACCTATTTTTTCTATAAGTGTTGGTTTTGTTAAGATAATATTGAAATTATTTTAAGGTATGTATTGTTATCTTAGTAGATTTCTTCCATACATCCGAACACACATATACATACATACGTATACGATTGTATGCAAACCTACTAACTAGTTGCGAAATATTAGGCGCAGTTAATTTTTTGTTAATGGAGTATATAATATTTCGAATTCCTTTATCTCAATCTTTATACTTATGAGACTGACTTGTGCGATTAGGGCACCACATAACTTTTTACTATTAGTACTACGTAAGTCCCCTCTCCTGATAGGAGACCCGACTCCACCAGTGGGACACTATGGGTTGTTGATGATGATGATGGCTATGTAAGTAAATATTGGCCCTAAGTCTGATAATGAGATGTGTATACGTCCAGGCAAGCCGCCCATGCCGTACAGCCGCTCGTCGTCGGCGGGCGTGACGTCACTGTCGTCGCCGCCCGGCACGCCCGCGGCCGCCGCCCNTGCCGCGCGTGTTCCGCACCGAGGCGCAGCACCGCGTCGACGACCATCGCAACAGGTCACTGTTTACTACCTTCCATTATTTGCCACTCTACCGTTGTCCTCTACTGTTTAACCAAGAAAACAACTAGACGATGTGTTTAGAGTAGATGTCTTTCTGATAATACCTCAATGTCAAAACTGGCTTTGAAAAATTTTGATGCGACGATTTTAATTTTCAAGATGCTTGTTGAAGGTTCAACTCTAAAGATTTAAAGCGACGTTAAATTCATTGGATTGTTCACCAGTTGGAAGATCTAGGTCTATTTTCCAGAACCGTTTACATATATATTAACGGGTGTGGTTTAGTAGGCCAAAACCTCCTTTTTAAGGAGAGACCTATGTCCAGCGTTAGGATGTTAAGTATTGTTGTTGTGATACTACATATTCTCTAGATATCAGAACTGAACCTTAAAATTATTTAGATTACATTATAAAAATGCGGATAAAACTCAAAAGAGATAAAATATATTAAACTTCCTATTGTTAAAAAGTCAGAGTACAATAAAATATTTATATTATTTTATTTTACATTGTACAGAGGAGTGTCTGTGGAACGCATTATCCCCATTCACGTAGCGGACGAGTCCCCCACATCCCCACCGCCGCCCTTGCCTCAGCAACCGCCACCGAAGCCAGCGCCCAGAGTGTCTACCACTCCTGTCAGGTAACATAAACTAGCCATAAACGTCGATGGTTTCAAAATTCTATGGCCCAAGAGATAATTTCAATTATACCAAACTAATTTAATTTTCGCAACACATTTATATAACTCTTACCCCGACAAAAAGAGTAAAGTAGAATATGTTTATAAGAAACAAAAATAAAAAATGAAATAGAAGTTATAAAATAGCACAAGTAACAATCAATTATTATCATTATCTTAATCGAAAGTTGTATTAGTTTAAGGCATACATTATTTGAAGCCAGCGAGATATGTCTATAGTAGATATTACCGTACCTGTGTGTGTGGTGATGGTATCGCCAACCCTGGTCATCACATGGGTGACGTGAGAGGTCATTAAGGAAACAAAGTACGCAGGTCAACATCACTACAAAGTACAGGAAAACTGAAAACAAAACTTCTTCCCATCTGGCCACTGTCTATTTTGGTAATGATACAATATTATAGTGGACTAAAACCTTTTTTATGAGAAGCTATTGATGATAGATGAAGACGTACATAATTAGTAGTCTGTAAAATATGTGTATAGTAGCATTTATAATATAACTAGCGACTCGGTCTGGTTTCGCACTGGTAAGTGTTTAAAATTCTTCTTCATCTACAATAGTACCCATATAATACCGGTACCAACCTATCTCTTGAATCACTCTATCTATTGCTAAAAACTTCATTAAAATCCGTAGAGTAGTATAAAAGATGTAAGCGAACAGACCGCGGAAGCTACAATTGTAAAGCTACAAATAGAAATGATGTGGAGAAGCAGTGTGTAAGGTGGAGGGTGTGTCGGCAGGCGCATGACGTCGGCGGAGTCGGGCACTTCGGAGGCGTGCAGCAGCCCGGGCGAGCCCATCAAGAAGTCGGCGCGCGAGTTCATCATCCCCATCGCCGTGGAGGGCAAGGGCTACGTGACGCCGCGCCAGCGCTCGCTGGAGCCCGACCACCCGCCCGCGCCCCGCCACCGCGCCCGCCCGCGCCGCCTCGGGTACCCACTGCATTCGCTCATATTTGCTTCATAACCTCAGCACTCACTAAAGTGTATGCTCTGAGAATAGTAGTTTCAAACTTTCGACACTTTCTGTATGTTACATACATGATGTATTTATAAAAAAAACACGTATGTGTATTGGGACGCCCGACAGACGTGATCACTTAAACTGTTTATCTGTCCGAAATACAGCTAGAGTTGTAGGTTACAGTGAGAGAGGATGAGCCTGCCTAGAGCGGCCTTATGCGTAAGAGAAAGGGATGCCAGATATACTGGCGCGGTAACTAGTTACGTAACGAAGCGTTTTACCCTCCCATAAGAATTTATCACTTCAAAAAAATTATAAAGTATTCTATCAATCAATCTAACTGTCATAAACAAGCTCTACTTAGTTTGAAGTTTGATGCCGTTGTGTGTCAGACATCCAAAAAGTATTTAAAAAAACAAGCTAAAATACACTAATATCCCAAAAAAGTTTAAATAATTCTCTTCGAACAAAAAAATTCAAGCTATACAGTGTACCTACTACTCACATGTATGTAACTGGTGTATGTGTGTTATATATGTTTATAGAAAAAAGTCGTAGTCCAACTTGTTTGTTATGTAATGCTACAAAGTCTTACGAGTGAGACTAGACTTAAGACCGCAAATTTAAATGTAGCTTTCATCAAATACATCAACAACATCTTTAAATAAATATGACGAATTTTGTTGTAAGAGGGTATAAACCAAATATAAACGTATTCATCTCGTAATGTGTCGTACGAGGCGACTAAAAGAGAAGGAAAATTTGAACCTAACCGTATATCAACCCGTCTGGCCGGAGTGGTAGGTAGGTCATCAGCATAGGAGGCCAAAACCACCACGCTAAGGAGACGGCCAATGGCCAGCAGTGGCCTGTTAAAGACTATCGGTGTGATGTGCGATGTACACGTAAACACATTTGCGCAGGAGCCTAGTGAGCGGCGGCGAGTCGGAGGAGGAAGAGGACGCGCACATGCACCGGCTGCGGCCCAGCCGAGCGGCGCGCGCCGAGTCCGTCAGCTCCGGGGAGGACGACGAGGAGGACGAGGGCTTCCACCTGCTCACTGCAGAGAACTTGTTCTCCACGCTCTTACACAGGGTGCGTATGCGCTCAACTACAACAATCACTCTTATTCATTTACTCATTTTTGTAATTGATGACTTGAATGAACCCTGGTGGATTAAGCGGTGGATCTAGGTGTTCTTTGTGTGCGTTTCATTTATATCTGTAAAGTCCCCCGCGATGTAAAAAACTCATTCTGATAAAATATTTTACCGTTACGTACATATAAGTTTAACATTGAGTTTAAATAAAGAAATGACGTGTAGATATTACTTAAGAAATTTGAATATTAAATGTAAACATGCAGGTTCGTGCTCTGACCCAACGCCTCAACGGTGAGGAAGGCCCTGGCTTCGGACAACACTCACTGTTCAACAATCTGCAGTCGCCGTTCTTTAACAGGTACTTTGTGATCCGTCCTCACATGTTTAGCTTAACTCTTAAACCGAACGATAGCCTTAGAATAAACTTTAATTAATATAGATTTAGAAAGCCCGATACTATTGGATTACTGCATTAGAAGAAATTTAATTGTCTATAAGTTAAAAATAACATAAAATAGAAAAATCATCATTTTCATAAATAATAATTTAATGTGCCCATAATATAATTTTAATACTCTTAAGTAAAAATTAGAAGGAATTTATTTAAATACTATTGTGGTTAACACTACCTTATTTAAACGTAAAAATTTTATAATTGAATTGTGAACATCCAACTAATGTTAATTTTATGCATGCAGCCCCCACTTACCAAGGCGAAATCTATTGTGAGTATTCCATATTTACCTAATTATCACACCGACACATACACTAAACACTCATTCTTTCATTACTACTACACTCTCCCACAACTACATAAAACTATATTACTAATAAATTGCTTCCACAAGCATATTTTGTCAACATGTCCATGCAGAAAAATATAGTACTCTTTAACAATCACTTCAGAGTTGAGATGACACTCGAGCATCGAAAACCGTATTAGAACTTTACTATCCCCTAAGGAATCCTTACTTACAGCGCTGTTGCAGCGCAGAATCATAGAGCTCTGAGAGCGCGTTTCGCAAGACTGCATCCTTATATAATAGCACTGTCGGTTTACATGACTTAATCGCATTCACCTTGGATTTTGTAGTGTCCTATGAGCCAATTAATCCAGATTTTTTTTATTTTTTATTACATGCAGCACTCATAGGTATGTGGAAAGTAAACGAAGTGTATCAGAAACGTAAGTTTAAAAGAAAGTTCATGTGTAGATGTTGGATCATTTCTAAATCACGAATAATAAAAGAACTTAAAAGATGGGTGGACTTCCTCTGATATTTCTGGTGTAATATTATTGCATAAAACTCTAAGTTTTGTTTGTTATTTAAGTAAAAAGGAAATAAGGAAGAATATACTTCTCGACAAAGACTTATTTGCCTTATGGAAAGCATTTGTACCAACCACCAACGAACATTGTCGAACTTATATAAAAGTGAAAATTTGCCATTCCATTAGAATATTCAATTTAAAATAAAAGTTTACACTTATATCTTTGCATGTTGTTTGATCTTTTGAAATAAAGATAAAACTTTATGGGTAGACGGAAATAGGTTTTCTGACGCGTGATTATAATTAGTGGTATTGTAGAATGCATGCTTATGAACATATTAGACACGTATATTTGTAGAAGATTTATTGAAAGTTCGCTTAGTCTATTGCCGTATACTGTTGGATGAATGCTTTCCTCAGAGAGCGTCGGACATTCCGGTTTTGGGCGGCCCACATCCCTCATGCGCGTCTGCATCCTAATTGAAATTAACCATATTTAATCGATCTTCATTTATTGCTGAAATATTTATTATTGGTTTCTATTTACATATAGTTATTGTTTAAAATATAACGTAATCTAACTTTTTTCTGGTAATTTGTGAGCAATGGTGTGGGTTACATGTTCATAAATTTAGTGTACACATTGTATCTTCTTTTTTATGTAATAGGGGTCAAACGAGCATACCGTGGGTGATAATAATTGCTGTGATACGGGCGGCTACAGTACCATATATACAACACATTGACCTTAGCTACGTATAATGGATGAACCCTGAGGCTCGACCTACATCTAGCCGAATTGGAGGCAGAGTTAGACAAAATACAATGGCATGTTCTGTAACTATCTAAAGCCCAAAGAGAGGGAGAGGACAGTAACGTTATAATCAGGTCATCTACTCTATTTCCGAAAAGGTGACGGCCTCTCCCTGCACAAGATCTCACAAGGGCTCACTTCAATGTTGTCATGGGAGATTTTAACGCAAAATTGGGAGTACGTACGGTCACTAAATCGGTTATGAGGCCACATGGTATGGAGCAGGAATCACAGCACATGCTGGTTAACTTCTTAGGACGAGAAAGGACTTGGATTCTTGATAAACTCGGTCTCCAAGAAGTAGTCCCAGAGAAGGTGGACCTAGCAGAGCCCTGATAGGGATACCAAAAATGAGATCAAGTTTATTATCACGGGTAAGAGGCGGGTATTCAGAGATGTCTCAGTGATCAACAGATTTAATATCGAAAGTGATTACCGACTTGTACGAGACACTCTGAACTTCAAGCTATAACGCTACCCGTCTGATAAAGTCCACGCTCCGACCTACTACAGATTCTAGGTACTGGAAATTGATTTCAGCATTGACGAGGACTTCAGTAGAGTGGTGCAAGTCGTGAGGGATATGTGTTCTGTCGGAAAAAGCATGCGGACAGGAATTCCAAACTTTCAGATGAGAAAACTCATGAGAGAGAGACGCGAAAATAAACAGATCACGGCGGACGACCAGCAAGCACTCATAGATATTCGAAAAGCGGTACGGCGGGATCTTCGGCTCCAATACACGACTCATTAAGGAGGCAATATAACAAAACCGAGATTCCAAAGGATTCGCGAAGCGTCTTGGGAGGAATCACATGCCCAAGCTGACTACCGCCGGCGACTAGCTAACGGTCTTGTCGCCTGCTCTAAGCCAAAGATCCTTGCGGTGGTAGAAGATTTCTTAGACCAGTTATATGCCTAGCAATCTCCACTACCTGAACCCGTGCCCAAAGACCCCCGAGCTACTTTAATTCGACACTGTACCGTGTACGCTGACTGTGGGGCTAATCCATAGGCTTAGAGTCGCTCAAGCGCCATGGAAAGAGCTATGCTTTGAGTCTCTCTGAAGGACAAAATTTGTAACGAAATAATCCGTCAGATAACAAGTGACCGGCATGGCTCTAAAAGTTAATAGGTTGAAGTGGCAATGGGCTGGTCACAAATGTCACTGAACTGACAACCGCTGTAGTAAGCGCGTTCTGGAGTGGAGACCGCGTCTTGGCAAACGTAGTGTGAGACGTCCTCTGGCCAGGTGGCGGGATTACTTTCATAGGAGGGCATTGACTAGATGCAAAAAGCAACAGACCGGACTCAGTGGTGTTCCTTGGGAGAGGCCTATGTCCAGCAGTAAACAGCAGGGCTGATAATGAGCACACGAATCGCCTGATAAGCGATTATCGCCGCCAATGGACACCCGCAACACCAGATGCGTCACAAGTACGTTACCGGCCTTGGGGGAGTGGAGGGGGGGAGGGGTTGGAGTATGGGCATCCGGTATCCTCACTCACTCGGTGAAACCCAGCGCAAGTGCTGTTTTCACACCGGTTTTCTGTGAGGCCGTGGTATCATTCCTGTCGAGCCGACTCATTCGTGCCAAAGCTTGACTCTCCCACGGCATGAAGTTATAATCTAACATTTATCTATTTTAGTTATAATTTAACATATATCTGTTTGTATTTTCTATACAAATAAATAAATAGTAATTTGGTTCTTTTGTATTACAGACGCGAAGGTTGGGGCTCCCGCGACCTGCACGCCGACATCGACTCTATGTTCAAGTCCCGACAGCACATGCCGAGAGGTGAGTCCGCGCTTTGCACCAGCTTGCACCCGCCGCGAGGGAAAACGTTGCCAATATTGTACACGCACTTCGCCTAGCCGCCCGAGGCATGCACACACACTCATCTACCTCATCCTACCTACTTGAAGGTGTTCTTAGCTTTTCAAAATGTTGTGTAACAATACAATAGCATTTATCGATTTTATATTCTTTAGCAATTTATTCATTACTCCTTACGTGTACACGTTAGATCATTGTATATAGTTTTTATCAAATAAATTTCATTTTTGTTACGTAATGTACCGATTTTAATATATAAATGAAATAAAATTCAATAGGCTTTTGTTTACAATTTATTAAACAATTCATATATCAACGTCAACTAAAACATCTATATAAATTCCGGACCGGAACTATCTTCGCCGCTTGGATATTTATACATCGCTTGTTATATCTTTAATTAATTTTCTGTTCTATAAAGTGCGTTTAGAAAAGCCTTCAATGAAAACATGCCAATTTGATGATTGTATATGTAAATAAACAGCCATATTAAGTTAGTAAATGAAAATTAGAAATGTCTAAATGATCCACGTGCAATTTCTTTCGAATGCAAAATGATTTTTATAGTTATGAGTAAAAATCGTACTGTCAAAGTTTTTGATAATAAATAGGACGCCGCCGCACTGCAACTCGCAAGTAGTTAGCGCCGCTCCGCACGGGCTATTCTCACCAGAACGCAAGCTTCCACTAAAACAAATAAATTAACTCTAGAACCATCCCATGAAATAGACAGAATATACGTCACGAATAGAATTTTGTAACCATTGCCAGTTTCCCAATATTAGCGACGTTTTCCACCGTCGATATTGTTTTCATCTTACATCAGTGTCATGTATAATAGACTATGTAAAATAAGCTATGATGCGAAAATATAGTCTATTATATATCGTGTGTTTCTTTTAGTATATTAACATTGTTTTTATTAATGGATTTTAACATTTTTTTGCATTGTAGTGTATATGTATTCAAATTGCATTCTTTGTGCAGGTGTTGACTTTCTCCTACCCGCTAACACTAGCAGGAAAATGTTGCGTTGCTCTAGAATATTATAAATTCATTTATTTATTGTAGTTGAACAGCATGAATCGAACAGAGATGACATTCATATAGCATCTCCTGTGGCAATACTATCTTATGTATATAAAGTAGCGTAATTACTTTTTATTTATTCATAATTTTGAATGTAAAATTAAATTTGTAACAGTAAAATAATTACAGAGTGATGGTTAATTTGTTTGGAAAGTGAGTCATGGCATACAGTATATGTGTAGATAGTGGATGTGGTAGCACTCGATGTATGCGATCGCGTCGACGACACGAATGTCAGATGTACCGAATGTGTGTGTACAATAGTAATCATGTCACGAGTCATACGCTATCACACCGGAGCTGTCGCGCCACAACTTATCTGCAGCCACAGACTAGGAGCTACCCACGTTAGCGCTAGAGGGTAGAGGGCTGAGGCGGGAGGGTGAGGCTCGGCACCGTGAAGCAGTAGTGAGCTTGTGTTGGTGTGGTTGCAGTTGGGTTGCGCGTTACACTGCATGCTCCGACCAAATCTTCACTTCACAGCGGCACCAGCGCCAACCACAAATCCGCCACAAACGCCACACAAGAATAGGTACTAAACTATATTTATTTGTTCATTATGTGTTTTTGTGTTCCGCACCGTGCGCCGCGGCTGTTTTCCAGATAGAGATGCCTCTTACTGTGTCAAATATATCGCTAAAGCCATCATTTTAGTACGCATCGAACAGTTACTATTCCGCAGAAAGCAACATTTTAATGCATTCTTTTTGTGATTTGTTTTCGCATATCTAAAGCCTAACGTTTGATCTAATTCGATTATTTCGTATTTAGTTCTTGTAGATACGCATTAACTTTTAACCAACGCATCGATGTTTGCATCTTTCGTGAACTCATCACGGGCTCGTCGGAGCTCGATTTTTTATAAAATCCTAAGATCAATCATCAGAAGCTCGGCTCGTCATATTCCATCTATGTGAACGCGCGAGCGAGACACAAAATGAAAATCCGAATATCGGCACTGTACACATCATTCATTCCAGCGAGCGTTCTGCATGATCGAAACGTGTGTTTTTCGATTAAATTTCAGGTAGTAGTAAGAAGTCCGGTAGACACCGGCAACAAAGCTCGGAATCGAAGGAGAGCGGACTGGACCTGTCGGATCTAGACCTAAGCGCGATAGAGTTCTCGGAGCGGGAGATGCGCGCGCTGTCGGGGCTGACGCCGGCGCTGTCGCGGCGCCTGCAGCGCCAGCTGCTGGCGCACCTGCCGCCCGCCGCCGCGCGCTCGCTGCGGCGCACGCTCTCGCTGCACGCGCCCGCCGCGCCCGCCGCCCGCGCCGCGCGCTCGCTGTCCGCCGACCACCGGCCCGCCAGCCCCGCCCCGGCGCCCGCCGACACCCCCGCCGACACCCCCGTTGACAGCGCCGCGCCCCCGTCCCCGGACACACCGCCGGAAGTCTCAGACGTCGCGACACCTCACTGCTCGACCCTGCCGCGGCTGCGCCGTCGCTCCGAAACCCGGGAGGGAATTCTCTCTATGGACGCGGAGAGCGCGTCGCTCACGACTGGGCGCGCGACCGAACGACCGCTGCTCAGCAAGTACTTGACTCCGGAGCGCGCGCTCTCGCTGGACGAGTCTTGCGGCTCGGACGCGGCCAGCGCTACGTCAGAGCCGAGCTGCGCGTCGCCTCTGAGACGGCCCTCGCCTCGCACGACGCTCTCCGCGGCTGCAGAACTGCCCCGTCGCCGCGTCTCACGGTTTCTGCGCTCTGACTTTTTCGATCCGCCACCCGATGAAAATCTCTACGAGAGACATAGAAAAGAAAGAGAGATGGAGACTCAGAAAATATTACGCGAAATCCGAGAGAAGAAAAATAGACAAGAGGCAGGCGCACGAAACCCTCCGGAGGTAGTGGAGGCTCCGACGGCGTACAGGGATGATAACGCTATTTCGAAAAAATCTATGTCGCCTATTACACTCCTCGCCGCTAAAGACCGCAGTAGGTCCAATACACCATTTTTCCCGATACTCGATAACATTAAGGAAACTAATGTGGATACGGCGCTGTCGACGTTAGCCCCGAAACGTTACGCCAATGTAGAAAATACTAAACAAAAATCGGAAGAGACGTGTGCCTCTAAAGAGTCCAGACTGATCCGACCGAGGAGCTATCCGGTGAAAACCTTAGATTCCATAGATGAGCCGAGCGAAAGTGTGCTACCTGAAACTTCATTAGGCGTAGAATCGGAAAACAAAGAGAAGTCACTGCCAAAAGAATCAAAACTTTTAAGACCAAAAAGTTACCCAGCCAGCACCCCATCACCAGAAAAAGTTTATATCAACCGTACTATGAAAAAAGAGGATTCTAAAAGCTTATTGCCTAAAGACATAATTGATTATCCCGAGACTAATAATGATGTAGAAGTAAGTTTTAGTATTACGTTACCTAAGAAAACAAAGGTTGATGCGACGTCCACATCTCAGCCACACAAAACTAGTAATGTATTAGAACATGGTAATGATCTGAAATCAGAATTAAATAGCAAAAGCAGTGAAAATAGTCTGTTATTAAAAAAATATCAGATAGTAAAAAATAAAGAAAGTGATAAGTCTGAAAAGACTGAAGTTAAAACAGAAAAGAACTCGACTGTACCGAATGGTGGTCCACATGATGAACCTCCAAAAGGATTATCTAACGGAGAGGCTAAAAATAAAACTGTATTTCAGCCATTGAAAAAAGATGAAGGAAACTCAAAAATTGGTGAAACGGAACTAAGTGAAAAGAAAGGAACTGTAAAGAAAAAGATTATCCGGAAAGTTTCATCGAAGTCTAAAACAGACTCAGTAGGAAGTGTAGACATTGCTGACACTAAGAATACGACAGAAAAGAAAAAACCTAGCAAGAAGGTAAAGGAAAAAGTTTCCGATGAAGATGGCGGAAAGTCAACAACCGTTACAAAAAAGAAATCTATGTTGCAATCTATAGGGCAGAAATTAGAAAAATTCGCTTCTAGTAAATCCAGTTCTCCAGAAAATAGCACGGCAACCGCCACGAAAAAAAATATTAAATTAAGTAGAATGCAAAGAGAACAATCTGTTCCAGTAAATGTAGAACCAACAACGGAGTCGAACCTCATTAAAAGAGCTGTTACGTTAACAGATGTCGCTGCTTTAGAAAATCAGACTACCCAACAAAGCAAAACAACTGTTTCAAAAGTATTAGGTCTTTTTAAGAAATTTGAACCAAAAGAAAAAACGAAATCAATAATCGAAAAATCAATGAGTGAAAGCATCGAAGATCATAATGACACAAATCCTAAAATCGATTCGACTACGGAAGCTGGTGCCGACATTCTTGATAAGGATAAACCCCGCAGACCTACATCATTACTTTTAAATGGAATTGGTCGGAAAAATAAATATGGTAAAACTTCTAGTGATAGTATTGCAACATTGACAGTAGATAATGATGAACAGTCTGTTTCTAAGAAGGAAAACGAATCCAAAAATATAAGAAATAGTTTGAAATTAGATTTCTCTAGATTGCCAAGAGTAAAAAAAATAGTTCCTACTAATCCTGTGATAGAACCTCAAATTATGGATGTTGCCTCCGTCGACAGTGAGACTGAAAAGATAAGTATTCCTGAAAAAAACACTGTAATTT
The DNA here is from genome assembly GCA_003709505.1 of Hyphantria cunea. Taxonomy (NCBI): domain Eukaryota; kingdom Metazoa; phylum Arthropoda; class Insecta; order Lepidoptera; family Erebidae; genus Hyphantria; species Hyphantria cunea. The sequence continues at coordinate 844,030 of PKRV01002158.1, forward strand.
TAGAAAGTAGCACTAATATCGACAACGCTGACTCAGGAAGTCGAAGTCGATCAAGAAGTAGGTCAACAATATCAAACTCCGAATTAAAGTGTGATCTCAGTGCTGATGCTAAAGTTGCAGATAAAAATACTATGTGCCCCTTGGATAACACATCTGCACCTCTACGTACTCATGATCCTACAACGCTTGAAAAAGAAGACATCGTGGATAGAATACGAAGGAAGAGCTTTTATTCCAGGTTCAATGAAAAGAAACAACGACGAAAAAGTAGTCTGGTCGGCCCAGGAGCGGCTGAGTACGACCCAGTCGCTCGGATACACTCTCAGCCTACCGACAGTAAGTACGACGTATCACCTACGTCACCCTTGGCTTATGACTTGTCGCCGATGTCTCCGGGACTTTCCGTAACGTCTGATCTGTCGCCTTCCACCGAACGCTATAGATCTCTTTTGGCCGATCTCCCTGTTAATACTAGAAGTAATTTAAGATTTGAAAATTATGGACTTAATGATAAAATTGATACTTATAGATCTTTAGATCGGAACGACTTTAGGAAATATCCGGGAAGCCGAAGTTACTTAGAATATGAACAACCCACGTACGGTACCAGCAGATACGCAAGAACTAAGTCTCTGCTAGAAAACTCTGATATAAGTGAAGAAAACAATAGTCTAGGAAATTTAAGAGATACGCACAAATATAATAGAACTTTATCAATGTATTCTCCTGGGAACTATGCTACGTACAGGCCGAAACGAACAACTCGAAACTCTGCAATAATTTTGAAAGAAAGTGAAAAAGAACCTAGTCCAGAAAATATTTTGGATAAAATAAAGCAAAGAAAGATATCGATCAGCGTGACCAGGAAACCTGATCATGAAAAGGAACCACTGCCAAGGTGTGTATACATTTGTAATTACATGTCACGTCAATAATTGATAATAACTTTCCCAACGTGAAAGATAATATTTTATTCTGTGCACGCTTCACGCTTTCAAATAAAATTTTATAGCACTAATGCTTTAAAAAGTTTTATATCCTATACATAAATAAAAGTTATGTGAAATATGTAAAATACTAGAATGTCTCGAAATGTAGATAGTAGATCTAATAAGCACATTGAATGAGTCTACAATATTGCCCACTGAGCACCCAAAAAACAAACTCACAATAGCTACCGACATCATGTTAACGTTCCAATTCATGTAGCTATGGAGTTAATAGAGTATTTAGACATCATGTTAGACACATCACAGTATAATACAGAGCGAAGACACGATACAACCACGAATTACGATAAATCACACAATGTACCTCTAATGTTTCAGATCCAATATCTCGTCTAAAGGCGAAGGCGACGGTGCAGAATGCTTTGAGAAAGTTGACTGAGAGAAATTATTGATTGCATAGGCTATCTTTTGATTTTGTGATTTATATAAGCATTTTTTGACTAACTTTGGAAGGAAACGTACGTATTGTATTCGACAGACCTTGTTGCTTTCTTTGTTTTACTTAATTTACAAAGTTATACAAGTCTACTGACAAGTTTGTGTTGACCTTATTGAGGCTGTATCGATACTCTTGCCAAACATAGTTTATACTCACGAGTTTCTCTAGGAATCACGATGAAATGAATCTCATTATTGACAGAAATTGAAGACTGTCTTTAGTGGCAAATTTAGATAGAGCATATCGCAATGAATCTCACGGAGAACCAAATCACACTTGATAAGAAAGAATAGGGCTATATTAGGTATTTTAATCTTGACATTTATTTACGAATAGTAAGTAGTGTGACGTAAATTCAATAAATTATGACAATGAAATTGATTTTATGGACTTTGTTGACTTTCTCTAAAGAATGGTGACCAAATCATATTTTATACAGCTTAGCTGCTGATAAGATTTTGTTATTATATATATGAAATATGCGATTGACTATTGAAACATGATAATATATTTTGCAATGAGTGAACTTTTTGTTAAGTGTTTATTGTAAATTGATTCTTATGTGCCTTTATAAAACATAAGTGACTGGATTTGATATTGTCCATTTTATTCAAAGATATAGAACGACACAATGTTTAGTGTGTGTTTGCACAAAATAAGTTTTACTCAACGTTATTAACTATAATTTTTCTATGTTAATATCAATTTACTTTTTTATGTGACCCTAAGTCAACTTAAGTTTAAATATTTATCATAATCATTAGAGTATTGAATGCTAAGTCACGACGTAACAGTAATCGAATAGAATGGTGCTTAGATGATTTCATTAGGGATAACTATTTATAGAGCATATGTGTTAATAATATCACACAAAACGTGTAAGTATTTTTTAGCAATAGAATTTTCAGTTTGAATCGAAGTCGCTAATGTTTGTTTCACTTAATTGGCTCTAAGCAATATTTAAAGTGCTAATTTAAACAGGACAGAGAGCTCCTAGTTTCCATTACACCAGTGTTATATGCTATAATTAGTAACTTTGTTCATCTATGTCATTTAAAATATATTTAATTTTTATTAGAATTGGAAATTATTTATTTGTGTGGTGATTTTTAATATTTCTCCTGTTGGTCATAGTTTGGAAGGGACAACTGTGATTGTTATGATTAATATTAAAATTGCTCTCACACGCGTTTTGTATTGAATGTGAATAAATTATATAGTTGAATAAACTTTGTTTTATTTTCTATCTATTGTTCATCAGATAAATATTTCATTATTTACTTCACTCATATTGTTACAAGCGCATGTTACTAATGTTTATGGAGCAGTGGTGGAATTGAGACATCCGGATTATTAATGAATATATACAATTCTCGACCGACACTAAATAGAAGAATTATTTTTGAGATGATGGTCGAAGCAAATTAAGAGCGTACTCATTAAAAAAGGGCACTTGTGACGCCTAAGGTGTTGCGGTTGTCTATGGGCAGCGGTAATCACTTACTGTCAGGCCCTTACCGTGTGCCCCCTATTCTATAAAAAAGGCGATTTGAAATTATAGTCTAATTTTATTTGACTTCGTGGTTATTCTAGTCCTTTATGCAGTCATCACGCCGCTTTTCACTGCGCTGAATGTTGTGGGTTTAAAACCAAATAGGACAATACTGTGTGATCAACAAATTGTTATTTTGAGTTTGAGTGTTCTTTGTGCCCGTTTCATGTATATTTGTAAAGTCCCCCGCAACACAACTCCCGGGATATATTTAAATCCCTAATGCTTGAGTTGCCTTTAAAAATATATACATTTTACCATTTATCTAACCTTTTGGCGTAGGCTTTGTAAAAGTGTTTATAAAAATCTATTCACAGAATAGACTGACTTTTACGTAATGTATGTAACGGCACAGCAATATTGTTACCGTTAAATAGCTTACGTAGAATGAACAGAACTATTCGTGTGTGAATGACTTTTATTGAATGTAAGTCGTTAGTGTCAGTCAATAAAAAGTTATCAAAAAATAGCAAACAAGCAACGAAAAAAAAATTAACAACTCAAATGTGGATATGAGGCACACGTTGTGCACTCGAGGTAGATGCGGCTTGTGTGGCCTTCCCCGCGTTCTTTTACATACCGCTGATGCCTAATGTTGTGTTCTGCTCATCGAAACGCACAATGTTCCGAGACGCCGTTAAATTTGCATAGGATTCTACTGCTGAGCTGAAACACGCAGTTATAACCACTGCAACAATAAAACTCGAGTAACGGCACGGGGAGAATCTGGTCTAAAATAGTGCCCCAAGTTATTCCTTATATCATTAGCTATCTTCTAGTGAAAGTCCCTTCAAAGTCGGTCCAGCCGTTCTAGAGATTAGCCGGAACAAACGAACAGACAATAGGAAATATGCATAAAAAATTTAATGGTCTCAAATAAGTTTTCTACGTTCTTTATTTCTTCTAGCCTTTAAAATATACTTAAAATGTTTTTTTTTACTTAGTTATTATTTACACCCAGAAAATATTAAATAAATAGTGAAAATTAAGGGAGGGAAATTCAAACTTACAAACCGCTCATTATTGGTCGAAACGAAACGTGACGTCGATAGTCACTTCATCGAAATTATCGGAGTAAAAATTCATACTGTGTTAGTAGTGCTTATGAGAAATATTACCTTCCATGTTTTTTATAGCAATTAAAACTGTACGACCTTCGACTGTACGAATATCCACGCAATCCTTGTATCGGAATCATGGCTCAAACCATGCCTGTCCACGGTATCGTATTCATTACCAGGCTTTCAACTGGTAAGGAATGATCGTATCAGTGGACGAGGCGGTGAAGTTGCCATGTATATCCGATCTCACATTCCTTTCTCCATAGTAAATATGTCATCTCAGCCCCCACCCGCAAATGCTGGCGAGCATTTATTCATTGAAATCTGTCTCCACAACACAAAACTACTTCTCGGTATATTCTACAGTCCTTCACTACGAGTAGACTATTTTGGTTCGCTCGAAGTACTCTTAGAAAACCTAACCTCGTACAGTCATACTATAGTCATGGGTGACTTTAACACTTGCTTACTGAAAAATGATTCTCGTTCCTCCACTCTACGATCTCTCATTGGCTCTAGTAATCTATCCATTCTTCTACTAAATCCTACACACAATTTGCCAAACCGTAACTCATCTTTCCTAGACCTTATCCTTGTATCCTCCGTGGAGCACGTTGCCAAACATGGCCAGTGCTCTGCAGACTCATTTTCCTATCACGATCTTCTTTTTCTTTCCTATCGCGTTCGTACTCCTAAACATATATCGAAAATCATTTCACACCGTAATTTTCGCAATATGGATGTCGAAAACCTGCGCAGGGATGCTGAAAAAATCGACTGGAGTCCACTTCTTAACTCTCAATCGATCGACGATAAAGTTAACTTTTTTACAAATGATATCATGGGCTTATACGACAAACATGCGCCGATGCGACTTGTGAAGGTAAAACATCTACCTGCACCCTGGCTTACTGAAGACATAAAGAATGTGCAAAGAAAGAAAGCAAGAGCTCAATCTAAATATAAAAAATACCCGACAGCATTAAATTGGGAAAAATTTGTGTTTATTAGAAATCTCTGTAATAAGATGTGTAGGAATGCACAGCGCCGACATATTCACGAATTTGTTGAAGATGGTGACCCATTTAAAGTCTGGAAATTAAATTGAAATTTCTTAAGTCGTTGGGGATTGGCAAGTCACGTCCTATTAATGCTTCAAAAGATGTTGATATCGATTCCCTGAACTCATATTTTTCTGCTTCCTCCAATTACGGGTGAACTGCCAAAACTACCACACTTAATTATCTTTCTTCTTTGCCGACCCCTAACTGTTCGTCATTTCTTTTTAATCAATTTGCTGCATGTGATGTAAGGAAGAGCATAGTGTCAGTTGCCTCTAATGCCGTAGGAAATGATGGTATCAGCCGTAATATGGTTCTCCCCATCCTAGATGAAATCCTACCTATCATTTGTCACATTCTTAATTACTCCATATCCATCAATACTTTTCCAACTGCATGGAAAATAGCTAAACTAATTCCTTTCCCTAAGAAACGTAATCCGACCTCCATCACAGATTACCGTCGCATTTCTATCCTTCCTTTTTTCTCTAAAGTCCTCGAGCGTCTTATCCACATACAGCTGAGCTGATTTCTCTCAAGAAACTGTTTCCTTAATCCTTTCCAGTCGGGTTTCCGTCCCTGCCATAGCATAACCACAGCACTAGTCCATATTACGGATGACATTGGGTCTGGGATGGATGGTGGAAAGCTAACGGTCTTGGCTTTGTTGGACTTCAGCAATGCATTCAATACTGTTGACTTCGATATCTTATTGGGTGTACTGTGCTCTCTGAACATATCTCCATCGGCAATTGATTGGTTTCATAGTTACCTGTGTGGTCGTCAGCAGCGTGCTTGTATTGAAAATGTTTACTCCTCTTGGCGCACAACTTTTATGTTACTTTTTGCAGTTTTTATTAACTCGATCACAAATCAATTACTTTCTTCCTACCATCTTTACGCAGATGATCTACAAATTTACGCACAAGCTACTCCAAACAACCTAACGCAAGCAGTAGACATTATTAATCAGGATATAATGCGAATTTGCAACTGGAGTAGGGACTATGGGCTAAGTGTTAATCCAACTAAAACACAAGTTATTATTGTGGGTAGTTATAGGCTGCACTCTAGAATAAATTTTCAGCAGATACCAGTTATTTGTTGCAGTGGTTCAGTTATTCCATATGGTGAAAAAGTAAAAAACTTGGGGATCTATATGGATAAGTACTTATGTTGGAGCCCTCAGATTGCGGAAGTCAGTCGGAAACTATTTGCGGCGGCAGGATCCCTGCGTAGGCTACGGAACTTTCTGCCAATGAATACTAAAGTTTCACTTGCACAATCACTTCTGCTTTCCATCCTTGACTATGGCGATGTCTGTTATCTGGATCTCACCGAAGACCAACTGAACAAACTTGAGCGACTCCAAAACCTTTGCATTAGATTCATATTTGGATTACGTAAATATGATCATAACTCAGAGTTTCGTGCTAAGCTCAAGTGGCTTCCAATACGTTTTCGCCGGAATCTCCATATTCTTTCTCTATTATACAGTGTTCTTTTTTATCCTCACACACCCCCTTATCTCCAAGAACGATTTCAGTTCTTAAAAATACACATTGCAGGGACCTGAGATCATCGGAAAAGTTAATACTAAAAATGCCAACACATTCCACTCAATTTGCAGACAAATCTTTCACGGTACAGGCAGTAAGGCTTTGGAACAACTAGCCTGAGAGCACTCGACAAGCAAAAACCTTAACTGTATTTAAAAAGCTGGTGTAGGAGTACTTGTCATTGTCAATACTTGAATAGGATATTTATGGATCTGTATATTTGTTGTATAGTTATTTGTGTAGGTTTCTGTTATTTGCTTATTAATGCACGTGTATGGAGAACAAGTATGTATTTGAGCAGGTATAAACCTCTATTGATTTATTTTTATTGTTACTATTTTTATTTTGTTTTTCTTTTTCTCTTTTTTTTTCCTTTTTATTTTTTAAATTCTTATTGTAATAATTGTATTTATTGTGTGTACTACTAAAAATCATACATAACAATCTGATGTCGATGACGGTTGCCTGGAAGTCACCGCCGTGAGCGATAAGACCGCCGATTGTTGTAGTAATCCTTTTTGTCACTCATTTTATTTAGTATTTTGTAATATGTACGCAATGAAGACAAATAAATAAATAAAACTGTAAATAAGTATAAAGTAACTGAACACTGAACAATAAACAAATACGAAATGACAATGACGTCATTCACTGTGTCAAAAGCGCAAAATGGCGGTGTTTCAATAGCTCAATCTAGTCGGTGTTTAAAATTTCACTTTGAAAATTATTTCGTCTATTTTTAACCTCTTCACATTTTTTTTCTATACCATAGAGACGTAAATGATCAGATTAAAAAAAAATAAAAAAATGCATATTCCCTGTTGTAAAATGATATTATTGGTGTATGTACCGTATATACATACACATATGCATTCAGTAAGAAGCGGATATTTGAATGTTACAAACATACACTTCAATTGTTTTTGTTTGTATAGATGACTTAAAGTGTCCTTTGTTCTAAAGGGAATAGAAGTTAGAATTGATAAAAAGGTTAAACTTATTTAAAATATACAAAACAATAATCAGTTTTTTTTAATGTTGTCTTATTTCAAATAGATAAGAAAAGTATTATAGAAACAAAAAAAACATTGGACTACATAGTGTAACAATTTTTTTCGTAACATTACATTTCCAATACATAATATTTTTTCTTTAGAATCAGAACTATGCGGCGGCAGTAATCGGCTTTAGGTCTGCAAAGTACTGGCTATCTCGCTCCGCAAGTTGTTCCAGGATGTCATCCACGTCAGTGTTAGGGAAACGTTCCACCCAGGATCTGATCATACCCTCCGCGTTTGCTGGATAACGCTTCAGCTCTATTTCATCACCTTAAATAAAAAAGTTCATTTTAGGAAAAGTATTTCAATTCATTTCTGTTAACTGGGCATAATAAGTTTCTATAGATTACATGTATGTAATCTAAAGAAACTGATTAAATGTAATTTCGTCATCAAGATCGCCATGTGCGTATTGGGTTTACACAATGTTCACATAGCGATAAAGTTACTTTGTGTTAACGATTCGAACAAAACGTCTGAAATGCACCGTCATTGTTTATCACCGCGCATGATTAAATAAATAACACTACATTAATACACAGCACACAGTTATTTTACTGAAGCGTGGGTTCTACATAATTTTAACAAAAAAACCAACTTCAAAAACTGGACTACACGGGAAGCTCTAGTTTCGAAATAAAATTTAAAACAAAATTACAACCTTTCGCAAGAAGGGTGTTTGGCTGAACGAAGATGTTGCGCGGCTGCTTGTGCATCATGACGATGTTCCGCCAGCGGCCCCAGGGCTCGTCGAGCCGGCTGTACGTGTCGAACAGCCGCTCGCCCGCCGCCACGTCGCCCGTCGCCTTTATCGTTTGTAACTTCACTAGGAACTCGCCTGCAAAATAATAGTCAATTAATAATTATTTCGGACATCTAACACATAACGTCATCTTCTCCCTAACTAAGCAGAGCTTGTACTATGGGAACTAGACTACTAAACAAATACATATATATGTATTTGTATATATATATATACACACACATATATAACATCGGCATTTTGCGCGCGCTTTTGACGTAACCAATGAAGTCATTTCGTGCTTGTTTACTATTCGGTATTTCATACTTATTTGTAGTTTTAATTGTTATAAAAATCATAGAAGGTATTTTTTTCTCAAAAACACTACTAACACAGTATGAATTTCGACTCCGATAATTTTGATGAAGTGACGACGAACAACGTCACGTATCGTTTCGACCAATAATGAGCGTTTTGTAAGTTTCAATTTCTCTCCCTAAATTTTCACTTTTTATTTAAAATTTTCTGGGTTTAAATAACCACGGAATAAATTAAAACCATTCAAGTTTATTGTAAAGACAGTAAAGAATCTTGAAAAAAAATATTTGAGACCAATAAAATTTTTATGTATATTCATTCCCTATTGCTCAGTAATCGCATCTATATTTAGTGGGTTATTTATTTTGACCCTTTATGTGCTTTGTAGTATATACACAAATTTAAAAAGTATCAGTACTTCTAATAAGTACTCATAGATTAGGTCAGTATTAAAAACAACTATTTAAATGCTAGGAAAAGCTACCATATAACACAAAATAAATACCGACTTAACAAGCAATAAAACCTCTAAGAATACCGTATATATATTATCCACCTGAATTGTACTAATGGAAGTAAGCTATTCAATTGTATGAAGCAGACCTATTATTTTCTTCCCCTGCGTAGCTAGTTTATCCTTCTGGAGTGTGAGCAGTAAGTTCTTGCCAGGCTCGGACTCGGTGACGGTGAGCATTCCTTCCCCTTCCAACTCCAACAGACGCATCAGCACGAAACGGGCACGAGCGTGCGCCTAAAAAAATATCAATTATGCAAAAATATATATTAAAACTACTTTATTAGATACATAAATTTAAAAAATATAAAAATACACATATTGAACGCTCTTGCGAATTTTAACGAAGTCACAAACATGTTGTGGTCGTACCGCATTTGTGGATAGAAACCAAAATTTGGGTTATATGGTGCTACATTATTTTATAAGCACGGTACATGTGTTTTACCTCCAGGATAGTCAATAGAAAATCGGTTATTGTTAAGTAATTCACTAATTACCTGCAGCCAGGTCTTAGTGGAAGGTTGGTACATCTCTGTGGCTTTCGCGGCTCCGTTCCACAGCAAACTGAGCCAGTTCACGTACGTCACATTTTCCGCCTCCTGACCCTCGTACCCGAAGATCCTACATACATACAGCTGTACTATTATATCATGATGGACAATGCTTTCTGTTACTGAAATATAACGAGCGGAAACATGGGCTGTAAAATTACCTTTATAATATATACGTACCCTGTCATTTATTTAATACATTCATTATTTAAATGCTATATTTCATCATCTTAGTTACTACTTAAAGTCTCTTTAGAAGGTTACTGACTGTTGTAATATTGTCCTTATATACTCACTTCAGTATTTCCGGCACTAACGACAGATATAGACCGACAGCTTCAGCTCGGCACTCCTCGAAAGCTGATCCGAGTGTCGTAAACTTGCTATCATATGTTTCACCTGCGGTATACCATGACTCAATCTCCTTACCTACAAAATATAGATAAATGTCAAAATCATTTTTCTTTTTATTTATGGAGTCTGGGGATAGGAGTTATACAGGATACTTTACATGGATGACAATCATTGATTACTAAATACAATAAAAAAAAACTTGAAACCAATACGAATTTTGTTTACGAATTATTTAAGTTTATTAGGGAAACAAACAGATACAAAATAGACAATTAGTTTACACATTGACCAAAAGTTTCCACAAATTATTTTTTCATTTAGCTCCAAACCAAAAATAAAATGTAGCAATATGTATGTGGAGCACTCGCGATGTATAGTATATACATAAATAAAAAGGATAATCATATGTGAATGTTCTTACCAGTAAGAGGATTCTTCACACTGTCCTTATTGAAGTTAAAGGTGCCATCGGCATTTTCCATTAAAAGTTTTCCACTTCCATGACCCAGCAACTCATGCAAGCCAACTTGTACCTAATTTGTGGAGACAGGAAAAAATCTTCTTTTAGTTTTGATGTATGGATACATTGCTAATGATGTAGGTATTGAGACCATTTGAAATTGTTAACCAGCTTTAGGTTGCAGTTTACATTTACTTATGGTATGTTCAGTTCAATTCTACTAGGGATTAATTAGAATTATGCATTCTCGTAAGTTTCAAAACACCGAAATTTTCGACAGATTGTTAGTTAAAGTAACATTATTATACTCCATAGCATTAAAGATGTAAATATATATTAAACTATTTTATCTAATTTATTCTTTCACCAATATGTTAGGTTTCATTCATACTTTTTGCTTTTTTTTACCCCCTTTGAAAGTCACATGCCTAGTGACGTATGCTAGCTCAACTATCACAACTTTGTATTCAAGCCATTTATGCTCTCTGTATGTATCACTTAAAATATGCGGTATGCATAATTATGATCGATGGTGTGACCTTTCTCATTCAAAATAGTTTCCGAAATAAAAGTTAAAATTCTACTTCTTAAACATCTTACTTCAAAAGCAGCCACCCTGTACTTCTCCAAAAGTTGCTTATCCACATCCGATAAAAATGGAATGACAGACTCCTTATACGCGGCCGGGATCACGTTCCCTAGCGACACGTTCTTGAAGCCTTCGTTTTGACGAATCTCGTCATCTGAAAAACACATTAAGATTACATTTCTACTTAAGAAATTACTTTACTTCTTTTATAATTTACTAAATTACTTCTATAATTTGTTATATTATATAAATTATTTTTTGGCATATATGTATTTCATATATGACAAAAAATAATTTATTAAAGAAGAAGCCATAGATCGAACTAAGTGGCGTGAAATTGGAGAGGCCTATGTCCAGCAGTGGACTGCGATAGGCTGATGATGATGATGATGTATTTCATATATGGAATTTCAAACTGACTGAAAATAAAGAATGTGAATGAATGAATGAAATGATATCGACGATGATAACAATACATCAGACAGTCACGTTGGTCTAACGGTTGTTGATCCTGAATGCTAAGCTGGAGGTTTGATTCCCGCCCAGGATAAATCTTTATATGATGAACACGATCATACGTGGTAAGTTGGNGATTGTTTAATATGATTCATAAATAGAATTATCAAATCAACTTTAATTCAATTAGAAACACCTTAGCGTGCATTATTAAATCCATACTCGTTTTGAACACCACCAACACCATTAATCATAATGTTTGTGGCATTAATCATAATAATACTGTCACGAGCCATTAACAGGGATTTGTCACTTCAAACCTATCGCCAATATTCGTCAAGCATTATCTGCACATTACTGACACTCCACTAAAAGCCAAGTGGACACGTTAGCAGAAATATAAAGCTTCCTTTGTGATTGAGAAAATAAGTAGAGTTTAAGTAAATATAAATAAAAATAACATCTCTGTAAGTATACAGAACAACTTGGCTGTTTAGATATAACGCAAGTTCAAAGTTAATACTATAGTATAATAGAGATTTATAGAAATTCATATTAGTAAGTTACGACAACAGTTTATATGATAACTAAACATAGAAATTGCTTTGATGCTCAACCACCTGCAACTACACCAATAACTTCATAATAATGACAAAGTTTCGTGGTTTTATTCATTAGAATATGTTGGACAAAAAGAAACAGAACTATAACTAGAAACACGAAAAAATGCAACCGTATATTGCTTCAAAAATTGAGCTCTATCAGTGCAGAACTGCGACCCGTATGGTATTTACCGTGGGAGAGCCACGCTTCGGCATGAATGGGCCGGCTCGACCGGAGTGATACCACGGCCTCACAGAAAACCGGTGTGAAACAGCGCTTACGCTGTGTTTCATCGAGTGAGTGAGGATACCGGAGGCCCATACCCCAATCCAACGCCCCCTATCCCCCTCACCATCCCCTTTCCCCCCAGGCCGCCATAGTGTGGGTCACCATGCTGCATTGTTCTTTTTCGCATTGAGGATGGTGACCACCACTCTTGGATTCTGCTCATGCTTTCCATCAGGCAAGGCAGAGTCATTTTGGTAGCTTAAATATAAAAAAAAAAAAATAAAAAAAATATAGAAATATATTTCAGGTTTATCAGAAGTCTAGTCATAGTGGTACAAGTTTTGCCTAGCTTAGAATCAGTAGGCCGTGTGTGAGAAGTGTGAGGAATTTTTCATCATTTTAGTAAATACTGTTGTTTAAACTTACAGTTTGGAATGTTAATTCCAGCTGGGATTCCGCTTCCAGAGAATGTGAGCACATCCAAGCTAGTAAAGTCGGGTCTCAAGAAGGTGTCCTTCTCGAGATCGCTGCCCCAGGGCAACATCTTAATGAATCGTTCGGCTCCATCGACTAAAGAGCCGAATTTCTTAGACATCTCCTTATTTACCATAGCGACGAAACCTTCGAATTCACCACGTTGCCCACTCGGGTCGCGGTATGTTTCTATAAAGCCTTGATATCTGTTAAAATAGTATTATATGCATACAATTAATTCATATCCTCAGTTCATACTATAGTATATTTAGGACGTTTTTTTAAAAAAAATTGCCTAGTTTGCATCTATGTTAACAAATATTGAAAGCTAAACATTTAGTTGTTGTTCTTAACGTCTAATTGTGGTATTGAGAAATAAATAAAAGTTCAAAAAACCTATACATCAAAAGGGATATCTATTCATAGATATAGATTATATGGCTCTAGTCCATTCGAGTAACATGCCATACTGGTAACATTGTGGGTTGTCAGTTAACAGAATCGGTCAAGCCTTGACTTTGATTAGGTACCAATAGGATGATGAGAGGATAGACGGATTGAAGAGAATGGAATCAAAAAAATCTGCACCTTGTAAAACACCATCAGCTGCAAAATCAGCAACAATAGTAAAATGTAGACTTGATATATAGAACATTGAGGTTGAAAGGGATAGAAAATAGGAACCCCATTTGCTATGAATAATATTAGTATATACATCTAAACACTTACGTTTCAATTATAGGTCCCTTGTCCTTAATCCAGAACCGGCTTCCTTCCTTATGCTCAGCGAGATCTCCCTCTTTAAAACTATTGATATAGTGAAGAAGCATATTCTTCTCGTTGTCGTTCGCGGCGTACTCCATTGCCTTAGTTAAGTTTACGTTGACGCGATTAAGCAGTGGCGAGTAGTCCCCGCGAGTAACTTGGAAATATGCACCCTTGTATTTTTCAACATCCATAGTTAGAGGTGGTTTCGCTGACGACTCCACACTTGCCAAATGGATAGTGTACAGAGGCACTGCAGATCAAAGTAATGTTTAATTGGAGAAGCCTATGTCCTGAAGTGGACTGCGACATGCTAATTATGAGGATGACAATAGTCAAAGGTTTGACTGGTATGTTAGTCTCGTGGTTAAGGACCCTGAATGCTAAGCCCTCTGGCTTAAAATTATATTAGTCATAGGTTCCAACTATGGCATATAATTGTGTAATGAGTACGATCATTTGTTCCATCTGGATAAAATTTTACTACAATAATAAAAATATTTTATGTTTATTAGCTGTCTGGTTACCATAGCGATAGCTGCATAGTTTGGTTTCAGACTGCAGTGTATGATATTCGTGAAGTTAATTGAATTAGTTGGAATTTATTTTGAAAAATAGGGATAAAACAAATCTAATGCTACGATAGTAACGAGCGGCAGCAGATACATCGAGCATATGCTTCGGCCTTAGGAACCGGCACTCGGATCTAATCATTTAATAACAGATTTAGCGCAGGCGATAGCTCATAGCCCAGTTGCACTCGGTAATTATAAACAATCAGCGAGGGCAAGCAACGACGGCGCGGTCAGTACTTGGATGTGTGACCGCTGGTGGCATGTTACCATGAGCGTCTCCGTGATTCGGAGGTCACGTTAAGCAGTTGGTCCCGGTTGTTATTATAGGATAACAGTCGTGAAGCTTAGTTGGAGGCCTTCGGGCGGCTTAAAAACATCCAACGGTAAGATTACGTAGCCACAACGTTGTCTTGCCAGTCCCCAACCCGCACTTGGCCAGCGTGGGGACGTATGGCCTTAACCCTCTCCTGAGAGGAGACCCGAGCCCAGCAGTGGGACATTATGGGTTGTTGATTGATTTGATTTGATTGATAGCGCTTCCTTAAGGAGTGTGATCGACGAGAGGCGGTTTCACCAGGCCGTGTATCCATCATGAGTGAGACGGGTGAACGTCACTCTAGGCAGTGAAAGAAAGAAATTTTGGAGAGCGGAATACCAAGTTGTTTCAATTCTGTTAGTCTCCCCACTATGGTGAAGGCCGTTAATGCAAGTTTTCCATCCTAACACAGTTATATTGTAACACTGCAAACACAAGGAAAACTTGAATCAAACCTGTGTGGGCAGCATGACGTAGTAGACCATAAACTTCCTTTCTAAAAAGCTGTTTTAATCCAGAAGTGGTCTATTAAAAAAAATTTATGATACTACATATATCTATATAAAATAATATTATACTTACAGCCATCATCGCTTGTTGTTTTGAACGTGCGACAAATGTACGCCTCTATACGCTTGGTTTTCATCCAATCGTTGACTAAGTTCGAGTCCTCTTCGGTGCAGTTACTCGAGAAATATGTTGTAACACCCTAAATAATTAGTTTGTAAGAATTCTTATAAAAGTTATTAACATTCAATATTAGAAATACCCTGGTTGGCTATTTAAAATGCTGCAATAGGCATGCAAATTTTAAAGCCTCTACAGGCTACAATTACTGATTTTACACAGCGGTATAAAAAAAATACATATAAAAAAGTTTTGATGTTTGTTGGTTTTACTCAATAGAGAATAGCTGGACATATTTGGTTAATTTTTGTCTTGAAATATTTATGGCAGCTACAGAAATATTTAAATACTATGAGCAAATTTGGAATATGTTGTAAAATTGCGGAATATGTATGCCTTTTCATAGACGCAGACCAAGTTAAGCGGGTTAGCTAGTTGGAACGAAGTTCCTTACGGCAGGCTTGGAGGGGATATCGGAGACGGAGCCCGCTTCAGTGCGGGCTGGCGCTGGGAGGGGTCCGGATGGCGTAAGAAAGCGGTTCCTGGATCCCTCCCTTCTCAGGCGCAGAGTGGCACACCGTGGTGGTTTAGTGGGTAGTCTGGCTGGTGTCAGTCAGGAGTCCCACACGAAGCGAAGCCCCTGTACCCGCAGGGGGGGAGCGAAGTGCGTAAAGGCATTCCACCACGTCAAAAAAAAAAAAA